>CM037851.1:272147851-272747851 GCA_021234595.1 Delia radicum | reverse complement strand
AGTAATTGCTGTCCTATAGGAGACAAAAGAAAAATGGAACAACTTTTAAATTTTTCCAAAAAATGGGCGTGGTTAAATATTAAAATATTTTGCGCCCAGTTCTAGTTTATTATTTATTAATATATAATTGAATTTGGCATATGCTAGGAATTTGTGTATACCCTAGTAAAAACGTTCATATACAATCATATTTTATTTAATATAACATTATAAAAAACATAAAGTTTTATATAGCTTAATATTGATATATGTGATGGCGCATATGATCATATATAACTTTATCTTGGATTTGGTTTTTCGAACATTTTCGATATGTTCTCATACATGTTAATATCTCAATATATATCAATTGATACGAGGGCAGATCAATAAGTCCGTGACTTTTCGAACTTCCCTCGTAGTTATATGAAATGCAACACTGCTCCCATCAAGTACCACCTGTTAATAGACTACTGTCAAATTTGGAGCGAATTCCGTCATTTACTTTGCGTTTAACAGCTGTTCAAAACATACTACCTCGTGGATTTTTTTAACAATGAAAAAAGTGAATTTCGAGTGCATTATTTTTTGCGAAAAAAAACGTCAATCAAAACCAAGGAAAAGCTTGATAAATAATATGGGGATTCTGCTCTATCGATTTCAATGGTAAAAAAGTGGTTGAATGACTTTCGTTGTGGTCGCACAAGTACAAACGACCCTGAACGTTCTGGACGGCCAATTGAGGTCAATTCACATGAAAATGTCGAAAAAAATCCACGATATGGCGTTGGCCAATCGAAGAGTAAAAGTGCTTGAGATAGTTGATACCATAGGCATTTCATATGGCAGTGTGGTTTCGATTTTAAATTATCAGTTGGGAAAGTTGGAAAGCTGTCTGCAAGATGGGTGCCGCGTTTGCTCTCAATTGGCCGTAAACGTAATCGTGGCCAATAAGGTGATGGCAACAATTTTTTTGGATGCACGCGGGATAATCCACATCGATTACCTTCAAAAGGGAAAAACAATAAACGGCGAATATTATGCCAACTTAGTGGACGGATTAAACGATGATTTAAAAAAACGATCCCATATGACCAAGAAAAAAGTTATTTTTCTTCAAGATAATGCACGGGTTCACACGTGTGAAGTCTCAATGGCAAAATTACATAAATTGGGCTAGGAATTGGTACCTCATCCGCCATATTCTCCGGATTTAGCCCCCAGTGACTATTTCCTATTTCCAAACCTAAAGAAATGGCTCGGTGGAAAGAGATTTAGCTCCAACGATGAAATTATTGATCAAACGAATGTCTATTTTATGGACCTCGAAAAATCATATTTTTTGGAAGTGATACAAAAATTGGAGAAACGTTGGACTAAGTGTATTGAACTAAGAGGAGATTATTTTGAAAAATAAATATTTTTTTTGCAAAAAAAAATTAAAATATGCTCAAAATTTGTCAATATTTAAACACGCCTACTGCGCCCATTATTTTGAAAATTTTTAAAAGTTGTTTAGTTTTTATGTTTGTCTCTTGTAGGAAAACAAATCCTTTTTTTTAGTTGGACATTTGGCTCAGAAAGCAATATATGACTGTAGAGTAGAAGATTCTTGTTTGTAAATACAAAGTTAATCCTTTGTTAAGTGCCCAAGCAAGCGGTTATTTTTTTAATTTTACAAAATATATAAATCACATCTGAAATGACCTCATAAAAGTTTTATAATGAGCAGCAAAAAATAACAATAACAAACACCCACACAGAATATACTCACACTAACGCACATACATACTTAACCCTTACACACTCTTATTCGTTTCAACTTTAAAAGAGAAAATGGCCTTATAAACAGACTTTCAGGCGGAAGAACTGATAGACGGACGAACTTATGGACGGATATAATATACATACATATGTTGCATGTATTCAATTATGAGTGAAAAACAGTTACTACCACCACATAACAATCATAATTATGATGATGATGATGATGATGATGACGACGACAAAAAAAAAACAATAATGTTGTAGCTGTTGCATAACTTCGTATATGTGAAACATTCAAAGATGTTGTCATATTTGTTGCTACTGAAATATGTTCATGAATTTAACTACAATATTACTTTAATTTTTAATTTTAATAAAAATCCCAGTACATAATCATGTAATAGTTAATAATGGCAACAGTAAATGAATAAAATCAACAGCATTTTATGCGAACATATTGCAACAAAATACAGCATGTGATAAGTAAAGACAATAATGAGTAATCTTAACCCTCTAACTGGCAAACGATGTTTTGCAACGAAATTCATACCATGTGCTCCACTAGGAAAACGAATAATAAGTTCTTCAACAAAATTGTTTATCGTTGCCTAATTTAGGCGATGTGAGCCAAAATATTTTAGGGTGCATTTTGAAAACTAAAGCATATAAAATAGAAGTTTTGGACAAAAATTATTTCTCTTACCAAGATATAACCACGCTCGAAAAAACTATTTTTTTCTGCTCCTATTTAAGAAGATATCGCGATTTTCGCTTTCTGGAAAAAGCGAAATTAGACGAAAAAGTATCTAAACTTCAATTCATATTGTTCACACTTCAACACTTTGCTATTAATACTTAATGTCTTCTTTCTGCAAAATTTCATAAAAAGTCCGTCTATTAGTTTATAAGTTAAGACGATGTCTTTTAGAGGAATCCTGATAAAATCCTGTGAGTCCTTGGACTAAAGTAAGGATTTATTATTAAAGATAAAGCTGCAATCTTACTTATATTTTATTATAAAGAGTTTTTAGTCAACTTAAATTGGTTTTTTAGATTTTTGAAGACTATAGTTTTTAAAAATAATTAGTTTTTAAAATTTTACAAAATTTTGATTTTGAAGTTTTCTCGCTTCCTAACTGTGGACGGCACACGAAAAATTTCTTCGCAAAATATTTATCAAATTTAGTTTTCTATCGAAATATATTAATTTCTAAGTATAGAACGCTCATGTGACGCATTTGCGGTAAATTTTATGAAGACTGCCCTGAGGCAGCCTTACCCGTTAGAGGGTTAAAGTTACCATAACCACTGGAGCTGGTAAAATAATGAGTAGTAGGTATCGAGTATCTGTCTTTTTTTTTTTTTGATACTCCACACTTAAAAGTAACTACTCGATATTTTCAGAGTTGTATTTTGAATAGAAAAACAATTGAATAATTACGGGTTAGGGGAATAAAAAAATAATGGCTTCTTGGTCTATCTTTTTGAGGGAATTATATATAAATAAAAAAATATCTGGTTTCTTTAAACGTTATAAAAATTAAATGGGATGTTATTTATCCTTATTTTAAATGTTATAGGTTATAGGTTATAGGTTTTTAATTCTTAGATTTTAGATTTTAACAATTTCAAATGTTCGCAATTTCAATATTAAATATTTCACTTTAGGGTATTTGTGGCTTAACCAATTAAGCAAATTTGGTTTCAACGTTTAACCTTTTAAGTTGAATTTTAGGTTTAAGTTTATTTTGTCTTTTAAGCTTTTTATTTTAGAATTAGAGAAGGTTTTGAACTTTAGAAATGAGAACGAAACAAGTATGAAAATAAAAAGAAGAAAATAACAAAAAGCGTGTATTATATATCTACCAAAGGTAGAGAGGGTGCATATAACCAACAAGTTTTCAATTTATTTTTGATCAATGGTGATAGTCTTTAACTTCGAGTTCATATGTTAGTTCTCATTTAGTGAGAAAACTAGTTTTTATGAATGTTTGATGTTTTGCATATGATTGTCACTTCTTTCAAAACGTGTTCTGATGATGGGAACCTAGAAAATTCCCGAAATAGATCTATCAACACATTCCTGAAAGTGGTCAATTAGTAAATTTGAAAACAAAAATTCTATAGATTATTTTTTAGGACAATATTCTAATAAAGAAATATAGAGTATGGCCTCGAACTTGAATAATATTCATTTTCATTTAGATATAAGTTTAGTGTTAAGTTTTAATAAATAACTTTAGATTTTAGGTTGCCGGCTTATAGATGTTGTTAGCTTGATGGTTGTAACTGTTTGACGATATTTTGATGACAACTCAGTTGATTGCAGTTTTTATGAAATGCTGGTCAAACGTCATTAGATGGGAATGGTTAGTTTTGGCACCTTTGGTACTATTGGTTGGTACCTTTTGTTCACTAACAGAACAACAATAATAAAATGTGCATTAGGATACAACTCTGCAATAGGAAAAAAATCAAAGGTGAAAAGTTCAAAGAAAAAAGTGCAAAAATTATAAAAAAAAAAAAAAAAACATTTTAATAGTTTGTAAAAAAAGTTTAAAACATATATTAAAAATTTTAATTTTCAATAAAAGTGAAATTTTTATAAAAATGTTGCAAAAAATTAAACGCAATTTTAAATTTAAAGCGTAACTAAAAGTGTCGAGCATCTAATAAAAAATATCGAGTAGTATCGAGTATTGAAAAGTAACCGAATTTACCAGCACTAATAACCGCATTCTATATGATTTGCTTCGCTGCCGAAAATGGCTTATGAGATCAATGAAAATATTATAGAAGAAGCAATTCGGGAATGTTCTGCATTCTGAATCCAAATAAAAAAAAATTTCAATTTATAACGAGCTTTCAACCTCCGTATATTTACAAAAATAAAGCAAATCAAACATATTAGCTAGGTTGATACTAGTATTTCGATCTGGCTAAAGATCTCATCAGAACCCGAAGTTTTAGAAAAGCTAGAGCCTTCATAATATGCAGAACTTTAACAAAAAACCTATTAATAACCAATTTTGCTCCATTCTTGTCTTCTTAGTAATCAAGCACGTGGTTAGGTCTTTTCCTAACAAGCATCATGACGTTACTAAACTTTGAAGACCAAAAATGTTCTATTTATATAAAAAATTTTTAGTGTGTACTCTGGCTCAAGTAATAGTTTGTACAGTTATATTAGTTTTTTGTTTTTATATACATCGAGATTATTTTTACGTTATTTTCAATTTATAACGAAAAATTTTTGCTGTTAGACTTTCCGAATAGTTTTGGCTTTTTGTAGATCTTATGAACATTGATCTCTAGATTCCAAATCTGTTCTTCAAATTTGTCGAGCATCGATAAATTCGAAATTTTGTTATATTTTTCAAAATGCATTTTTTAAAGAAATTTGAACTTATAATGTTAAAAAAACTCGCTAATTTTTCCATTTATTAGATAATATGCAATAAAACTAAAAAAAATAGTAAGTTTTTGTACAACAGTTTTTGAAAAGTTTTGTTTAAGAAAGTGAAATGTGTCCATTCTATACTGAAAAAGAATATTTTCGCAATAAATATGTAATTTATTTTAAAGTGTAAATACATTTTATGACCTCTGGGTGAGAGGTGCATACAAACATTGAACAAAACTTGAAGTTTAAAGTTTCAAAAACATTGAAGCCATTTACATCTCATTTTAAAAACAAGTGGACTTATACCATTTTTAAAATAAATAGTCCAAATGCTAACAGCCATACCTAAACAAGAGCGGCAAGCGTTTTCTAGCTGTCAAAAATTCTCATGCCCATACAATTTGTATGTAGCATCCCGAAATAACGCGGCGGCAACGCGGCGGCAACTCTTTGCAATTGGAAAATCCGATTTTGACAGAGCGTTTTATAGTGAAGTTAGTTGCAAAAGACAACAAATGTAAACCAGGGATGGCAAAGTGGATACTATAGTACTTTTTTGATACTATTCGATGATCCAAAGTACTCCCGCGACTTATTTGATACTATTGGACGATTTAAAGTTTTTAATTCATTTTATTTTTTTAATTTTTATTAATATATAAATTTTATTAATATATTGCTCGCAACTTCATAAATAAAGATGTGTTAGATAATTGCACACCGTTACAATTAAATATCCATGATAACCATATTCCGCTAAACGACGTTTTTTGTGGTACGGAAGTGGATTTGTATATCAATACAAATCAGATTGAATCCGGCACTGTAAATCATATAAAAGAAAATTCCAAAAAATGTTATATTAAATTTTGTGAGGATTTGAAGACCAGAGTAAATTTTTATGATGAAATTTTAATTTGGTTCAGTAAGCTTTCACCTGAAAACGTTGTTTGCGGAAGAACCAATAGTATCGTGAAATTTTGGATAAAAAATTTTCCAAACGAAGAAAATAATTTTGACGCCATTAATATCCAATACAGAGCGTTGGCAGATTGGCAAGAACTAAAACTTTCTAGAAAGGAAAATATATGTAGTTTCTGGTCGAAATTATCTAAAATTAAAAATGAGTTAAACAAATATTTATTTCCCGATATTTTAAGAATTGCTGCAGGTATTTTATCCATACCACATTCTTCTGAAAACGTTGAGAGAATTTTTCCATACCAAAATCTGATTAAAACCAAAGGCAGAAACAGACTTCATGTTCTTACAGTATCAAATCTAATACAAGCAAAAGATTTATTAAATGCAACAAATTCTTGTTGTTACAATTTTAAAATCTCTAACAAGTTATTATCAACCAATTTATAAAATTCTTTTTTAGCTGTATTGATTAATTTAATTTGGATCTCATTTGGAGTTCTTTGTTCCTGTACATTAATTTAAAAAATATACTTTTTTTAAAGTAAAACTTTATTTTTTTATAAATTCATATAAACATAAATTTATGTTCAATAACATTTAATGTTATTTTAATGCATTTTGTATGAATTTTAAGAAAAATAAAATAAAAAATAATTTTAGTACTCTGAGAGTCGAAAAAGTACTATTTGAAAATTTTATTGGTACCGAAACGAAATTCTCATCCCTGATGTAAACAAAAAAATAAGACAGAAAAAAATATATTTGTTATTTATGTATATATATTATATTATTATTTATATATATTTGTTATTATACAAAACACAAAACATAAATCAGAAACACCAATATTGTAATGTGCTGTGTTGTTAAAATAATCAGGGTTGTTATATTTTTTATTTTGATAACCCTGTTTTTATAGATTTGACGTAGCGTTGCCGCTCTTGTTTAGGGATGACATTTCAGCGTTAACGCTAGGCGTTAAAAAACGTTCCGCTTGCCGCTCTTGTTTAGGTATGGCTGTAAGCTTAAAATTTTATAATGTAAACAAGCAACTTAATATTAAAAAATATACTTTTGTAGGTTCTAGTTGATAATATGCTAACTAAGTGCTGGGTTCGTGGGTAAAATTGCCATCATCAGGTACGTAGCCAGGAACTATTTTTTAACGGCCTAACAACAACAACAACAAAACCAAATTTTTCTTTTCTTTTTATTTTAAGAAACTTTTCCAATACACAAAAAAAAAAAGTTTTCTCTTATTGCTGTTGGGCCGGTAAAACATAGTCGCTGGCTACGTACCTGGCCACCATAATTGTAAGTGTTATGGGAACACTGAGGAAAATGACATTTTGTATTCAGCAACAATTCTGAGATTGAAATTTTTTTTTTTTTTCAACTTATGCTCATGTTTATTATTAAAAATACATACTTAGATGACGTTTTTCCAGTTCAATGCAAATGGAAAAATAATAAAACATAAAATTTTGTGGTGCTCGATAATATTTAAAGATTTTATGAGTATGAGCATCATATAGAAATATTAATAAATTCATACAAAAGTGTCATTTTGAAAACAAGCGTATAAAGTATAATTTTCAATTACGGTGGCAGTTATATTGCAATTTTAAATTCGAGTAAAATAAGAAAACATTCAACATCAAATTTTTTATGTTTCAAAAAAATATGTTTTTATATTGAATTTATTTTGTTATACTAAAAAAATACCGTAAAAACGTTTTATCGTAGTTTTTAAATGTTCCATAATTTTTATAAAACGGGTTAAATAAAGATAATAAAATGATTCAAAAGTTTTTTTATTTTGGCTAAGTTTTTTTTTTTTAGTTTCTCTATCTAATTTAAGACAACTTTTGTCATAAACTTAGATTTTCTTTTAAAAATTTTAGTATTTCACTGCCACCCTAATGTACATATAAATTATTAAGGCACGCCTAAAGTCTAACAGCACAAGTGCATTATGATTATCATCAAGTGTTGCTGTTAAAGTATTGGAATTTTTTTTATTGAATCCAAACAAAAAAATGTTGCTCCCGTGAAGATTTTTTATTTTTGTTGGTGGATAAAAAAATCGTGACAGATTTTTTTATAGGTTTTTAGAGTTTTTTTTTTAATATGAATTATGAGCTTTAGAAAAAATTGATTTTAAACGAAAAAAATTTAAATTTTTGGATGTTTTTTTGTTTCAAATTTTAGGTTGCATGACACACTTCTTGCACGTGTTGATTTTAAGGAACACACTAGTTTATAAGACAAATATATGAAAATAAATAAAAACTTTAAGTAAAATTGTTAAAGAGAGTACAATATTAAAAAATGTTAACCCTTTAAAGGTAGAATTTTTATTTGTATAAAAAATATTGGAATAAAAATCAAATTTTTTTTATTGAAATTTTTTAATAACACGGTGTTACAAAATATACCGATTTTAATATATGTACACTAGAAATAGATTTGTCATTACAAACCCCAGTGTTAATACAAATGGTTCCAAACGAATAACATCTTTGCAATTATTTTTTAATTCGGATATGTGCTAGAGGGTACAACACTAACGAACCAGAGCAATTCATTATATTCCCAATATTATTTGTAAGGGTTACTTTTAACCCCAGCATTCTAACCCTTAAAAATAAGATTCGGACTATAAAGAATTGCGCTTTTTCATTTAACTTTTTTTAACTTTGTATTTGTATTTATTAAATTGATTTTCTAATACAACAAGACACAATATCTTATAAATTATGGTATTAGAATCAGGCAAGTTAACTTAGACAATATAGCAAAATCTATAGTAATAAAAGATTTACATTACATAATGAAAAGAAAAATAAAATAAATAATATAAATAATAAATATAATAATTAAATTTTAACTTAATAAAAATAAAGTTAAAGGTAAAATTAAAATTAAAAATTTATGAAAAATATTCCCTAAGTAAGCTTCTAAACCTTATTGCGTTGCTAGCTGTTTGCAAATTATTTGGAAGATGGTTCCAGAGACGTATGGTTAATATAAAGAATTGGCATTCTGAAGCATGGTCACGATGCCGAAATTGAATTATATCTTTTCCTCTGCTTGATCTTGAAAACTGTAAACGTTCATAAAGATATTTAGGCTCTTTTGTCATAACAATTTTGAAAAGAAAAATAATGTTTTTAAACTTAAGGTAGTTTGAAAAAGACATTTTCAGTACACGACAAGAATACTGCGATACATTATCAAACCTTTTCAAAGAAAATATATAACGGACGATGTTATTGTACGTTACGGTAAGCTGAGAAAGCTTACCGTAACGTACAACGTAATATCATGTGAGTTGCATCCAGTAAAAATTTCGGATGAATATAAAAGTGTCGGTAAAAGATACGTTTTTGCCAGTAATATTCTAATACTCAGAGGGGTAAAGTGTTGAGTGGCCCATAAGCTTCGCAGCATACCGTATACTTTGCCACATGCGTGGGTAATATGATTAGTCCAGGTTAGACTTTTGTTAAATGTTACTCCTAAGTTTTTAGCAGAATCAACAATATCAATTTTTGAACCACTAAGTAATATATTTAGTTCATTATTTATTTGAAATGATTTTTTTCGTATTATTATACATTTTGATTTGTTAGGATTTTTTGTTAGGATTTAGGATTTTATCAAGATCATGATTCAATTCTTGTATTTTAATTGTAATTAATTCTTTGGAGCAACTAAGATATAACTGAACGTCGTCGGCATATATTTGTATATTGGAGTAACAAAGTTGTTGAGGAAGATCGTTAGAATATAACGAGTATAACAGGGGCCCTAGAATTGAACCCTGCGGGACACCTCTAGTAACCAGCAAAGGCCGCGAAACAGACCCACCGTAGGTAACTGATTGAGATCTATTTGAGAGGTACGACGACATCAATTTGACAGCAAATGTAGAGAAATTAAATAATTTTAACAATTTTTTACATAATAATGAATGGTGCACAGTATCAAAAGCCTTTGAATGGTCTAATAATACCAAAAACGTTATTTTCCTCTCATCTAAATTTCTTCTAATTTCCTCTATAACATCAGTTAATGCTGTAATGCAGCTACGGTGAGGTCTAAATCCTGATTGACGATCAGTTAATAAGTTGTTGTCATTAACATGCTTATAAATTTGTTTGTGTAATAAATTTTCAAAAACTTTGGATAAATAGGGGAGGATCGCAATTGGACGATATTCATTTCCAGTTTTGGCACCGGAACAATTTTGGCATGTTTCCACTCCATAGGAAAAGTATTAGTCATTATTATTGTATTAAAAAGGTGTGTGATGTAACGAATTATCCATGGTAGAATCATTTTTATAAATTTTTTTCTGAATTAGATTTAATCGCTTTAAACGCTTCAGCTACTTCAATCACATTTAGAAATTGAAAATTGAATACACTACTTGAAATATTAGTTGAAATTTCGTCATAAAAGTGAGACTGAATCACCGGAGAAGGAATATTGGTAAAGTTTTAATTTAACAAGTTAACATCAACTTCTAACGAACGGTCCACTGACTTTCCAATGCCAATATCGTGTATATGTTTCCATTTACTTTTACTGTCAACTGCTCTATTAAACTTATAAAATAATATAAAGATTTTTCATGTTTAATCTTTTATTTTCTTATTTTTCTTTAATAATAACGCATCTTTGAATATTTTATGATTATGTGGCGTTAAGTTCTCATTAACATAAATAGGTTCATCACTGTCAAAGCCCGCTTGGCGTAAACATAATTTATTTTGGTTATCACGACGAAATTTTGATATTGATTTTAAAAGAAAGTTTTTTTGAAACGGAGATTGTAAATTCACAACTATAACTTCATCAGTTGGATTATATGGTTTATTGTTCTTATAAATTTTTTTTAGTCTATATATATTATTAATTTGTGGCATATTAACTTTTAAGCTACTACATATATTTTCCACAATGTTGTGCAGGTTTTCATCTTCATAATAAGGCACACCAGAAATTCGTACACTACCGGCCACAACAGAGTTTTCTTGTTTTAATATTTTTCGCTTTAATTCGATTATCTCCTCTTTCATAAGCACAGCTTCCGAACTCTTTACCACGTATCGAAATTCAAGAAAAGTCTGAAAAATGTTATTCTGTAAATTTTGTAGGGGGTGAAAAGTGAAAATATTAGCCCTATATGAATCAAGGTGCACAAAATAATAGTTTTTATTAAGTGGAAAGTTGTTTTGTATCCGTTTAATTCTTCAATTATTTTCTTGTGGTCATAATTTAAATAAAGTTCAATCGGCAATTTTGAGGAAATTCCGTCATTGACTTTGCATTTAACAGCTATTCAAAACATACAACCTCGTGGATTTTTTAAAAATAGAAAAAGTGAATTTCAAGTGCTCATTAAACATTATTTTTTGCGAAAAAAAACCTTCAATCAAACCAAGGAAAAGCTTGATAAATACTATGGGGACCCTGCACAATCGATTTCAATGGTCAAAAAGTGGTTTAGTGACTTTCGTTGTGGTCGCACAAGTACAAATGACGCTGAACGTTCTGGACGGCCCAAAAATGTCGAAAAAATCCACGATATGGTGTTGGCCGATCGAAGAGTAAAAGTGCGTGAGATTGTTGATGCCATAGGCATTTCATATGGCAGTGTGGTTTCGATTTTAAATGATCAGTTGGGTTTAAGAAAGCTATCTGCAAGATGGGTGCCGTGTTTGCTCTCAATTGACCATAAACGTAATCGTGCACGCTGGATAATCCAAATCGATTACCTTCAAAAGGGAAAAACAATAAACGGCAAATATTATGCCAACTTGTTGGACCGATTTAACGAGGATTTAAAAAAAACGACCCCATATGGCCAAGAAATGCCTATTTTATGGACATCAAAAGATCCAATTTTTTGGAAGGGATACAACAATTGGAGAAACGTTGGACTAAGTGTATTGAGATAAATGTTGAAAAATATTTTTTTTTTGCAAAAAAAAAATTGTGTTTCATTCAAAAAGTCACGGACTTATTGATCCGCCCTCGTATGAAAGGTGTTATTCTGTAAATTTCCTAGTGGGCCTTTTTTGGTAAAAAAAATGTAAAAACTAACAATATATGGATCAAGTTACATACAATAATTAATTTTATTAAGTGGCGGCTTTCTTATCAATTTAAAGGCTTTGCAATCTTGTAGTCACAATTAAAATTAAGTTTTATTGGTTTTTTTTTTGTTCCCAGGCCACTAAGTGTAAACGATTTTTTAGATCAAAATAAACATAATTATTGTATAATAAAATTTAAGAGATATTTTTCTGAAAATATGCAAACTTTAATAAAAACATACAAATTTTGTTAAATTTTTGACAAAATAAGCATTTTTCTTAAAATGTACTTGAAAGAACTCGCGCCCAACTGGAATTAAAATTTTTCTAATTTTTTTTTTTTTTTTGTTCTTTAGTAACAAATATTTTATATAAAAATGGCAATAGACATCTCCAAATTAGGTATTTTAAAAAATCTTTAAGATTCAATAAAATAGACTTTTTTGAATTTTTTTTAAATTAATTTATAAAAAAAATTTTTTTTTTTAATTTTATTAAATTTGTGGGTCATTTTGGATTATAGGCTAAAGTAGGTTAATGATATCCGATGAAGTCAGAAATGCATATCTGAATAATTTTAAGTATATTAAATGAATAAATGAGATAAAGAAATTAATTGTTTTGAAGGCTTCGAATTTTGAGAATTTTTAATAATAATACACTTTTTTCAAAATAGACCATTTTCGGCCGACTTTCGGCTCGAGTTAACGTTTCCCAAAAAATCGATGTCTTCAATTTGGTGCCATTTGTAATAAAACGGAGGAGGGGGGGGGGGGTGTGGGGGTGTAATGAATGAAAATAGACAAATTGTTATTTTAGTATTAAAAACTCATAAAAAAAGTTAGTTTAAATGACTGTTAAACGGGTACCAATTCAGTTGAGCTATTTTTTTCAGCCGTTATCGTTTAAGTCAGATTTTTCTGCTGTTATCGTTTAAATCAGTTATTTAAAGCTTTGAGTTATTTCATTTTATCTCCAGAACAAATTTCATCGGTCTTTGAACTAATTTTTCGACATAAAATTTAGTAATTCGAGATTCTCAAATTTAAATATTTTGCCAGTTGTTAATTTAAACCACAATTGTTTTTAAACCATTACTTTTTGCGTCTCCGCCATCAGTCTCTTTTGTATATGGCGTTATTTTCTTATAGTTTTTATTTTATAATCATGAAATAGGTTATTTCTCGGAAACTAAGCGATATAGAGCAAATTTAACCAAAAATCGTTATTCCGTACTTACTACGTGCTCTTTATAACTAATGTACCCTAATGTGTACAATACAGCTGGTATAAGGGTTATATAAAAAACCTAAGTGAAGTATTCCGAATCCAAATACATCAGCTCGTAGACCATATTTCGGCAATACATAATTTTCTTATCAGAACTAATTTAAAATAGTTATATAACAATTTTTAAAGCAACTCAAAATATCCACATTAGCGAACATCACACTGAGCTTGAGTGGAAGTTAATTCACAATCATTTCTCTCAAATTTATTTAGGTTAATCTCCAAAATAATAGGGACATTTTAAAAAACGAAATTTTCATCATTACCTCTTCTGATTTTAGTAAAATTTGATATAAACATTCTCCCAGTTAATATGGTGTTTATACAGGGTGATTCGGTCACGACCAGCCGAATTTCACCAGAACATTTCGCTTAAAAAAACAAAAAAAAAAATGTTTGCATTTCAGTCATATGGTCATAACTTTGGAACGGTTTTGATTCTGAAAGGTCTTCCTGGTCGTAGTGGACGTAGTTTCATTAATGCGCCAAAGAATAAGCTGGTGAAATTCAGCGGGTCGTGACTGAATCACCCTGTATATTCTTTCTTTCACCAAATTTCGTTATAGTTCTCGTTTAATCGATGCTCACAGTTGGGTGTTTCTTACAAATGTGTAAAAAATACACAATATTTGAAGTATCATATCATAGTAATAAACCTGGAAAAATAGATAAAAGCTACTAAAAGTTAGTTAAAAATGACCTGTCAGAAAAAACTACTAAAATTAGCAGAATTTGTTTACTAAATACTAGTAATATAGGAATAGCAAAAATAAGTGTGTTGAACTTACAAATACAAATACAGTTATATTTAAGCTAAATTTTAGTTAATTGAAAATAACAAAATTATCTGCCAAAATCAGCAAAAACATTTACTAAATATTAGTAGACAAAACAATCATTAAAAATGTGAAATTTTTAAGGTCTTGTGAAATTAGAAATCTTCAATTTGTTAGCAAAAATTTCTGTTTATTTTTGCAAAATATGCTGTTTTTTGCATTTTACTAAATTTAAGGTAAATATAGCAAAAGTTTTGTTAAAATTACAGTTTTTGTTTGCTATTTTAAGTCTACATATTCTTTGTAAAAGTTTAAGAGTCAAATGCTATTTTCAATTAACTAAAATTCACATCGAATATAACTTAAATTTTGTAAAGTTAACAGATTTATTTTTGCGGTTTTTATTTTATTAATATTTAGCAAAAAAAATAGTGTTGCACAAAAAATTACTCTTTTCGCAAAAATCACAACGAAATTGATAAAATGTTCATAAACCGCGAATATCTCAAAACAATTAACTTAAAGTATCACTAACAATATACGAGGGCTGATCAATAAGTCCGTGACTTTTTTAATGAAACACAGTTTTTTTTTTTGCAAAAAAAAAAAATTATTTTTCAACATAATCTCCTTTTAGAAAAATACACTTAGTCCAACGTTTCTAAAATTTTTGTATCCCATCCAAAAAAATAGGATTTTTCGAGTTCCATAAAATAGGTATTTCTTGGCCATATGCGGTCGTTTTTTCTTAATCCTTGTTAAATCGGTCCAATAAGTTGGCATAATATTCGCCGTTTATTGTTTTTCTCTTTTGAAGATAATCGATGTGGATTATCCCTCGTGCATCCCAAAAAACTGTTGCCATCACCTTATTGGCCGTCAAACTTACCTTGGCCTTCTTCGGAGCCGGCTCACCCGGAGAAACCCATTGTTTAGGCTGCTGCTTGGTCTCCGTAGTGTTGTAATGGATCCATGTTTCATCCACAGTTTCAAAACGCCACAACAACTCATTCGAATTGCGGTTCAACAACTCCAAACAATCCTTTGAAATTGTTACAGTTATATTAGTTTTTTGTTTTTATATACATCGAGATTATTTTTATGTTATTTTCAATTTATAACGAGCTTTCAACCTCCGTATATTTACAAAAATAAAGCAAATCAAACATATTAGCTAGGTTGATACTAGTATTTCGATCTGGCTAAAGATCTCATCAGAACCCGAAGTTTTAGAAAAGTTAGAGCCTCCATAATAGGCAGAACTTTAACAAAAAACCTGTTAATAATTAATTTTGCTGCATTCTTGTCTTCTTAGTAATCAAGCACGTGGTTAGGTCTTTTCCTAACAAGCATCATGACGTTACTAAACTTTGAAGACCAAAAATGTTCTATTTATATAAAAAAATGTTAGTTTGTACTCTGGCTCATGTAATATTTTTTACAGTTATATTAAAAAAAAACAAAGTTACAGGATTACGTTTATGGTCAATTGAGAGCAAACGCTCACGCACTTTTACTCTTCGATCGGCCAACACCATATCGTGGATTTTTTCGACATTTTCGGGTGTATTGACCTCAATTGGCCGTCCAGAACGTTCAGCGTCATTTGTACTTGTGCGACCACAACGAAAGTCAGTAAACCACTTTTTTACCATTGAAATCGATGGTGCAGAGTCCCCATAGTACTTATCAAGCTGTTTCTTAGTTTGAATGACGGTTTTTTTTCTCAAAAATAATGTTCACTCGAAATTCCCTTTTTTCCATTTTTAAAAAAATCTACGAGGTTGTATGTTTTGAACAGCTGTTAAACGCAAAGTAAATGACGAAACTAACTCAAAATTTGACAGTAGTCTATTAACAGATGGTACTTGATGGGAGCAGTGTTGCATTTCATATAAGTACGAGGGAAGTTCGAAAAGTCACGGATTTATTGATCCGCCCTCGTATAAGAATTTTAAGTTGGGAATCAAGAGGAGTTCACTCACTTACGGAACTTTTCTTTCCTACTCACGCTCACTTACATACATATGAATACATTTTGGCTTGACGTAAAATTTAATCACGCAAAATTCTTCTCACTCCTCCATCTCTAGTATTCCTATACGTAACCCCTGATTTAAAAAAAAACTATAAACTACTCGTACAATCAAAATGTTATAAAATTTAAAATTTAATATTTTAATTAATTTTTTTGTTTACAAACATTTTAAGTGTCCACTTCAATAACAGTTTTTGCATAACCAAAAACTTCTTTACAAATCTCCTCTATATTCTTAATATCCTCTTCAACCTATAAACTGTATAGCTTTCCAAAGTATCACACTTTATGTCTCGTTTAATGTTTGCCATGCAAGTAGAAGTTGTAATCTTATTAAGGACATGTGTTTTAAATCAAAAATTAAAAACAAGAAATATCTCAAAGCAAACCTTTAAACATTTGGAACCATATGGTAATAATAAAATACACCTTCAGTCGTTTTCTTTTTTCTACGAGTAGTGAACTGGACTTAAAAAGGGCCACTTAAGAATTCCCACAGTAGTTAAATGTAGCATGTAGTAGTAAGACTTTATCTGTAGTAGTAATAGTAGCTGTAGGAAGAAGGAGTAGCACTTTAAATTAGTGATGACAGTTTATTTTGAATAATTGCTCTTTTTTTATGTTGTTTGCTTAAGTGCTCCTTATGCACAGGTTTCATATTTTTCTAACTTTAATTTTTTAGAGTTTTCAACTCTAGACAAGCATAAAAATCGAATTGGACATAAAAATAAAGTAATTATGAATTTTGTAAATAATGTTAAAGGAATACCAAAACCAAATATTTAAAAAGTTGTTATTTTGAAGTGCTTGAACTAAAGGATTTGATAAACAAATAATTTAAGCAGAAAGTGATTTATAACTCATTTTGTTCCAAATGTATGTAAATTTACGTTTTAAGGTTTTTATACATACAATAAATTTAAATTTATAACGAAAAACTAAAAAAAATTATTTTTTTTTTTTGTCACTAAAAAATTGTATATAGTATTGAAATAATCACCTCCTGCACAGATATACACGTTTGAAAATATACAGAATACAAATAAAAAACTATATCGGCTGTTCAATATTTAAAATAGGGTACAGTGGATCGGCTTTACAAAAAAACATCAACAAAAAAAGATAACAACAACAACAGAAAACATTAATATCATTGACAGCAATTATAACAACAACACCATAACCAACAACATAATGACAACTAACGATTACACTACAAAATATTTGAATAAAGTCTTTTTTTACTTTAAGAGTAATTCTGCAATGATAAGCTACACACAGAGCATAATTTAGTTGGAAAGTAGCTGTGATCACCATCATTCTTTTTAAAGATTATAAATTTATTTACGATTATATAAAATTTACTGTCTAATTACCAGAAATTTTTGAAATATTTTACAATCGGTCATCCCAACCAATTAAAAAAAAAAACAAAAACATATTTTCACACAATTCGGTAGTGGTGATGTTATTAAAAACAAGAAAACACAAATTGTACTCAATATTTGGTGATCATAGCCGAAATAAAAAACAAATTAAACAAAAGTTTGATATAATTTTTATTAAAAATAAATATTACATTTTTTTCGACCTTTAATTGTGCAATGAAAATTATTTAATTCGAAGCCATATTCTATATTTCTTTATTAGAATATTGTCCCAACAAATAATCTATAGAGTTTTGTTGTCAAATTTATTCATTGACCACTTTCAGGAATATGTTGATAGATCTATTACGTTGAATTTTCTAGGTTCCCATCATCAGAACACGTTTTGAAAGAAGTGACAATCCCATGCAAAACATCAAACATTCATATAAACTATTTTTCTCACCAAATGAGAACTAATATATGAGCTCGAAGCTAAAGATTATCACCATTGATAAAAATTAATTGAAAACTTGTTTGTTGTGTGCAAGGTCTATCTTTGGTAGATATTCAATACACGTTTTTTGTTTTTTTTTTTTTAATTTTTATTGGTACACTTTCATACAAAAAACTATATTCTTAATAACATATTTTTAGCCCATTTTTGAGTAATTTTTAAGCCTGTTTGCTTGCTGAGTGCAGTAAAATTTGTTTTAATTTTTTTAAATACACCGTAATGCTGTCCCAAATGTATCAACAACTCTCCATTTACGAAAATTTACGAAATCTACGAAATTAAAGAATTTTGCAATATTTAAAAATTGTTATATATTTGTTCAATTCCAAAAAAAAAAACTAAAACCATCTTCGTTTAGAAAGCTTACTTTAAGTTCAAAACTACACATTCTTTGCGCCTTAAAAATATTGTCAAAAAAGTTACAGTAAATATTCAAAAAAATTTAAATGTTTGTTAATATTTCAGGATATATGGGTGGTAGACGCGTTAATTTCCAGGACACATTAAATTACTTATTATTAGCCAAAAGGATATACATGTGTAAGGTTGATGTATCCTTGCATCGAATAAAGTGAAATTCGGCACACATATTGGCTGATGCATATCAAATATACTACCTAATTTTGAGGGTTTTCAATAAGTTTTAGATCTTTTATCAAAAAAGCTTAGAATTTGGTTCCAGGATATATTGAGGATAACATCGTCCTTGCATGAAATTTAATAAAAATCAACACACTTATTTTAATGAAATGTTTATAATATATATATATATATATATATATATATATATATATATATATATATAAACTATATATATATATATATATGTATGCACAGCGCATACTTTAGGGACACGCCCAAAATTGTCGCCGGAATATGCGGTGTATGGAAAAAATTGTCCTCATCTAATACGCTAGATGTATGAAAAGGCGCGAAAATTTTGGGGACAGTCCCCAAAGTAAGCAAATGTCCCTAAACTATGCGGGGGAACGAATAAATGTCTCTAGACTATGCGCTGTGCATACATATATATATATATATATATATATATATATATGTAGCTTTTGTTGCCTTTTGAGCCTTCAGGATATATGATAGGTATATGACAAAATTTTGTATTTTTTACATGCTTAAACAATATTAGTGTACCACATTCCATGTACATACGACAAACTTCTTCTATTATTCTATATTGGTCACTCGTTATATGAATTGACGACACTGTGGAACACAAATTCAAGATTAAATATTTCGAAAACAAAAAAAAAAAATACCTCTCTGAAAATTTGCATATCGATTAAAAAAACTACAATCTTTCGTTTAAAAATATAACAAAATAATTAAAAAAGGAGGACGTTTTGAGATATAACGAATTTTTGTTCTTTATTCGAAAATTTCAGACAATGTTCTGAAATTTTTATAAAACAGATGTACATCAGTCCATAGCTAATGATTTGTTTAAGAAATTTTTTAATGATCCAGTTAAGCACAGTAAATTCAAATATTAACATAATTTTTCTGAAAAATTTTCACTTTTTAGAAGTTTGACCCCGCCCCTACTTGGCCCACTTATTTGAAAATTTAAAAAAATTGTTAAATGAAGTTTTTATATTGTATAAGACATAAGATGGGAGAGTTAAGAAATTATGCCTCATATAAGAGAAGTAAACTTTCAATGGAGATCAATCAGTTATATTATTAAAGAGCAGACATTCTTGCCTTGACAGTTGGAGATGAATCGTGCATTTTAGTTCAGACTAGAAAGAAAAGAGAAGGTAACAAGATAAATTTAGTTTCAAAATCAGATCTATACACATTAGCAAGTTTTTTAATTCACTATCACAAATACTACATTTATAAATTTTAATTTATTAATTCAATAAATTCAAATTTTTAGATTTTTTTTTAGCTTTTTTTAATTGTTTTTTTTTTTCAATTTAAAAATGTCAAAATATTTATTACTATTATAAAGGTACGTTCACATTAATCAAATATTTGAACAAAATATTTGTTTACATATTTGCTTCCAATTGTGTCAAATAAAAAATTATTTTATTTTACACAATGATCAAATATTTGATGGTTTTTGTTTTTTCAAACAGCTCTCAAATAGTGTCAAATAAAATAAACGAAAAAATAGTTGTCGAGCGTTCAGATTGAAACAAATATTTGTATTAAATATTTATTTAATCAAAGTGTAAAAAAACATAGATTTATTTAATCGAAAAACTAACTGTTTTTTAAAAAATTGATCACTCGGGATCTCTCTCGGACCTAGCCTTTTTATGTTATAAGGGTATATTAATATTCCTGTGGAGCAAAAATTTTGTCCGTTTTGGTCTATCTCGCTTAGTTTTGGAGATACTGGACATTTTAAAATATTGCCATTTTGTAAAATGACTTGCATCTCGAAAACTAAGCATGATATCGCAAAACGGACAAAATTTTTGCAAACCTTAACAACTCGCATCACACCGATAACACAAATGTGTACAGTGTTCCGATTCCAATCATTCCCCGTTTCATTCCATATCGTTATATTTTTGGACCAGTGTTCCATTCTGTTATCGGAGTGATTAAATTTTTATTTTCACGTACGACAACACAATTGTGTACAGTGCTCCGATTCCAATAGTTCCCCGTTTCATTCCATATTTTTCCATTTAACAATATTTTATTAAACAAAATTTCTCAAAATATTGTATCATCAAATTTCGCTTTTTAATATCTATTTACATTTCAGTTTTTTTATAAAGCCTTTTATTAATAAATTTATTAAAAAAAATTATAATTGACGATTTATTTGCCATTGTTTGTTCTTACATTTTTTTTGTAAGATCAAATAAATATTTGCTCAAATCAGAAGAAAATGTTTGATAGCTAGTGTTCACACTATGGTTAAGTTTGTCAAATATTTATTTGAATGCAAATAATTTTGTTTGACCAAAATCAGCTGATTTGCTGTTTGACACACAAAAATATTTTGTGTTCAGATTACGGCAAAGTAATATTTCATGTTTTTTGTCAAATATTTGACTAATCTGAACGTACCTTAAGTTAACATTTCTACAAACTTTGTGAGTAAAAATTTTATTTAACAAAATAATACTGCATTTAGGCGTAATGTGTTTAATTCTAAACACATATTTGGATAAAAAATACTGTAAGTGTGTATTATGGTATATAAGAGTGTGCACAAAATATTTTTACGCATTTTGTGTTTAAATTTACCGAATTTGCGTAATAATACATAAAACTTTATAGTAGTAAATTTACAATCATTTTTTAGAGTGTAAGTCTCTTAAATTCTTTAGTTCGGGAATATTATTGGCTGGATATTTTAAGATCAAACATTACAATATACAAACACTAATGTTGGTTGTAGTTGGTTTGTCACTTAACAGTTCCACTTAGCGGAGTTATTTATAATGCTTTAAAGTTAGACTAAATTCGGAATTTTGTTTGACTTTACTTAAAGAACGCGTAGTATTATTTATTAATAAATAAAAAACTTTATATATGAATTTTAAGTGTTTACTCGTTCACTGACAATAAAGTGGAATTTCATATAAAAAAAAACACAAAAATGAATAAATATAAACAGAAAAAAAATATTTAATGAAAATCTACCAGAAAAAACAACCATACAAATTATGGAAACACAAAGTTGACAAAAACTAAATGTGAACTATTAAAGAGTTGTGATAGAGAAAAAAATTGTAGCAGAATGTCAAGTGCGTGTGCTATATGACAGCTAGGGTTGCCAGATTCAAATATAGAAAAAATATTAATTCATAAAATAAATCTTGACAATTAAAGACACCCATAATTTAGTAGTTGTATTTCAATTAAATTTATTTTTTGTATAAAAATATATTTTTTTTCATAAAAAAATTGTATAAAAATTATCAGTTGGAATAGTCCGATTCATTATTCAACCTTTTCAAATACTGTATATCTTGCATTTTTTGTTGGTCCAAAATCTTCGTTATTTTCCATATATTTTCACGAATTAAATATCTTAAAATAATCTTTTATAAAAAATAGCGCAATCTTTAAAGCCAGTTAAAAGAAAAATATAATGGTTAAAGTTTTAAATTACACTGTGCAACGTGAAACTGTATCGCTAACGAGACCAATGTTATATGACACTAGACTATGAGTAGACCAAAAACCCCAAAGGGTTTTGAAAACGTGGCTCGTTTCTTCATTATTTGAAAAAATAAAAAGTTAAAAAGATTATTTAATGCAGTAAAAGATATATTTTTTTAATAAGTTTTTGTGTTTTAAAATATTTATGATTACTTAAGTAATGAAAACTAAGCATTTAGAAACAAAATGCTAATATAACCGTACTGGATGTTTCATACTTAAAGAACGCATATTATAAGAAAAAAAATAAAACACACTGAGGCGAATGAGTGATATATAAATATTTCGTATAATTTGTATTGCGTGAGTGTTAGTTGCATACTTTCGAGAAACTTATTATGATAACAAATTTGACGTATGAGTGATAATTAAGTTTCAATAAAAATAAATTATATGCTTGGATGTGTTTCATTTTTTAAACTTGCCGTTGCATACTTTAGGGGGATTTAAGATGACTGAGTGATATTTATAATTTTTATAATTTATAAACAGAGAAGACAAAAAATAGCAAAACCCATTGTGTTTATAGAAAAAAAAAATATTAGAAAAAAGTAAAACTACAAAAAATGTAAAATATTACAGGAGGACAAAATGTCACTTTTTAAAAATTAATAAAAATCTGACAATCAATGGTGTACTTTGTTTTTAGATCAATGATACATATTTCGAGAAAAATATCTGTAAAGTTTAGCAGTTTTTTTTAAAACTTTTCTCATGCAATCAATCTGCTTTTGTTTTGACGGATTTAAATGACAATACCTGTGTTCATATTTTTGGCTCATATTTAATGCACAAAACTTTATGTTTCAGTCATTGCTTCACTTTTTATATAGGTTTTTACCTCTTTTTTACAGTTTCAGCGAATATGAACGCTTACTGAACAATTAATATTTTAACTAAAAAAAAATGTATTTGCATATCGCGGCTTATACTATATATTCGCGATTTTTCAAAAATATTATATGGCAACATATCTTTTCAAGTTGACCCCAGAGTCACACTTTTGGTATAGTATGTGGGCACATCTAAAAAATGTTGTTGCAAAAATAGAAGCAAAAAAGTTTCCATTTGCAAAAGTTATCGTAGTATAATAATTTTTTTCATTTAAATTTAATTAAAAAAATAAAATACTAAAATAATAGAAAACTAAAACTGTAAAAATGTATGTATTCTACAGTTTTAGTTTTTTATAATTTAATGTATCTCAAAAAAAAAATGATTATATTACGATAACTTTTGCAAATGGAAACTTTTTTTCTATGTTATGTCATGTAACTACACTTTTTAAAAGAAAAATTTAAAAAGTTTAAGGAAAAAAGCCTTTTTATTTTAAAGCTCAAAAATCTTAACAAATATCGGTTTTGAAGCCCAAAAATAAAAATGTCAAAAAATAGCAAAAAACCTATTTTTCTTCTCTGCTTATAAAGTATGAGCCTATTTTTAATTATATTCTTTAAAACAATGGATTTTCTTAAAAAAAAATAATTTTCTGCATATAAAAATAAGTTTTTTTCAAAAAAAAATTTCTTAGTTTATTTTATTTAAACAAATAAAATAAATAAAATTACAAAACTGCCCAGCAAAACTTTGTCAATGGGTGCGATAAAGTAATGTATTACCTTGTAATGTATACTCCTTACCTGTATCATTATTTTCCTACAAAAAGAAATGAGTTACCGATAATGGGTTATATGATGCATTACTTTGTAATGAATACTCCCTACATTATTTCGAAACATAGAGTAATAAGTTACCCCTAGTTGGTTATGTAATGCATTGCATTGTAATGTATACTCCTTACCTTAACCATTATTTTGAAACATAAAGTCACGAGTTATCAATAATTGGAAACTCATGTGTTACCTTGTAATGATACATCATCACCTTTTATATTATTTCAAAACAGAAAATAATGACTTACCGATCAGCAATTGCATAATGCATGAAATATAAGCGTAAAGTAATGTGTAAGATATTATTTTTTAAATCTATATTTAGACACATTACTTTGTGGTTTTTTGTAAGCATAAGGGTAAGTTATATATTTTTAACATCACAAACGAAAACTCGAAGCACAACAATTCATTTACATTTTATGCAACCCATTATTATATAAGGTGGCGCAAAAATAGCCTTCCGATGTTTTTTTTTATTATGTATTTATTATGTATAGCATTTTCTGATAGGAGGATTACTTTTGCGCCACCTTATATGTGACGATAGATCAGTTGGTAGAGTTCTCGCATAACTACCATAGACCCAGGTTCCAATCTCAGCGCGAACACGTGCTTTATTTAATTAAAAAAAAATTTTGTAATAATTTTTTTTATAAATTTGTTTTTTGAAAATCTATTTATAGACACATTACTCTTCCAAACCTGGTAACAATAAAAGTAACCAGTTACTTTACCCCTTAATAGGTAATGCTCATCGCCTATAAAATTCATCAGTGATACATTACTTTACCCATTATTTGGTAATGTGTGGTTTTGCTGGGTGTGTTTAAGGAAAACTTTTAAAAAATTTAAAAAATAATTTTGTTAAGGTGTTATTTGGTTGGGCTTTGAAAATTTTGTCAAAAAATATTTGTTCTTGATTCCTGACGATCATTAAAAATTCTTGTAAATCAAGCGAAATTAAGGACGTCTGGCAGCGCTGTACACAACCGAGCAATATTCGATAAAAAAAAAACTACAGCAAATAGTACAGCTCCGTTACTAATAATATGATCTATGCAAACATATACATAATTATTAACCATTTAAAGCATCTTCCACTACCGAATTTTTGTTTCTGGATATATTTCTATTTTGATTCTTCTGGCTCTTGTTAGCGGTCCCCTAATTGAGCAGATAAAGCTTTACATATATGATTAAAAAATCGGACTTTGTTAGAATATTCTGCGACTATATTGCCCTGATGAATAGTTTAAGCATATGATGATTTTTTTCAATGACCAAGATGCTAATGAAAAAATTTTAATATATATATTAACTCTTGTTGCATTACCATATTTTTTAAAAATAAGTACACTGTAGTGTACAATAAAGTTTCCCAAAAATGTTTTTTGCTCAAGCTTAATAGGAATGTTTTTTTTTAAATTTTTTGGAAGGGGGTTAGAGGTTGCGCAAATAGCTTAACCCCAAAAATCAGAGTTTCTGGACGTTTTCTGAATTTTACTTCCCAGCAAAAAAAAATTCGAATTTTGAAAGCAGTAAAATTAGGTGGAAGTATACGGCTTCCAAAATTGCAGCAGATTGTGTATTTGTTCAATTATTGCAATAGAGTATGGCAACGCTTTTGTGTGTATGCAAACACCCACAAAATCCTTGCCATATACTGAAAAGTAATAAAAGAAGCTGGACAATTTGTTTTATTTAAATTTACCGCTTGCATGGAAGCATTAAAATAGAGAAAATTTATTAAAATGCATTCATTAGTTGCAGTGAATTCATTGCATTAAACATATCTTAAATAAGCGCTTTTTGGAGAGAGAAACAAGTTGCTCTAAGCGGCTCATCTCGAACAAAAATCATGCCGTATATATGAGAAAAATCAAGCGCTTAAAGCAAATCTCTCCCTTACAATTGTGGTTGACCGCAGTCTGAAACTGCAAGTGGTACAAAAACTCGAGCACTCGTATACAGAGGAGTGGCTGAGACCACTATGCCAACGTTGGGCAAAAGTGTTTTCCCCGCGCTATCCAGTGATAATTACCCACGGCTTAAAAGTCTAAGGTCTGGTAAAGCATTTATTTAATAAAAATTATAATGCTTTGTTTACAAAAGTTTGTAGTAGGAGAGTTTCGAGATCGATACCGGTTTAAAGCAAACTTTTTTTTTTTTGCGTTATTTTTTGATACTTTTTAATATATTTTTCATTTTATTGTTCTTATAGTTTATTGGAAAGCTCTTTTTAGACCAACGTTTTTTTTTTTTTTTTTTTGTTTCCCGATGTTGGCAAGTTGTTTCCATCAAACCTTATGCCAGTGCTGACATATTTGAGCAGACAACAGCTACCCAGCAGTTATCATTTATTTACGTTTTAAGCTATCAAATAGTATAGGTTTCGTTAGTTCAATGCTTAGAGCTATTGGCTGTCAATCTGGCGGCCAGGGTTTGACTCCCGGCGAGACTAAAAAAATATACATGAACTTTTTTTAATTTTATTTTTGGAAAACAAATTGTTAGATCACCTTTTTCATGATTTTACCGCCATTTTGCCAACGTTGGAAGTTTTATTTCCCCAGTGCTTATTCGACACCTTTTGAACAGACGCACCTTTTGTCTTTTGTGAACACTCAGATCTTAATGAAACAAGTCATAGCGGGCACTTAACTTAATAATTAGATTTATAATAATTTTTGTGTAAGGACTTTTCAAATATTTTTAATTATATCTACTTGTCTTTCGGTTAATTATGAACCAAGCCGTTGTTAATATTAAAATCCATAAATTTCCATTTTAAGTGGAAAAATAATTGAATTTAGTATACCAATTTCTGCTTTTCTATTGTTCCTTTTCACTTGTTCTAATTGTTGAAAATAAAACAATATATTTTTGTTATTATTTTTTATTAATAAATTAATTTTAATTATTTAAAAATACTATTAAAATAATACTACGTTTATATTTATTCAATAAATCTTTTTTAAATACATAATATTTTTAAATTAAATACGAAAAATATTTGATTTAACTATGTGTAATAGCGCCCTACAACCGAAGAGTCATGTAGCACAAAATGTTAGCATATTGCCCAAACGTGTGTATACAGAAATGTCATATTGACCAAATGCAAAGTCATATTGCCTAAAAGTTTAAAATAAAGTATACTAGGACCTCTTTAAATTAAAACATTTTGAACAATATTAATATAATAAGTTTTTCAAACAGGACTTTATACAAACAAATATTAATTACTCAAACATATGCCAATATATGACCATATATGTCCATATACCTACCCTCAAATTCCGGCTCCGAACATATATGAATTCATATATGTGGCCATATATGAAAATATAAGAACATATATGAACCACCCAGGTGAGTATTTTCACCACCCAGGTGGAGCATTTCAACTAAAAAAGTTTTTTCGGTTCAAAAGAGTTTGGTGCAAAAGGCGGGATTTATTGACTTGAAATACGAATTTTGAAAGATTCGTAATTTCTTAGTTTGAATCGCTCAAATTTTACTTCAAAAATTTATATTTTCTTTAAATTATTAAAAAAATCAGTTTTGACACAACAAATGAATACATTTTAGACTTCAATTGGAATTTTATCACTGGCGCTGAACCTTTAATGCTCCCAATTTTATAATATGTTGAACGTTTTTAAATCATTTCATTTTTTATAAAAATTAAAAAAAATATATTGAAAAGCTGGATAATCCCGCCAAAAGCGGTATGGTTGGTCAGGTTAGGTACTACCGATTCAGAATTAAGCACATACAATGCGACTGATATTTCTTCAGATTAATGTGAGATATCTCATAACTTATTCTTTACTATCGTCTTTATAAATTATACAAACTTCAACATCTATTTTCTTTTATATATTTTTGTCAGGAGCTCGTACAGCAGAGAGAAGGGATTAAAAATAAAAACAATTTCGTCCTCATATATGGTCATATCTGATAAAAAAACTAAAACATGTTGCCCAATGTTGGAATAATATATGAATTCATATATGGAGATATATGGCATATATGAACTAATATGTATATATAATATATTATCATATACGGTGTCATACATATCCATATATGAACTTTTCCTTTGAATGTATTTTCCAATATATGCTTCCATATATTACATATATGTTCATATATGCCCATACATGGAACCATATACCTCATACATGAAACCATATATGACAATATATGATCATATATGAACTTTTTCACCTGGGCAGTTAATATGAAATCATATATATGGAATCACATACACCATAGTGGTCAATATACGCATCCATATATGAACTTATTTGTACTTATATGCCCATTTTTTAACCGGGTAAATATAAATTAAATTGAAATCCTAACCCTGTAACACACATCAGTAGTTGTTGTAGTAGTAGCTGTTGTAAGGATCATTTTTTTTTTTTTTTGTGCTTAACAGTTTCTCCTCCTTTTGGTTGTTTTTGTTATTTAGAAAAATATACATACACTGTTCAAAACAGTTGATGATGAGTTAATAAAAGTGTAAAAGGAAATATTTAACACCCATCCATAATTTAAAATGTCTGTATAAAATAAACATAAATACATCGGAGCAACTAAAACTACTTCATAGTAGTAGTTGTAGTAGTACATCTAACATTCATCTAATAAACTATAAGAGTAAAAAAAAAAAAAGAATTAAATAACTTAAATGTGTTTATTTAGGTGGTACAAAGGATAACATTTTCTCACGCTTCAAAAAGAATGTTGAATGTCACAGGATGAACAGCAACAACACACACAAAAAATGTACGATATCATTTGCATTTTACTTGAATAGTACTGAATGTATGTATGTTGCATGCAACATAAGATAGTAATGTACGACATGCAATCACTTGACATTTGAATGTCATAATTTAACAGCTTGCAATGGTTTTTGTAATAACAAAAACATACAAAATATTCTATAACATTAAAATATCAAGTGTGTATAAAAACGGAAAAGTTTGAAATGAAAATCTTTGAAACAACATACAATGAATTTTTTTTTTTTATAAGTTTCATGTTTTTTCCGGTGTCAGCGATTTGACAAATCAATTATTTCATAGATTTTAGTACCTTAAGAAACTGGACGATTAATTTTGGACTCTCGAGCTTTTCAAATTTTAATGTTAATTTCAAAATGTTTGACAGAGTTGCCAAATTTAAGTTGAGGAAAGGTTTGATTACTTGACTGATTGGTAGACAAACCTAAACACTTATATTTTTTAAAGTCTTTAAAAAAGATAAAACAGATTTGTTGCTTTTTTTTTAAATAAATCTACTTAATTTATGTACAACTTATGAACTAAAAATAAGTAAATTTTGCATTAGCATAAGTTCAAGCGTCTTAAAATTTAAAAAAAAATTAACTTGATTTTAAGATATTTTTACTAGAATTAAGCACAATTTGTACTTAATTTCAGTCAAGAATATACTACATTTTAGTAAAGTTTCATAAAATTTAAGATAAAATTTACTAAATTTTAATACAAATTTACCTAATTGAAGTAAATTGCTTTTACTTGCCTTTAAGAAAAATGTATACTTGATTTGATTAAAATTTTCTAAGGAGCCAAATTATTTCCAAATTTCTTAAAATTCAGTACAAATTACTTAATAGTTGGTCAACTTGTTTTTAGTTAAGTTTATTTTTCGATAAAGTGCCATGTTTTTATTTGGTACATTTTACTATTCGGCCGAATATTCGGTATTCGCTAAAGTGACGAATACACTATTCCTGACATTGCTATTCCCAATCTTATTTTAAATTTATTTATTTTTTAATACTGGTATTCCCGACACAAATCCCCAGGAAAGCGGGTACAGAATAAGCTTGCTTTCCCGAGAATCTTGGAATGTTTACCCTAGCTAAAATGTCCTAGGGCATTCCATGATCGCTCATGTATTTGGTTTTAAATTTGATTATTTTTGTAGTTGTTGTTTTTTTTTCTAATGCAACTGCAGCAGCACCAGCAGCATCAACAAAAATTTAATTTATATTTTAGTACAAATAAGTTAAAGTAGTAAATATTGTAATTGGAGCATTTGCCACTGGTGTTTTGTTTGTATTTAAACTGAGGTTTCTCATTGTTCCTTTTTTTCCTGTTGTTGGGTTTTACATTTGTCTTCTTTAGTTAAAATAACATCATTTTTCATTTGCATTTTTATTTTACAACAGTTTTTCATTTACTCACTATTACTATAACAACTACCACTCGAACGTGTGTGTGTGTTTGTGTGTTTGTGTATTGCAGTGTAAAAAGTGGGATACTCCTATTGACATATTTATGCATGGTTTATGCAACCAAATGTAAAAGGTTTGTATCGTATGGTTGAAGGAATTTCAAGGATACTTTTAGTTTTGTGAGTTTCAAATCATCATTGTAATTTAAACAATATGCTTAACTAAAATTTGTAATTTTTATTTAATTCTATTGTTTTTGTTAAATAGGGCGTTATTGCATGAAGAATTTTATAAAAAATTAATTTTTTATCAAATGAATTTATTATAAATGAGTTTATTAAATGATGCACAACAGTTTTTGATTTACAATGTTGTAATATTTTATTTCCAAAATGTCATTTGTTAAATTGATAAAATTTGTAGTGAAAAGATTTAATCTCGGTACATAATGAAATGGTTAAAATCCGTGACTTACGAATTGGACTGATTACATTGTTTGAAAAGATTTAACTTTTGGTAGTGCGCCCCGGTAGGCTAGTTGGTAGCGTGCTGGCTTATCAGTGCGGGGGTCGTGGGTACGATTCCCACCAGTGGATCTGGTCTGTTTTCGCTACATCGCTCCGAATGCAATAGTAGCAGTGCTCGGTTAGGTTAATAGTATATAATTTGTAATTATATGATTGTTAATTAATAAAATAAAAATAACCCCTGTTATATTCTGAAAGAAGAGCTTGTCTTCCCCGTAGATCACTTAATACTAATTGACGATTTAAACGACTTAACAAATGGTTTTAGAAAATTCGAAAGGCAATGGTATTTTGCGTATATTAAATTAATAAAACCCATTATGAAATACATTGCAAAATTGAGAAATATTTTTTTTATAGAACTATGAAATTTTATTAAAAAAAAAGGCTTAAAAAAATTTCATAATAATAATTGAATTTCTTCCACACTGATAGAATTTTCCTTCATAGTATAAATGAAACGATTTCATTAAAATCGATTCATTGGTTTAATGAAAAATTTCATTAACTGAATGAAAATTCATTAATATTGTTATTTTTTTCATTAACATTTTTTATGATTTTTTCATAACTTCATAAAAAAAATTCATTAAATCAATGAAAAATTTTTTTCAATAAAAATTTTGACTTGTAATAAGAAAAAAATATTTTTTTTTGAAATTAAAAAAAAACTGAAAAATTTCTTCTAAGCAGAATTAACCAAAACTTTGATATAAATAATGTTATTTTATTAAATTTGCCTAGAGCTAACAGTTTTTGACGAAATTCCAGGGAACAGATTCTCTAAGAAAAACGATATAGTTTTGTTCAAAACGAGACCTAAATTGTTATCGTTTTGACGATGTTACCCAAACCTTTATGCTAAACGATAAAAAATTTTTGTTTTTTAACAACATTGTTAACAATATTTAACAATTTTATCTAATATGGTCGTAATTTAACTAAAAAAGTGGACCATAATCGTCTATCGTTCTACAGAATTCCAAGCCAGATCGATAAAAAATTACATATTTTGTACCGACATATAAGAAAATATGTCATCTTTTAACACAAATTATGAAAAATGTAAAGAACGATTGAACAATTGTGGAAAAATAAAGCAATAACAGCAGAAATAAATTAAAATTGGTCCAGCCCAGACCTTAGAAATAATATCCACGAATGATAATTTCTCAATAACCACCAAATTAATTATATGCTAAAATAATCATAAAAAGTGCAAATTATTAAATATCAACGAAAACATTTCAACAAACTATGAATTTTATTCATTAAACACATGAACCTTATTAATTAATGAAAAAAATGTCATATACTTTAAGAAATTTTCATTGGGTCAATGAAACCATTCATTAAAATTGATTTAATGAAACACCTTTCATTGACTCAATGAAACGTTTCTTTGGGGACTTTTTTATGAAAAAATTCATTGGATTAATGATGGAATTCATTAGTACTACGCACAAATTTCTATCAGTGCATATAACGAAATTCTTTATTGAATCTATAAAAAAAAACAATTCTATTGAATTGTTTCATTAATATCATGAAGATATTTAATTTTAATAATTAATAATATAAGAATAATTATTTTAGTTTACTTTGACTCAAACTATTACTTTGACTCAAACAAACTAACAACAAAGTTTGGTCAATTCAACTAAAGTTTAGTTGCAACATCCAAAATATTCAGAAATCTAATGTAAATATCGTTGAATTAGCTAAATTAATAAGTTGTTACCTTTAAAATTCACTTTTCAATTCGGTTGGCACTTTATCATTAAATTCAAATAATATTGTCATTTGTTTTTCACTGTTGTAGTTAAAATCGACTAACGTTCAATTGTTTAATATTTTAAATACCCGTGAAAAAAAAAATTATTCGGTAGCATATCTTTTTTTAGTTTTGTGCCATACGAAATTGTATAAAATTTTAATCCGAAAAATGGATTATAATGAAATATACATACTTTGCGCCTGACATACACATATATAAACTTGTTCTGCATGTATTACACAAACAATTTGGCGTCCACGATTCACACAGATTCTCCGGAGAAATTTTAAAGTATAAGCGATACGCTGTTTGCAATGTCTCCGTAAAATTTCGCGGGTTAATAAAAATATATTGTCCACAAGCATAGCAGAACTTTTTTAGATCGTTTAAGCAAAAATATTTACGTTTTGTAACAATCATTTTTTAACTTTTATACTCAAATTCACAAATTTTTAACTCAAATTTTCACTTACATATGTATAGGGTCCGCCATCTAACGTTTTTTTTTTTCGATGCCGATTTTGCCAAAAAAAATCATCTTTTCAGATGAAGCTCATACTGCATGGCCAGCCGAGGCAGCCATTTGAATGAAATTATTTTCCATTATTAACCGGAAGGATTGTACTTTCAAAAAAAAAAGAAATTTGAGAAAATATTCAGTAGTTTTTTTTCATAGCGTTTTCGAAAAAAAAAAAGTTATTTGGTGGACCCTTTAGATCACGTCCAACTATTTACAGTAAACAGTCTATCTTAAGCAGTGTTACATGCATATCGTATTTTAAAATGTGCACAAAACGGGGAATCCCTAAACTCTAAATGCTTCCGCTGCTTATACAAATACACACACATTTCGTATACATTGGAAATAGACAACAAATAGGTTTTTCGTACCGAAAAAAAAAACAAAAAGTGATGCCAACATTTTAAAATGTTAAAAATTATTAAAAATAATTACAAATGTATATAAAATAGTATAAAAAAAAGTCGATTTTAAAACCGCATAACACCAAATCCACACTAAAACAAATCGCATAAAAATCCCGAGTGTAATGTAATTTGTTTGCATTGTAAAAAGGCGCTTAAACCTTGTGATCTTTATATCTTGTATTTGTTTATTTTGTCAAAATAAACAAATACAGCTGTATTTGTATAAAAACTGAATTTCTGCATTTTTACTAGAGTTGTCAGTCGATTAAGAATAATTCGATTAATCGATCAAACAAAACCAAACTCTTGTTCGAATAATTTAAAAATGACGATTTTCGAATAACGAATAAATCGATTAATTAACGTCAATTAATCGAACATTTTTTTTTTATTACAAAATAAATTAAATGAGAACTTTTAATTTGATTTATTCTCATAAATTTTTAAAGAAGGATGACGAAATCGATGATGAACTTAGTAATGAATATGACGTTGATAATGGATTTCAATAAAAAGTTAATATACAAAATGTTATAAGTAAACTACGGAAATTCGTCAAAATTTTTAACAAATCCACCGAAAAACAACAAAAACTGCAGACATATGTTTGTCACCAAGAAGGAAATGAAGTTCGCCTTATTCATGGCGTGAAACACAGATGGTCATCGTTATCAAAGATGCTGGAAAACTTCATTAGAATTCATAAATGTGTTAATCATGTACTAATTGATTTTGGTTTAACACCATTTACAGACTTTGAAGTAACTGTTTTATCAAACCTTTATAAAATTTTACAACCACTTGATGTTGCTATAAAAGAGCTAGAAAAAGATATCACATCCATAATAGAATTAGAGGGCGTAATCAAGTTTTTAATAAATAGTTTAGAAAAAATTAATAATTATTTTGCAACAGACTTACTAACACGTATTAAAATAAGAATAAATGAGAGACGTATAAAAGTTTTAAATACGTTAATAATATTTCTGAATTCTGAAAATTTTTCGACCAATGAAAGTTTCCTAAAATATTCCCAAAAAAGTGATACTAAAGAATATGCAAATGAATTGTACTCCAGATTATTTTATGTTGAAAGTAATCACAGTAATTCAGATAAGAGTATTGAAATAGAAGAAGTTATTAGTAATGAAAATAATAATCTTTTATGCGAATTAAATAATTCAATTTAGAGTATTAAAACCACAGAAAATAAAAAAGACTTCAGCGATATATCAGACGATATGGTATATTTGGAAAAATCTAAAAAAAGAACAGAAAAATTAGATAAACTATTTAATGCTCTTCTTTCTCAACAATTTGCGAAAGACTGTTTTCAAAACCTAATTTAATAAAAACCAAAACCAAAAATCTTTTAAAAGCAAAAAAATTGAGTCAACTTTTGTTTTTAAAATATTATTTCTGAAGAACAACCTAGCTATTTTATTTTAGTTTTTTTTTTTTTTGTTAGTTAGTTATGAATTTCTTGTTAATTAAAATATTAACTTTTTTATTTTTAAGTTTTTTTGTATGAATTGTTTATTTTTTTGTTAATAAAAATATTATTTAAAAATAATTTTTTTCATTCGTTATTCTCATCGATTAATCGAATAATTTTTGAAATTTAATCGTTTGATCGAACGAGCGAAAACAATTATTTGAATTATTCGAACAAAGCTGAAAGGCGAATAATTGACAACTCTAATTTTTACTCAAATGCAAGTAGTGTCTACAATTTTTAACCGATTTTATTAAGGAGCATCTTATTTTCTTTGTAATGGAGCAGACTTGAAATGCAAAGAGAGAAATAAATTTTAAAACAATTTTAACTTAGCGAAGTTAACAATAGAATTTACTTTTTTTTCTAAATTTCGTAAAAATTGAAGCAAAATTGTCGATATATCGATAAATAGATTCTAAGGCGATAATCGGATTGAAAAATATTGTATAAAGAATTGATAAAGCGTTTAATTAGCTTTAATTTAAAAATACAAATCCATCGTTTTGGTACGGAGATATTTTTATTTAAGTAAAACCACTTTTTTTAAAAATCGAAAATTTTAAAAGTTAGCGATATCTTAAAAACTACACACAGAGAAATAAAGTGCCAACCGAATTGAAAAGTGTAGTTTAATATTACCAACTTATAAATTCAGTTAGTACAATGATATTTACATTAGATTTCTGAATATTTTGGATGTTGAAACTAAAATTCAGTTGAATTAACCGAACTTTGGTGTGAAAACTAATGTTAAGTTGTGCCAACTGGCTGAAATTAATAATGATAATATATTTTGAGTCATAGAAACCGAATTTCAGTTAGCAAATAGCTAAATTTTTCTCTGTGTGTGTTCTACTTTTGGACTTTTCGACTTCATTTTCGAATTCAGCGCACTATTTTACAAAGAAAATATATGCCATATGTCGTGGGTCAAAAACACTGTAAACTAGTGTAATTGTATAAAATTTGATAAACATTAATCGTGAAAAAAAATACTGAACGAGTGGATTGGAACAAAAATTTGACAGATAGTTTTCATAACATCAATATTTGTCATGGATGATAAACGATTCAATGAGGGTATTTAACACTATTTGTGGTTATTTCGGTATCGGTATTTTAGAGGTAACGATATTTCAGTTATTTCGGTTACGGTTTTTAGCTTTAACGGTGTTGGTATTTTAGCGGTAACGCTATTTCCATTTATTTCGGTAACGTTATGGGTTTTCAGTTTATTTCGTTAACGGTATTTTAAGTATAACGTTATTTAAGTTACTCAGGTAATGCCAATGCATTTACCTGAATAATTAAGGACCCATTATTCCCGAATTCTAATGACTAGTTAGTTTCTGATCAAGCTTTGGGAAAATGTATATATATTTACAGCGACTATTTTTTCTGATTTTGTCAAATTATTTCGTTAACGTTATGTTAAGGCAAACGCTACTTTAATTATTTCGGTAACGGTATTTTAGTTATTTCGGTAAAGGTATTTTAAGGATATTGGTATGTTAGTTATATGGGCAATGGTATTTTAAGGATAACGGTATTTTTATTATTTCGGTAACGGTATTTTAGGGATAACGATAGTCAGTTGAAAGGGTTTTGAATCGATAACGGTATTTTAGCGGTATTGCCTGCCAAGTAACACCGCTATTCTTGTTCTCATTCTTAATGAAAATAAGAATCGCTATAAATGAAAAACTAAAGTAATAAATTGCTGTGAAGTACAAATGATAAATTTTTCGATCACTTTATCCTAATTATAGAATTGACCCATAAGTCATCATCAGCTTCATTATAATCCACCACCCACAAGAACTTATAATTTTGATCATTAAAATTAATGAATTGGGTATAAGATAAAAGGTATTTTAGTCCGCTTTAAGACGACATTTCCCGAATAACTTTTATACCACTTATTTTTAATATTTCAAATAAGTAGAGTTGTGTAGTTCGTAAACGACCTAGTTCAATTGAACTAACCTTTACTTTGAACTAGTGAGCTAGTTCAACATCTTAAGCTCTTTTTGTCTTTCGCTCTTTCCGTTCTTTTTTTAGTATATGAGTAATATTTCTTTTCTTTATATTGCTTTTGAGCTTAATTTTGTTTTTTCATAAATGTCGCCAGCTTAATTTATTTAATGATAATTGAATAATTCGCTTAAAAATTCTCAAACAAAAGAACGATTAAACGAAATTGTCAAAGATCGATTGAACTAGAAGAGCGATCTAGTTCATTCAGATCAATCGAACTAGAAAGAACGCTCACTCAAACGAACTAGATTGCACAAGTCTACAAATAAGTGGCAACCATCGGTTCACAACATAGGCAATATGGGTAGCAAAAAATTTGTTTTCCTAACTACTTTAGTACTGGGTACGAATAAACCTAAATTTCTTAAATTTATGACATGTAAAAATTTGATAATTTTAGACACCCCTTGTTATCTCTTAAACGTAAGGTTGAGCAACAAAAAAATTCGTGCCTTAATACTTTTATCGTAAAACTCAGATGCAAATTACTTTTTTGACTATTATTTTTTCGAGCAAAAATAAAAGTTATTTTCTAACTTTCATTTTTTTAACAACTTATTTCTCTTCTTTTTTTAAATTTATGACAATTAAAAACTCCAATGAAGAAATTTTTAATCGGGATTCCTTACATTTGTATACGCTTTATATGAGCTATTCAAAAAAAATGTATAATGCTTTCAAAAAATAACATTTATTTAATTTTCATCCATGATTTTTTGTTTTTATTAAAAATAAAAATTTAATTGATTTTAATGTGATTGTATATTTACCAAAGGTAGACCTTATACACAACAAATTTAATTTTTGATCAATGGTGATAATCTTTAACTTCGAGCTCATATATTAGTTCTCATTTAGTGAGAAAACTAGTTTATATGAATGCTTGATGTTTTGCATACGATTGTCACTTCTTTTAAAATGTGTTCTGATGATGGGAACCTAGAAAATTCCCGAAATAGATCTACCAACACATTCCTGAAAGTGGTCAATTAATAAATTTGAAAACAAAAACTCTATAGATTATTTGTTAGGAAAATATCCTAATATAGAAATATAGAGTATGGCCTCGAACTTGAATAAACTTCATTTTCATTGAAAAAATTAATATTTTTCTAAAATGCCAGTACTGCATTTAAATTAATATAAATCCAAAATATATTTTAAAGAAATAATAATTCCATTTTGGATTTAGCTCTATTAACAAATGATAATTATTTAATTCCTATATTTGCAGTTTTGCATTATTTTAATTTTTTCTTTCACACTAAATTAGCGAATAGACAAAAATATTTTTATTTTGAATTAAAAGTCAAATTAAAGAATTTTCAACGGAATAAAATTTTTTCAAAGATAAATCCGAAGATTAAAAAACAGGGCTATCGTAGTTTATAATTTCTCCTAGAACATGAATTTTATATTAAAATTAAAATCACATTTAGAAAAAAAAAAGCCAGGTGCTTCCAATCCAATTCCTACAATAACAAAAATTCCCAAGGAATTCTCATAATAAATGAAGAATATTTAAAAAAGTATACAAATTTACATAAATTATCTAACAGACACCGCGTATTTAAAAGAAGAGCAAGCAATAAATACACGAGTACAAGTGTATTTTAAAGTAAACAAATTTTCTACTTTTACACCAGAACTCCATAAAAACCAATAAATTTTCAAACAACCACATGGTGCTGTGTTTTGTATATAAAGATTTCTAATGAAAAACACAAAAATCAATATGTTTCATTTTAAAATTAATTAGTTGGGAATTTTTTAGTAAAAATACGTTACAATTTTTCAACAATTTTAATTTAACTTTTATGTTAACCCTCAAACAGCTGACTGTTTACAAATGTAAACTTTCCGACTTTGGAACGTTTTTTTTTTATTTAGAATTGTCCGAATTTCTTAAAACTTCATAAGAGAACTACAAATTCACTTCTAAATCGAATACAAGATTATAAAAGTGGTGAACCCTTTTTCTGTTCCTCATTTTACCAGTTTTTCAAAACTACCTGCTGAACGACTGACTGGTTTACATTTGTAAACCAGTATAATTTGATATATAAAAAATTAAATAGCAAGAGCACAGTGTTTTTTTTTAAGAAAATTCAAGTTTTATTCAAAATCAATTAGAAAAAAATAAAAATTATGCATAAGTAGACAAAAAATAGAAATAATTATTGACAATCCGGGCACTTTGTAATCGTGACACAGTGCGTATCACATACCTTCTTACCGCAAAGAGAGCAACACTTTCGGGTGACGCGTTGCCTTTTCTCCATTGCGCAGAAGACGCACTTTCCTTTGATGCCCGATGTTCCTGGATTCGCTTGCAATTGTGGCTGTGGCTGATCCGGTGGAAGGCTCCTAATGTGCAGCATGTCCAGCATCGCATTTTGAACATGAGGCCTACGATTGACGTGGCTAATCTGTGCTCGACGTCTGATGTTTGGAGTGGCAATATCATTCGCCAATGCAATAAGGAAGCTACGACGAGAATTGCTGGTCCCATGCGTTTCAGAACACAGCACGTATGCAGCTAGTCCCGACAAATCGACCATGTTGAAAAACATAGCTAATGGCCACCGACGCGATTTCCGCTTTCACGTGTAATTGCCAAGCATTTGGTCCATAGTATTCACGCCAGCTTTCGTACGATTATATTCCATGATTATTTCTGGTTTGCCAGTTTTTGCATCAATGGCGTTGTTGGAATGCATCGAGGATAAAACATAGACATTTTTTTTTGGCTTTGGGCAGTAAGCGACCAATGTGACGTCTTGGCGAAAGGCAAACACAGATTCGCCCACTTTTCTGTCACGTGTCCAATGCATATCCTGTGGAATACATCGTTTGTTCTTGCGCATCGTGCCAACGACACTCAACTTTTTGTCAACCAATTGATGAGTCAAATCCAATCCGGTGAAAAAGTTATCCATAGTGATGTTTCGACCAGAGCCCCAATATGGTTTGACGAGTTCTTGCACTACATTAGCGCCAATATTAGTGGCCATCGGTTGACCAGGCTGGCGGCCATAATATATGTCACCTCTCAGTGGATAATGAGTGGCAGCATCGGCGGCCCACCAAACTTTGATGCCATATCTTGCAGGCTTTGATGGAATGTACTGCTTGAAAGGACAGCGCCCTCTAAACGGAAACAACTGCTCGTCTATTGTAATGCAGGCATGCGGCTTATAGTTAGCTTTCAAGGATGCATTGAGCAACATCCACAATTCAGAAATTGGAGCACCGTTATCTGTAGCTTGTCGTTTAGCTCGTGTATTAGCATCATCGAATCGAATGGTCCTCAAAATTGCTTTGAAGCGATCCCGGCTCATCGATGCGGGATAAATTGGTGCTGCTTGTGGTGCCCAAAGCTCTTCTAGTAATTGATCGTGTGACTTATAGACGCCAGCCGTTATCAGCAAGGCCAAGAAGGCATCAAACTCAACAACATCAACTTCTACCCACTTGCGAACTGGTTTATTTGGATTCTTTGCACTCCAGGTCTCTGCCATTGTATGTCCCTTTTTATTCGTATGCCGCAGGATAATATTTTTCAGGACATCATTAAAAATAAGGCGCATTGTGTCACAACGAGTTTGCATATTTCTCTTGGTTGGCCACCTAACAAATTAAATGAAAAACAAATTAGAATGGATAGTAGAAAAATGTAAGCCAAACATATTGAATTCTCGAATACTGACCATTTTCTCGAACAATATTGTGCAATCGTGTTCGAGTAATGGGAAGCGGATTTTTAGCCCATGTAGTGCCATCCTTCGAGGTATACGTCATGTCTGGCCCAAGAAGACTTATGGTAGCATTCCAATCAGGTTCCTCTTCAACCTGATCAATCATATCTGCAGCACCATTCTCCCCATCATTCATCTCATCGTCATCGTCATCGTCGTCGTCGTTGTCACTTTCATGAAGGTCAACTGCGTCTTCCAATTCTTCGTCCGACGCTGCTCCATTTGGGACCCAATCGATATCTTCAATGTCATCATTGCAATCGCTGCCACCATCGCTCTCGCTTGCTAAAAGTTCCTATAATTCCGCTTCAGTCAATCTAACAAAAATTAAAATGCACTTCACATATAAAGAACACGATATATAGACACGATACACACCTGGTTACATCGATCTTGCCATACCGGTTATACCGAATAGAGCTACCGCCACAAGGTAATACTTCATTACTGTACAAATGAATAGACAAAAACATAAATAACAAAGTGTAAACACAAAAATATCGAAAACAAACCTGGGTTGTTTAACATTGCTGGGCCCAGCATCATGCTCAAAAACTGGTGGCTCCACAACATTCCGTGCACGTTTTGACATTTTTCTTATTTTTTTTTTTTTTGTTTTCACTTTAAGAACAATACACGTGTTTTCTCTGAGCTTTAAAACATAACTGTTATATTATTTTATTGCATCTTTCCTCGCATATTCGTACATAACATATGGGTTTACAAATGTAAACCAGTCCGCCGAAATAGGTAAAATAAACAGTCAGCTTTTTGAGGGTTTAAAGAAAAATATCATTAAAGAGACAAATTTTTGAAGAAAAAAAAAACTCAACAAACGGAAATGAAACTTTGAACTTTTTGTTCACAAAATACACATGCATATAAAACAAAAATAACACATACAATACTTGAGGTTATAGTGTCAGTGTTGGTTAAGTATGTTAAAATGTTGATATTTGTTTGTGTGTTTGTAAAAAATTTAGACTACAAACAATTAAAAAGTTGAAAGGATATTATAACAAACACAAAGTCACATACATAATAAACAACACTCAAAAAGGACTAAACAATAGGATTATACTATAACATAGTTATACATATGTACCAGGCGCGCAACCAGCTTTTGCGTTAGTGGGGGGGGATATTTCAAAATTTGTTTGTATAACTCATACAATAAGCTGTGGTTCATACGAGGGCGTATCAATAAGTACGTGACATTTTGAACTTTCCTTGTAGTTATATGAAATGCAACACTGCTCCCATCAAGTACCACCTGTTAATAGACTACTGTCAAATTTTAAGCAAGTTCCGTCATTTACTTTGCGTTTAACAGCTATTCAAAGCATACAACCTCGTGGTTTTTTTTTTTAATGGAAAAAAGTGCATTTGCGAAAAAAACCGTCAATCAAACCAAGGAATAGCTTGATAAATACTATGGGTACTCTGCACCATTGATTTAAATGGTAAAAATGTGGTTTACTGACTTTCGTTGTGGTCGCACAAGTACAAATGAAGCTGAACGTTGTGAACGACCAATTGAGGCCAATACAAACGAAAATGTCGAAAGCATCCACGATATGGTGTTGGCCGATCGAATTGTAAAAGTGCGTGAGATTGTTGTTGCCATAGGCATTTCATATGGCTTCAATTTTAAATAATCAGTTGGGTTTAAGAAAGCTGTCTGCAAGATGAGTGCCGCGTTTGCTTTCAATTGACCATAAACGTAATCGTGGCCAATAAAGTGATAACAACAGTTTTTAGGGATGCAAGCGGGATAATCCACATCGATTACCTTCAAAAGGGAAAAACAATAAACGTCGAGTATTATGCCAACTTATTGGACCGATTTAACGAGGTTTTGAAAAAAAAGCGACCCCATATGGCCAAGAAAAAAGTTCTTTTTCATCACGTGTACAGTCTCAATGGCAAAATTCCATGAATTGGGCTACGAATTGGTACCTCATCCGCCACATTCTTCGGATTTAGCCCCCAGTGACTATTTCGTATTTTCAAACCTAAAGAAATGGCTCGGTGGAAAGAGATTTAGCTAAAATGATGAAATTATTGATCAAACAAATGCCTATTTTATGAACCTCGAAAAATCCTATTTTTTGGAAGGGATACAAAAATTGGAGAAACGTTGGACTAAGTGTATTGAGCTAAAAGGAGATTATGTTGAAAAATAATTTTTTTTTTGCAAAAAAAAAACTGTGTTTCATTTAAAAAGTCATTCGGCCTGATTACGGTTGTCGTAGTCGTAGTGAAAATTTGTCGTTTTTAAAAAACGGTATGACGTTTGTCGAAAACTACGAATGTACAACACTGCTAGAAAATCTATTACAATTTCCGTATTACGGTTGTCGTTTTCGACTGTCAAAATGCATAAAAACAGTCGTCTATTTTCTTTCTCACGACAGATTTAAAAAATTCTTAAAAAATGCAAATTTCAAGGAAATTTTAATTAAATTTAAATACTTTTGGAATAACAATTATAGCACCGAAGTTGTTTGCGAAACTGGAGGACGTTTTAGGGTAAAAAACATAAGCAAAATCTAGAACAAGTGCAGTTTAGAAACATAACTACGATTACTTCAAAACTTTTACCCCAAAAACTAATTTTTGAGCTGATTTCAAGAAACAAAATATTTGTAGTCGCCGGCGACCCCCTTGCGGCTGGGCTGAGCATTAAAGTTGAAAAAGTTTTTTTAAGTATCTCAAAAAGTACAAGTCAGTTTATAACAATATGCATGTCGTATGAAAGCCCTTTTAAATGGCTTTTCAATGGTGTACAATATGTCAATATAAATTAAACCATTAAAGGCCGGTTTAAAATATTCTTATTTTTACTTTAGTTTTTTAGATAAAATGTGCTTTTAATTCAAAAATTGGCCCGTGTAAGTACTTAATAAGCTTATAGAAATGGATAGCCGGATTCATAAGCTCTCTTTTGAGGTACAATATGACAACATATCTCTTGAAACAAAAAAAAATATCAAAGTTAAAATTTAGACAATGTGGATTTTTTGTGATATTTTTAACCTTTAGTCGCTTTTTTATTTTAAAAGATATGGTAGTCCATTATACCTTTAATGAAAGCTTGTGAAATTTTCTTTAATTTTTTGTACAGTTTTTATATGCTTTTATAAGCGATTTTTTTAATAAGGTGATCTTTTTACAAAAAAAAAAAAAAACACACAAATAAATATAAGGAAATTTTGAATTGGGCTGTAATGGGTTAAATTCTAAGGTCATATTGTACATCATTAAATAGATATTTTTATAAGCTTTGATATGACATGTATATTGTAATGATCGGACGTGTACTTTTTGAGATAATTGTAAAAAACTTTTACGAATTTAATGCCTCGTCCAGCCGCAAGGGGGCTCTGGCGACATTTTTTTACTTCTTAAAATCAGCTCAAAAAGTACTATGCGAGGTAAAAGTTTGGATGTGATCGGAGTTATTTTGCTAAACAACACTTAGCCGTTTTCTTCGAATATCATTCGTCTCAGCCATAGGCACTCATATTTTTCATCTGAAGTTAAAAAAAATCCAAACAGCATTTTTTTATATTTTTTATAATTTAACAACAAAATTAAAAATTTCTTATTGCCGTCAATCAGCTGTTTTTGACAGATCGTCATAGAGTGCCTCTTAATATTAATAAATTTAACAAATTTGTCAACACTCTGTTGTTTTCAATCTATTACAAAAACCTTTTAGTCGAAAAATTTACGTAATACCGCAACAAATAAAAATCGACAACGACTTCGACTAGAGTCGAAATATGACTACGACAACCGTAATCAGGCCCATTGACTTATTAAATTTCCCTCGTTGTTAAAGAGTTAATATTTTGGAAAAGTTTCAAAATTTTAGTTATTTCCTCAATAGAGTTTTGATTTTATTTTGTTTTGTTCATTATCATTTTTTATACAAATTTTCACAAAATTGTTAAATTTTCGAAAAAGTTTTATTAAAAGAAGTATTTTTTTTAAATTATTCGATTAACCATCAAAATTTATTCGAATTATTCGTCATTCGAAAACCATGTTCTTTAATTTGTTCGTTCCAATTTTATTAACAATTTATATGGAAAACAACAACAATTGTGTGACTAAAAGTCCCAGTTTTTAGATAACGGGACATTCAGTAATCGGGCCTAATAGCGTTTTTTTCTGACAAAAATGTCACATTTTTTTTGCACTTTGTCTTAAATATCCTTATTCGTGTTCTTTTCTAAAATGAGGTGAACACTCTGAGAGGGCACCGTGTTTGTTTCTAAAAGTGTTGCCTTATACAAGGCAAAAAATGCAACATTTTCTGCCCTCAAAAATTTACAGGGTTGGATGTTGCCCTGTTTTTTTGGTTTCTCAAAGTTTTTGGCGAGAAAACTCTCACCTTGGTAGCAGAGTGGTAGTGTGCTGGCTTCTGACACAGAAGATCCCGAGTTGGAACCCATATTGGTATCACATTTTCTTATATTTTTTAATAATTTTTTTTTACGATTTTTTTTTAATTTGTTTTTGCTATTTTTTTTAATTTTTTCTTTTTGTAAGTATTTAATAATTTTTTTAATCTGAAATTCGCTTACATACAAAATTATAAAAGAAAATTTAATTGAAAAAAATATATGGAGCTAAATCCAAATTTTTTAAATAATTAAAAAAACAAAAATTAATTATTAAAAAAGCATTATTTTTTTTTTTAAGTTTGCTGGGATTCGAACCCGAACCTTAGCAACACTAAAAAACAGATTTGTTTAAATAAATGTAATATGTGATGAAATTGTGTTCTATTCTGATTGTAAAAATGCATAATTTTAATGGGGCGAGGGCAAATTTTGAAAAATGTTGCACATTAAGAAGGCAACACTTTTTTCCAGAAAAGAAAACACCATAAGTGTTGGTAATCAAAAAAGCGAAAACTACGTGACGATGACGATTGTTGTAAAATGAAGTGAAACGCAAAAAGGGGCAGTATTCACAAAAAGTATAAAAATATGTAAAAAAAAAAAAAAATAAAGTTTTTCACTGCGGCGAAAACACTTACAAATACTTTCAAATTACAATAAAATAATTTTTTTAAATCTCAAAACGGAAAACTTTACTCAGCGAAGCCACTAAACTGCCTATCACATAGGATAAAACCACTAAGCCCGGCGAAGACCTGTCCCGCAGTAAAACTTACATCAGCGAAGCCGGGCTGGACTAGAGGAGAAACCCCCAACATCTAAAAGATCATATTTTCAATGTAAAATTCATTAATTTAAAACTAAATTTTACAGAAATAAAAAATACTTCTTACAGTTTGCAAAAATCCGACTTTGAAAATTCTTTAAAAATTCTTTATTCACTTGTTAATAAAAAAATTACACTTTATGTTGCGTTTTTTTGTAACGACACTTTAAAAACAACAACAAAAATTTTAAATAGTTTACGCCTAATTAAACTTGATGACAGTGAACTGTTTTGATATTTTCATGCAACATCACCAAAAAATAGCAGGGTCCACATTAGCGAACATTTTCTTACAGAAGAAAGTTTTTTAGAATCTAAGAATTTTTCTACAGGAAACTGCTTTGTGGATTTTGGAAAATTTTTTGGAAATTGCAAGTAAAAGCGTAACATTTCTTTTTAATGAGAATTGTTTAAAAAACTTTTTTCTCAATAATTATCAAACACGCTACGTCAACAACAAAAACAATAGACCCACTCACACAAGAGTCAGAGTCATGTTAATGACAACAATGTCTAGCTGCAATGACTTTAGGTGTTATTAAAATAACAACAACAAAAGCAACAATAACAAAGCAAGTCCATTAGAGGTGTTCATGGTTGTATGGAGATTTTTTAAAATGCGATTTTTATGCAACGATGGGTCGGATCAAGAAAAGTCGTGCCAAAAATCGGTTAAAAATTCAAACTGTGTTTATATGAGGAAACAAAAGTATTTTTTTTTTCTTAGTTTTTGCGAAATTTTTAAAATATTACTATAGTTTTTATTCAAGATGATAAACTAATCGATATAAAGGTATGAAAATCCAAAAACGGTTTAGAACTATCCCAGTAATGAATACTGCTCCAGACAACCAATGTTCCAATTATTACTTGACCGAGAATTTCGAGCACACACCTTAAACGATTTTGAAATTGATAACTGCAATGCATTTTTTTTATACAGCAGACTTAAATTATGAGATATGGAAGAAGTTTTTTCATTTTTGGATGTCATTACCCTGTCCTAAGATGATGTCAAAAACGCACAACGTATTTGGATTGTTTTTCAAATAAAAAATTTCAAATTATAAAAAATTTTCTTCAACAAAATGGAAAAAACTAAGAACTTGTTTAAAGAATCTTAGAGAGTGAAAATAAAATATTTTAAAAATATGCCCCGGTACACTTGGGTAGGGCAACGATATGAGTTTTACGGATTTTGAGGAAATTGTTATCATAAAATATTTAAAATTAAAAATTAAGTACTTTTGTAACTTCTGTTGTTTTATTTTCTTAGCATTACTCATGGTAGAAAACACATTTTTTCATTAACCCATGTGGACCTGCTACTCTAAATGACCCCAGACTTATATAATTCAATTTGCTTTCTACTATTGGATTTTAAGAGACGTGATTTAAAAAAATTATAACGCAATTTTTGAAGATTCTGTGCCAAAAACTTTGAACAAATAGAACAACGTTAACCCGTGCCATGCCGCATTGAGATCAAAGGAGATACTGCTGGAATTTATATATATTTGAATAAAAAATATTTAAACTCTTTGTTTTTTAAAACTGGCTAAAGCCATTCTTTAAATTTGTAAAAAATATTCTGTGCTAAATTAACCCTTAGATGGTCTTGGTGTCAAAAGGAGTCTTTTGAAGAAAAACATAATATTGCAATAATCAATTTCAAAAATGTTTAAGGTGTGTACTCGAATTTCTCGGTCAAGTAATAATTGACACTTCAGAGGTCTGCGGCTACTTTTTAACCGATTTTGAATTTTAATACATTCTTGAATACATAATTTTAACTTTATATCGATTAATTAATATATAAAAATTTTGGCAAAACTAAAAAAAAAAATAATTTTTCCCATAAAAACACAGTTTGAATATTCAAACGATTTTCGGCACGACTTTTTTTAATCCCAGTGGCACCAAATTTCATAGATATCATTTTTAAAAGGAAATAAAGCCGACCCATCATTGCCTAAAATCGCATTTTGGTTTTATAGAACTCCCCTAAAGTGCATGTGTATGGACACTAGAAGAGAAAAAAATCCGTTTTTTCCTGTGCAGGATAATAGAATAAAATGTTAAATAAAAACAATGTACTTCAAAAACAAACAAAAAACAACAACTCATGTACTTGTAGTAGTATTTAAATAAAAACAAAAATGCAACACGTGCGTTTTATGTAATGCACACACACATAAGAAAAGTCCACACTCAACATAAAAAACCAACCAACTGAACAAAAATATAAAAAGGATGCATATATTCTTTTGTGTGCAATTTTTTTTTTAAATGCTACTTCCCATACATTGTTAGAGGTATTATAACTTTGAGTTAGTATTTTGCGACAATAAGAGGGATTGTACCCCGATTTCAGTCACTCTTTTTTGAGAGATGTAAATCGTTACTCCTGTCTCGTGAAATTGTAATAATAAATTTTAAACTGTGTGTTTTATTTTTTTTTTATTTAAAAAAGCTTGTTTAACTCTTCTATCTCGTTTGGGTCAGAATGACCCAATTAAAAAAAAAAAACAAAGTTAAGAAACTATACTTTAAACTGATGTTTTTAAAGATACAGTTTTATTATATCTATTTCGTCAAAAACTTTATTAATGTGAAAAAATATTATGAAGAAATTTATTTGGTTTTCCTTTATGAGCTACTTTTTGTACATAAACTTGTAACATTTGTTACTTGGATATACATTTGTAATTTGGGTCAATTTGACAAAATATTATATTTTCATAATTTTTACAATTAAATTCGCTTCGATTTGATTTTTATTGACGAGGCTTAATAAATTGTAGTATTTTTTTTTTTATATTTTTTTCAAAATATTCATATTCCAATTTTTTAATCTGTACAAAAATCATATTTTCAGCGGGAGACTTTTTACTCCTATATAGCGCTTATACTTTGATCGTTTATAAGTTCAAAACTAAAAGAGGTTTTAATAAATTTTGAATACATTTTTTGTTAAGTTCGCTCAGGACTATCGATGTGTGCAAAAATGTTTAAAATCGGTCCAAAAAAGCAGCCTAAGCAGATATAAGTAATACAAAGTTTTCAGGTTCGGAGGTATCACAAAAAATTTTTTTTTTAAATTGCCGCAGAGTGACTTTATGAGATAATAAAATTAGTAAACTCCGATTTTTAAAATTTCGTTTTCCGTTCTATTTCAGTTCGATTAATGTATAAACAGTTTTAATTCCATAACATGTCATTCTAATTTTTACCTACAGTCAAGTAGTCAGGTAGTTTAAGTAATGCCCATTTTACTACATGGCTAGTATCTCAAAAACTAAGCGAGATATCGCAAAGCGGAAAAAATTTCCAACAATTGCATACTCCGATCATGCAAGTAAGTTAGGTTTAGGAGGTAACTCGTAGAATTTATTTTTATAAAATTGCTACATGATCACATGACTTATCAATTTTTTTTTCAATTTATATGATAACACAAATAAGCAATTTCCGATAATTCAAATTTCGTTCCGTGTTCCGTACCATTTAAGATCGTGTTCTAGTTTCACTCGCTCTATTCCGTTTCGTTCTACTTTACCTGGTTCCAAACCAGACTGAAATTTAAAATCTATATAATTCCAGGCTTCCTCGATTTTTCACCATTTTCACTTTTTCCAAAATTGTCAACGGTAATTAATTTTTCAACTGAAGCATTATTATTGATATAATAATTATTGTTAGTAATCAATGAAATCAAATCCTCAAATCATTATACTTAATTAACCCATTTAATACCGTTGTACACAATTTCAAAAAAATACGGCAATGGTATGGTATTAAATGTATTAAATTTTAAATATTCCCGGAAGATGACCAACAAAGTTGAGTCGAAACATCGGTAGTTAAAAATAAAATAAATTAAAAAAACGTATTAAAACAAATTGTTTAATTATTAATTTAAAACAGGGACCGTAAATAATGATTATTGTTCGTTTTTTTAAATCAAAAAATCAATCACTTAAAACAGACATAAAAAAAAAAATATTGCACCATTATTATTATTTTTTGGACAATCTTTGCATATCAGTCATGATTTTTAAAGCTTTCTTCAATGGTAATGATTATTTTTGAGTAATAATAAAAAAAATCAGCCATAATCATAATTTTTGAGCAAAAAAATAAAACTCAAAAATAATCATTATTTATGATTTTTATTTTTTTCGCTCAAAATAAAACTCACTTTCAATTTATTTGTTTTATGAGGATATAGTAACTATGTTGGTAAAAAACCTCACAAAAAAGTCATAAATTGAAAGTGAGTTTTATTTGAGCGAAAAAAATAAAAATCATAAATAACGATTATTTTTGAGTTGTATTTTTTTGCTCAAAAATAATTATTATGGCTGATTTTTATTAATATTACTCAAAAATAATCATTACCATTGAAGAAAATCCTTAAAACTCATAATATAATCATTATTGTGTAATTTTTATTATAAAACTCATAATGATTACGGTCCCTGATTTAAAATAATCGACCTTATGCCGCACAAAATAGAAAAACTCGCAATCCAATAAAACTTTATATTTTTGTTTTGATATGTTCAAAAGGATATTGGTCATTGGAAAAAATCATTATATGCATAAAATGTTCATCAGCGCAATATGGTCGCGATATTTGTTAACAAAGTCAGATTTTTTACTCAGCCTTCATCTCCGAAAAAAGGAGAATCTTGAAATTTGGCACGTAGCCTCATTTAATGTTCAGGTATGCTGAGAAGTTTCGAAAACACAACTACAACATCACTGATCAAAAAAATTTTGTTAAAATGTTTTATTTTCGGAAATATAACATTAATTTCGATCGAAAAATTACGATCACGAATGCTGTAAATCGGTCCCTGCATTAAGTCACGTGAGTGTGTGTAAGTAGAAAAAATTGTTCGTGTACGATTGTGCGTGACCTGAATTTTTCGTTCGTGAGAGTGAGTGAGTGTATATCTATTTAAAAACATCCAATTGTATAACTGTCTATGTGTAGGTGACTAATAATTGTTTTACATTTTTGTACTTGTATATTTTTCTATTATTGTCAACTCTATATGAATGTGTTGTATGTATTGTTTTTATGCTGCAAATGTTGTTAACTACTTATGTATACTAAACAAAAGCATTAACAACAAAAACAAAAATGGAAATAAATACTTCAGTTCACACACACACACACACTCACAAACATCCAAATATCTAGATGTATTACACAAAAGGATAATAGGAAGTGAAATAAACAAGAATTAAACTTTACACGATATTCTTTAACAACAACAATAATAATCCACTAGTACAAAAAAAAAAAAACTGCATCTCCTTTAGAAAAATGTTCATACAAGAAGTTATGTTAAATATTAGTTAAAAGGATAATAGGAAGTGAAATGAATAAAAGTTTTATGTACAACGAAAATTTTTAAATGTAGTGCAATACTAATAAACAAAAAAGTTTCAGAAATTGCTTAAATATTATTTAAATTTTAAGAGTTTTTGCTTTTGAGGAGTCTTTTATTTAAATAAATTAAAGATTTATTAATTTTGTCGAAGGACACAAATTAAATATTAAAATATTTTTTGTTTAACAAAGTCTTAAATTGGAACAAATAGCACATATATCATGAATTTAGCATATTGTTATGTATTAAAAAAAAAAAAAAAAACATGTTAATATTTCATGCTTTTATTGTACAGAATTTTTAAACAAATTCTCCAAAATTGGCTGTATTTTATATACAAAAATTAAAAACTCTCTCTCACACACAGATACCCATCGTGTACTTTTATACAATAGTATGTGTATAATAGAATGTCTTGTAAAATAAAGATTTGTCGATTTTCATCCAGTTTTAATGGAAATGGTTCCAAATGGAAGAAATCAATTTTTTTTGGAAAACGTTAACGCGTCCAGCAAGACGACCGAAAATGGCAAATTTTTAAATATTACTATTAAAAATTCCCAATTTTCAAAATTTTTTGGAATTCATCGGATATCATTAATCCACTTTAGCCTGGAATCCAAAATGACCTACGAATTTTATAAAAATGCAAAATCGTCTCTTTTTTTTAAATAATTTTAAAGATTTTTTAAAATGCCTAATTTGTTGATTGCTATTTTAATAATATAATAGTTTTTATTAAGGAAAACAGAATAAATTCTAGTTTGTATTTTGTGCGACTCCTTTCTAGGACATTTTATGCAAATAGCTTATTTTGTGAAAAGTTGATCAAAATTTTAATGTTTTCATTAAAGTTACATTTATTAAGACTATAATTATCTTTTCTGTTATTTAAAAATATATTTAACCCTTAGTTGCCTGGGGACAAGAAAGACAATTGATAAAAAAAATCCCAACTTTATAAAAATAATAATTTAATGTAACTTCATCCATTTAGAATTAATATCCACACTTTTGGCCAAAAAAAGACCCACTAGGAAATTTACAGAATAACATATTTAAGATTTTTATAAATTCAGATATGCGATAGAGTGTATACAAACTAAAGCACAAGCACGATTATTATTATTAGTATTATTAAAAAATTGTTATATCTAGTCATATAAAATATGATTAAGTCATATCTGACTTTGGATGAAGACACATTACGGCTATTATCATTATCTACAAATTCATCTGATCATTTTTATTAAGAGACTTTTTTACATGGTAGTTGATATTATTACATGTCTCCAAATCTTGCTCCATATATAACTAAATAAGCCATATAATAATAATCCAAATATATGTAGTGATCGATATGAACATATATATTTTTCTTATAAATGTATATACATATTTTAGTTCAATATAAAGTTAAGACTTTATTACATATGGCTTCACATATAACACTATTCATTTTATAACGAAATCAAGTGATTTATTTTATATAATTTCAAATAAAAAAATGTGTTCATTTTATACGACAATACCAGTTAATTATATATTTTTTAAACACTAAATTTGTTCTTACTTTTTAATCATTTCGTTATTCATTTAAAAAAATTTTGGTTTGCATAATTGTTGATTTATAGAAATTTTAGTTTTAAACTTAAATACTTTTAAGTATAACTTCAAGTTACTAAAAGCATACGGAAAAATCTCGGATAAAATTGTAACAAATTATATCTTATTTGATATAATTAGATAAATGTGGATGACCCATTTTTCGAATCAATTTGTATGTGCCTTTATATGGGAATTTATGAAATAAGATATAATTTTATTAGATTTCATATTAAAATGTTTACTCGGGTAAGTATAGTCTTAATAAATTTAAATGATATTTTTCCGAAAATTATGCAAACTTTGATGAAAGCATTAAAATTTGTTTCAACTTTTCATTAAATAAACTATTTTCATAAAATATCCAGGAAAGGATTCGCTCCAAATACAAACTCGAATTATAATTTTATCAATTTATTTTTTTTTTCCTTAGTAACAACTATTATATTATAAAAATAACAATCGACATCGTCAAATATGGCATTTTAAAAAATCTTTAAAATTATTTTAAAAAAGACGTATTTGCATTTTTATCAAATTCGTGCGTCATTTTGGATTTCAGACTAAAGTGGGTTAATGATATCCGATGAAGTCAGTATTCCATATATGAATATTTTTGAGTATATTAAATGAAGCCTTGCGGCTTAACGTTTCCCAAAAAAAAAATTATTTGTTTCTTCCATTTGGAACCATTTGTAATAAAACGGGGTACTGTAATGACTAATATATATTTAAGGGACACCCTAGTGCAGAATATTGTAAAACACATATGACATCCTGTTTAATTTTGCAATAAAAATTCATTATAATTAAACATGATCAAAATGTCTGCCAAATAGAGCTTTTAATGAATGATTTCTATTATTTAATAATTGTTTAAATAACAAATTTTCACGACTTAAAACGTCTTAACGTCTTTCAAATATTAGCTCCAATCGTTAACATAACTGCCCAAATCCTTTAGACCAATTAGCCTGAGTTCGTTTCTCCTTAAAACAATGGAGAAAGTCTTGGACCAGTACATTAGGGATACTTACCTAAGGCGAAAGCCGATACACAAATTACAGTTTGCGTATCAACGAGGTAAATCTACCGAGACTGCTGTCCATCATGTTGTCACTACAATAGAACGGGCACTAGAGGCAAAGAATATTGCCCTTTGTGCCTTTATTGATATACAGGGCGCCTTTGACAACACGTCCTACGAGGCAATTAGGGTGTCCATGGTTAGAAAGGACATCTCTCCAATTATCATCAATTGGACTTTGGAGATGCTACGCTCTAGAATAATCACGTTCGGCATAGGGATTACTAGTAGGACCGTAAATGCGACTAGGGGCTGTCCACAGGGGGGTGTTTTGTCGCCGTTACTCTGGACGCTGGTCATTGATGAACTACTCGAAGGTTTGAACGACCTGGGTTTCAGGACTTATGGATACGCGGATGATCTTGTCATTTCTGTAGTGGGATTTGATGATAGGACCATATCCGAACGTATGCAGCAGGCTCTGAACTATACTCTTTCTTGGTGCCGGGAAAAGGGCTTGTCTGTCAACCCGTCGAAGACAATCCTGGTACCATTTACGAATAGGAGGAAACTTAACCTGACAATGCCTGTCCTTGATGGGGCCACGGTGGGCTTTTCCAGTAGTGTTAAGTACCTCGGCGTGACTCTTGACAGATCCCTTACCTGGAATGAACATCTTGACTATGTCTCCAAGAAGGCCACAAGGGCATATTATGCCTGCCAAAGGCTTTTTGGTAAGACATGGGGTCTAAGGCCGCAGATGGTCTACTGGTCGTTTAACACCATTGTTAAACCTATGATCACCTATGCTGCCCTGGCATGGTGGCCAAAGGTTGAACAGGTAGGGGCAAGGGATGCTCTCAAGAGGATCTACCGTCTTATGTGTATTGGCATAACGGGGGCAGGCGGAACCTGCCCGACGGATGCCATGGGGGTTATGCTGGGGATACCACCATTGCATATTTCTGTAATGGAGGCTGCCTGCATAGGATCCTCCAGACTTAGAGAATTCGGTGACATGAGGGGAGGTGATCTAAGGGGTCACATGAGGATCGCTAGAATCCTAATTGATGACCCGATTACAAAGGTTACGGATAGGAGGTCACCGGAGTACATCTTTGATAGGAACTTTAAAGTGATGCTGTTCGACAGGGCCATGTGGACCAACAGATCCTGGGAGCCAGAGCGGGGTTCTCAGATATGGTTCACAGATGGCTCAAAGCATGCGAATGGTGACACTGGTGCGGGTGTCTATGGACCAGGTTTCCAACGGGCCTTACCCATGGGTAGATACCCCTCCATTTTTCAGGCAGAGATTTTTGCTATCTGTGTCTGCGCGGAGGAGTGTCTACGAAGGGGCACTATTAGATCTCGTATCTACATTCTTTCCGACAGTCAGGCGGCATTAAGGGCTTTAATGTCCTATGAGGTGTCATCTGGTCTGGTCATGGAATGCATTCTGGCTCTTAACCGACTTGGCAGGCGCAACTCGCTTACCTTAGGGTGGGTTCCTGGTCACGAGGGGCATGAGGGCAACGAGAGGGCAGATTGTCTTGCTAATTGCGGGGCCCGAAGGCCCTTTATTGGCCCTGAACCATTCTGTGGTATACCTTTGGGGTATGTTAGGGAGAAGCTCGGGTCGTGGAGGGAGTCAGAATTCTCTCTCTATTGGGAAAACTCTCTTGGCCAACGACAGGCTAAGAGATTGATTTCTTTTTCCAGTGCAGGATCGAGGAGACTCTTGTCCCTCGGGAGGGGTGACTTGAGAACCCTGGTGTCTTACCTGACTGGACACTGCAATCTCAGATACCACCTGCTCAAAAGGGGTCTTTCGGACACGGATGAGTGTAGGTTTTGCGAACTGGTAGCTGAGACTTCAGAGCATGTTCTTTGCGAATGTCCGAGGCTATGTGAAAGGCGTGCCAAGTTTCTTGGCAATCGCTTTGTCTCCCCTTCGGACATTATGAAGATTTTGCCTAATAGGATTATTGGCTTTACAGGTAGCTTGAATCTTTAGGGTAACTTTAGGCAGCACAAAAGACCTAAGTTGGTCGCGGTGCATAGTGCCATATAATCTAATCTAATCTAACATAAAATTTTTATGAAATTTGGATAAATATTTCAAAGATTATTACATTTAACACATTATGAACTATAGTTTGCAAATAATCGAAATTTTCCTTAATCGGGATTACTATTAAAAAATATGCCATTAATCGCGATTTAACCGATAATCACGATTATTTTTAATCGCTGTATTTTTAATTCAATGCCGTTCTTACAAATTATTAAAAAAAAAAAAAAAACTAAATTCAGAATTTATTTTGGATTAACATTAATTTTTTAATTTTCACTGTGAGATATATGATTTATTAATTCATCAGGGACACGTCATAGATCCGACGAGACTGCAGATATTTGCAACCAAACTGCAGATATATGCACTCAAAAAAGTCAGTAAAGTCAGCAGCATTTTTGCAGGGAGGATGCAGCAAAACTGCTATTATCAGCGAAAAAAAAGTTGGTAAAATCAGTAAACATTTTGCTGAATTTACTAAGTGTTTTGTTGATATGAGCACTTTTTCTGCAAGTATCCACCCAGCAAATATGTTGCTGACTTCATAGACTTTTTTTTGAGTGTGGAAAGCGCTTCATTAAGAAATGTTTATATATTTTTTTAACTTAATGCGCCGTGTCAACACAATTAAAATTTGACAAATCTGTGAAAATTGTAAAAAAAAAAAAATTAAATCAAGGGCAGTAATTTAAATGTTCTAAATAAACACGAGGTATATAAAAATGTAATTTTAAGTCATAATCGAAGTATTTTTGTTCGATTAAACGATGCGATTAATCGTGATTTCGATTATAATCGATTTGAAAATTTCTATTATGAACCAACTGTTCTGTTATCCATCCAGTACTTTTTAACGACTACACATAGAATAGTCCTATATTTACTACATGCCAGTTATTTGTGCAATACTACAGTTGCAGTTAATTTAACGGAAATTACAGTTGTTTACTTAGAAAATAATGTTCAATGTTCTTGACAGTTGATTTTTTTAAACAACTTACCAAAACTACTGCATTTTACTAAAATTTATTTAAGAAATTGTTTTTCAGAGTTGCCAAATAATTATTTGAAAAAATCAAAAATTATTTCGAAGTATAAAAAACCATCATCAAAAAGCCTAAAAATACATAAATTTAGTTATGTGCTAAAAATGAATTCAGTGATAGTACCAGGTGAAAATGATAATATAAGGTAATATATGCAAATGCATGATTCAATGTATGAGCTTATATTGTTTCATATATCAGCAAGTTTGAAGATGTATGCCATATATGGAATTATATATGGATTCATACATGCAAACAAAAAGTTCATATATGGTAATGTATTATATCATGTATTGAAATGTTCCATATATGATATTAATTTCTTTGTGTGACTTCATATCTTATTATATATTAATTTATATATCGTTGGCTTAGAAAAAATTCCATTATTGTTCATGTATTATTCATGTATTGACTTATAAATAAACAATTATTGTTTCTGAAAGTTGTTGAAAGCTAGACTTTTAAGTCGCAGAATCAAAAACTGATTTTATTTTTAAAAAGTCTTTTGAGCGTTATAACTTCAAATAGACTCGATAATAAAAACATTTAAGTGTTTTTGAAAATTATGTTTTATTTATATTTAAATAGTGTTTTAATTTTCTACTATTTTACAGAGATAATTTTCAACTTGCTTTATATCATAAAAAAATATTCAGTTTATTTTTTGCAAAAATTTGTTGCAAATTGATTTCATGATTACATCTGATATACACGGTTATGCGGTTTTCTTCACCACTAAGTTTTGTTTTTTTTGGTGCACAGGGAATGGAGTGTTTAAAAGTCGCAATAAAAAATAGATATAATTTTAGAAATCTCAATAGAAAAACTTATCGTTTTGAGTTTTAATTTTTCTTACATATTTTTGTTTGTTGTGTTTTTTTTTCAAAACAAAATAAAAATATTTGAATTTCTGTCAAAAAAAATAAATAAAAAAATAGAAGAAATATTTTTTTCTATTTTAATAAGAATTGAATTGTTTTTTTTTATATTTATTGAAAATTAAACTGAAACGCCAAGTTCCGGAACGAAAATAATCCACTAAATGGCGGAGTAACAGTCATTAGTATTTGTGAGGAATAGTTTTTGATATTTGTTGTTTGGCTCTGAGGTTCGATTATATAAAAAACTATTATTTGATTTTTATTACGCAATAAAAAAATCATTTAATAGTTTTTAAATTAAACGGACTTCAGAGACAGATAACAAAAATAAAAAAAAAATAAAATAAAATAATAAATATATGAACTAAAATATATGGTCATGTATGAACCATATATGGCCATAGACCCTCAATTTTCCGAATCCGAACATATATGACACTTCATATATGATCATTTTCACATGGGTATATAATTTTTGATAATCTAACCGATCGGACCATATATTTTTCAAACACATAAAGTCAAAAATATAGGAAAATTTAATCCGTTAATACTAAAATATACGAGTACATAAATAATGGCTAGTTTATATTGACCTATTCCTACACTTATAAAAATTATGATGTCAGTGTTGCCATATTGACATTTTTTAAAAATAGCTAAAATTCACGCATTTTTTTCAAAATATTATAAAAATTAAATTAAAAATATATTCAATTGTCTAGCAATCAGATTATGTTAATGTTTAAAACAGGTTTATAATACTTCTACTAAAGTGCGCTTTAAGGAAACAATAATTTAAAAAAAATTGTGATGGAGCATTGTTCTATATATCTTTAAAGTTTGGTTGAGAAATGTAGTGCGGACTAACTGCGTGTTCTTAATGAGTTAAGTTTCTGGCTAATAAAATTCTATTTGTAATAAAACTCTAAATTTTCAGCACAAATTTTGTCCCGGAAATTAAAAAAGACTCATTCTCCCGGAAGATGAAAAAGTGCAGGAAAAGAAACCCTCCCAGGTAGAAATACCCATCCATACCAAAAAAAATTAACACAATTCTCAAAATTAATTTGATAAGCTATTTAAAATTACCAACGTTTAGCAACGGTTCGCTTAAACCAAACGGTCGGCCACTGTTATTAATCGGATAAAAGGACAATACTGTCAAGATTGCTAATCCCACGTTCTGTCAACGTATAACCGACCGCATCCGACGCTTTGCCAACACTGTGCCGATTGTATTTTTCTGCATGGGCGTGAATGTTTTTAGTTAATGTCATCATTTAGGTAATGCATGATGCAAATAGAGGTCTCATTCAAGATTTCCTTTTGTTAACCAAAAGTTTTTAAAAATTAATTAATTCGTTTAATGATCTGCTTTACTTATGAGGTCAACAGCTACAACAATGACACAACATTAAACTGTAGTCTAAAATAATAATAACTAGGGCCCGGAAGTTCATGTAAAAGCGTGTTTGTTGTCGTTAGCTGGAGTAAAAGTTAACCAAATATCTTTGTAAATCAACAAATTTGCAACAAAATGACATAGATTTGTTAATTCATATTTTGCTATAACTTTTTACATTATTTTGCTATAAATGCATATTTTGACATATTTTGTTGCATATGTTGCTACAAATGCATGTCTTTTCATATTTTCAATTAAAATGCATATATTTAATAACACATTTTAATATTTTGCTAAAATCTGAGTTTGTAAAATAATGTAAAAAAAATTTAAAGCCAAAAATTACTTAAATGTTAAAAATGTTAAAGATGTTTAAAACAGTGAATAAAAATCAGTAATAAATGCATATTTCTAATATTTTAAATGCATATTTTATTTTTATTTTTGATGCATGTTGTATGCACATAAAATACGATTATGAATGCATTAACTTCCGAACCCTGATAATAACAAAAGGGCAAAAAATTCTATATGTGTCAGTGAGTTCAGCAGTAGAAAGAAAATCATCTGCATGTGAAACAACAATACTAAAAGAAGCAAAGCTATGGTCTCGCATATCAGATTTTTTGGACCATATTTGATTTTGGATTTTCTGAAACAGTTTACTACGAATACAACTTTGAGTACAACACTTTTTAGAAAATTTATAATCTAAAATTCTCAAATTAACAAAAAAAAAAAAAACGTAATATAAAATTTTTTTTATACATTTTACAGAAGTTTTAAATTTGTGTTCAGGTGATCGTATAACACGTTTTTTAAAGCACTTAACCATTTTAATTAAATTTTTGCAATTGTGATATAAAAAAATTAAAAAAAAATATATAATTTTATTGTTAACAGTTCAATAAACAAGGTAAAGTACATAAATTTTCAATAACTTTATTGTTAGACCCTTATTTTAGCATTTTTTTACATGTCCAGCCCGCTGCACATTTGTTACCTATTACAAAAATAATGGCACGTAAAATTTCAGAGCAACAGATTTTTATTTCACTTAGTTACAGTTTTTTTATTTCACTTAGTTACAAATGTCCAGCCGGCTGCACCTGCAGTATCTTAGAATCCCTTCGTCCTTTATGTCCCTGAACAATTTTTTTCTTCTATTGTTTCTCTCAGAAGCATAAAACAAAAATTTTTGAAGACTTCTGACGCTAGATTTTTCCTCGGGACTGAGGAGGATAAAGCAAAATTTTTAAAGTGACCAGCTTGCAAAAAAAAAATACTGGTTTTTAGTACAAAAAACATGTTCAGTTAGCTGTACAAATGGTCATAAAATTAAAATAATTTTTGAAAACACGTCTGCAAACGTTTGAAAAATGTCCAGTAGGCTGCACATGAGGAACGAGGAGGTTAATAGCTGGCTTTTAGTTTTAAACACTTTATTTTTTGAATATTTGTAAACGAATTTAAAAAGTGTGGTCATCTGAATTTTGTTCAGGAAAAGTGATGTGTGAGGTCTTAGTGCGATAATGAGGTCTTAGTGCGACCAGAGCTTTGAAATAAATCATTTCGAACCCAGTGTAGAAACGGTAATTTCATGTCATAACTTTTCTCACTTCCTGCAATTACACCAACTTACTCTCTGTATTACTTTAAAACAAATAATAAGGACTAACTAATAACTAGTTAATTTTTCCATTATGTCACTAGTAAAAATAAGGCGTTACCCAGAAACGTTTTTTGAAAATCTATTTTAGAGTAATTATTTTTACACTTCTAGTAAGTACCCTGCGGGAAATGAAGGGTCGATTGATCCAAAGTGGTAGTTCTGTGATATATGATGGGGGGGGGGCACGTCACGAAACTGGTGAAACCAAAATTTTGGTGCACCAAAAAGTGTTAATTTGGGTGAAATGACAAATCACGTGACTATAGTTATGGTGAAAAAACATTCACTGGTTGGTGCCAGATATATCATGTAACTGGAGAAAAAGTAACATAACATCAAAGTGTACTGAAACAACTTGGGTTGTTGCAGTTGAAGTTGCTACTGATCATTGAACTGGTTCAAAACCGTTAGCAGTGTATGAAGACATGACAATTAGTGCCAAAGGAGGCAGTCCCTTGACTGCTACAAAGCGGGCATAACACTGAAGGAAGTTTATCTGCATGTGACAGTAGAAATGAAGACGTAATAATACACTGGTTTAAAAGAACTTAATACGGAACTTAATACAGTAACCAGGGTTGTCAGATATGGCGATTCCTCGCCAAACGTCGCGATCTTAAAACTCGTTTGGCAAGTTAATTTTTGAAATGTCGGTTGTCGATTTGTATGCAGGTTTTTCGAGTGAATAGCTATTTTACACATAAAATATCGCTACACTTAGAATAGTATGTAGGTTAAGACCACTGCAAATGTAGTTGAAAATAAATGAAATTTCATTTAAAGAAAGGACGACTTACATTACAGTAAATTCAACTAACATTGTCATTTGTTTTTTAATGTTCAAATTGTAGTAAAAATTAACCACATCTGTTAGTAAAAAATAAACAAACATTTATTTTTTTTTTATTTTTTTAAATCACAAAAAACAACTGTAAAAAATGAATGTAAAATCAATAAACAGTCATTTGATGTGGGTTGTTTTTTTAAATGAACTACAAGGATAGTAAAAAATTTAATTTGTTCTACGCAAGACTAACATTTGCATTAAAAATAAAGAAACTGTATTACAACCCAAACAACTACATATTTTTAAAGCAGAAGTTCCCTGAGTGTACCAAAAAACTAGAAACATATCACCAGAATATGATTTTTTTTCTCAACTTATGCGAAACTTGAACAAGAATATAGATTAAAATTGCAAAATTTCTGCATATTGGTTTAGAAATATCTTGCTAAGATATTTTACAAGATTTTTGGTAACAACTTTATATATGTAAGTAATTGGTATTTTGTAAGAATTTCTTTGGGTACAAAATTGAAACTGAGTATATATTTTGTTACTCTGTAATACATTAAATTTGTGCTGAATTGTTACAGCTTCTTCTTTTTATAAAGATATTAATAGAATTTTAATGCAGAATACAAAATTAAAATCTTCATGAAGTGCTGAAATATAAAAATTGGTAGAAATCGTTTAATAATACGAGTACCAATGTTAGCAAATAAAGAAAAGACTTGCAAAAAAGTCTATATCTATATTTTTAACACGGACTTTTTGTGTAGTTTATGTACTTTTATTTATTTATTTATTTATTTATTTAATGTCTATAGAACATAGTTCCTTACAGACTAAGAATATCTTAATTTTAATTAAATTAATTTAAAAAAATTAAATAATTATTTAATTATTAAAATAACTACTATAATTTTACAGAATTAAATAGCAAAAAATTTTTAAAATTGGATTTTGATGTATTAAATTCTACAATTTGATTTACATTTAATAAATTGAATTCTCTAATTGTCCTAATTAGAGGACTATTCAAGATATAATTAGAACGATGACAAATTTCAAAAAACAAATCATTGTGACGAAGATGTCTACTGGGTACATTGAACGGAATTTTCTCCAAGAGACTGGAGCAATCAATACTACCATTTATTAAATCAAATAAGAATAGCATTGATTGAATCCTACGCCGAGTTTCTAACGTTTCTAAACCAAGATGCATGCAACGGACTTCATATGTAGGAACTGGATAAACAAAATTCAAATGCGGTAATGCAAATTTAATAAATTTTTTCTGTATTTTTTCAATACGTTTAATATGAATATCTGCATGAGGGCTCCAAATTATTGCACCATATTCTAATTTAGACCTGACATAAGAAGTATACAACAATTTCAAGGTATAGGGATCTGAAAAATCATTACAATTTCTTCTAATAAAAGCAAAAGTAGAGTAAACTTTGGGAATCATTTTTTCCATATGCGGCAAAAATGTCATCTTACAATCAAATACTATTCCTAAGTCTTCAACTTCATTAACAGATTTAACTAAATTAGCACCAATTCTATAAGAAGTTTGTATAGGATTACGGATTCTTGCATATGACATATGAAAACACTTGTTCATATTAAAATTCAATTTATTATGAAAACACCATATATTTAGATTATCAAGATCAATTTGTAAATTTAATGATTGTATGGACTATTTAGCAACCCGTTCATAATATGACACACGCTGAATAAAAAGTGACAGGTTACTTGCTAATTACGTTTCGCATGCCCGGCGACATGTACCCCTTAGACCAGTGCAGCGGTGCATTGCAAAACTATTCTATTCAAACAACTTATATAACAGAACACAATGCGCTTAATATGTGACTAGTTTTCCTTCAAAAAATGTTATCCATTTCTACGATATGAACACCTACATCAGTAACGTGATCATTTTTTTCGCACTGGTTCTGTTGCATATCACATAAATCTTAAATTGGTCCTACTTTAACACTACCTATTTCTAAATTGTTCCGTAGCATATTGATTTTAGTCTATCAAGTATACTATACACAGAAAAAATTATCAACCTAAAATATCTCATTAAAGATTTGATTTGAATTCGATTTGTTTCTAAACAAATATTTAATTGAATCAACTAATATTTTAATTGAATTTTAAATATATAAATACATATATTATTTTAGACGTACTTCTGAAATTATTTTTTCATACACTAAATGCTTAAATAGAACATTTTTAGCATTAAGTACCAAATGAATTTGAAGTTTACAATCAAAACAAGCACACATACAAACAGACGTAACATTACCAAAAACACACATACCAACGTATCGGTCACACACATTCTTTGTGAGTATCATATTTTTTTTTTTTTGTAGAAGTTATTTATAACTTTTTTTCCTTTTTAATTTTTAATACAAGTTTTAATTGGTACTTTCTTTGCCGTGATAGGTGCAAAATCAATTAAAATACTAATTGATTTAACAAATTTTTTAATTAAAACGCGTTTTCAGTTTTTTCTATGTATCGAATTAGTTCAGACGGTAGAACAGTTGACTGACAACTGGTAGGCCCGGGTTTGAATCCCGTGTGGGCACATTTTATTAAAGTAAATATATATTTTTTTAGACTCATTATTTTTGTCCATGCTGGTGAGAATATAGGTAAGCACATATTTTTCTATTTCTTGTAATGTGTCATTATTTTGCGCTACATCCCCCTATAAAAGTAATGTGATTTATAATGACAATTGTAAGTACATTCCATTACCAAATATGTATATAAATACTTATATGTTAATGCCTTTCTACACTGGAAAATTAAAAATTTTGATTTGAGGATTTTGTTTATGGATTTAAATCTTTTAATTTAAAAATATCTGAAAAATAGTATAAAAAATTCTTTAAATATAAACAAAATTCGCTACAATTAAATTACTTTTAAAAAACAACTACGTTTTTAAGATCTCGTTGTAGGACGAGTGCGTGTGTAAATTTTTTGATTTATTATACCCCAGCAAAACCACACATTACCAAATCATGGTTAAAGTAATGTATCGCCATAGGGCTTCATGCATTACTTTACACGTTACTTCACTGATGAATTTTACAGGCGATGAGCCTCAAAGTAACTCATTACATTGTAGGGGGTAAAGTAACTGGTTACTTATATGGTTACATGGTGGGAAAAAGTAATGTGTCTATAAATAGATTTTCATAAAAAAATGCATAAAATTTTTTTAATTAAATAAATAACTTTTTTTTATTACATAAATAACTTGGTCATGCTGGGATTCGAACCTGGGGTCTCTGGTATTTATTTTTTTTGCTTAAAATGTAGATGAGTTGTTGTGCTTCGTGTTTTCGTTCGTGATATCAAAAATATACACCTTACCATTATTCTTACAAAAAATCACAAAGTAATGTGTCTATAAATAGATTTTCAAAAATATATATTAATAATTACTTTACGTTTATAATTCATGCAATATATAATTGATGATTGTAAAGTCATTATTTTATGTTTTGAAGTAATGTAAAATGTAATGAGGTCTCATTACAAGGTAATCCATGAGTGCTCAATTATCGGTAAATCATTACTTCTTGTTGGAAAATAATGATACAGGTAAGGAGTACACATTACAAGGTAATGCATTACTTTATCGCAACCATTACTAAAGTTTTGCTGGGACGTAGACTTTTTAGCTTTATGATATGTCAATGCCAAACATCCATTAATATAATAAAAGTATCCAATGGAGTTGAATAAATGAGTTTGACTGGATTGTTTGTCGTTCGTTTGGTCGATCGATATAGTTACGTTATGTTAAATGAAAGGTTGTTGCATTTCATACAAATCTAAATATCGATGGTCATAAATTGACAGCCTTTAGTTACTATTTCTTAACAGTAAGAACAAAAAGTAAAGATATCTAGAAGATTTTTACCCAAATTTTGAAGGAAAAAGATCAACGCTTGACCTGTACTGTTTTATTTACCCGATGAGAAGTAAAAAACAAAATTGGATGAATTGAACTAATTCAAATAAAAAATAAACTATTTTTAACTAATAAACATTGTTCGTGTATAGGCTAGATCTTTGATCTTTTTCCTTTAAAATTTGGGTAAAAATCTTCTACCCCTTCTACATTGGTTCTCTGAAGTTCCATAATTGTCACCTACTTGAACCAATTTTTTAAAAAACAAGACTCTTAGAGAATTTTCAAACACTTAAAGCGTATACACCTTTTGCGAGATCTGAAAAAATGTTGATGTTTTCTTGCAAAAAATGGATTTTGAGTACCCTTTTGTTGAACAATTGCGATATGTGTGTATTAAATAAATATATTTTGTCAATGTGTGTCACATACAACACTACTGCGACTATAGTTTTACTACAACTACAGGTATGGAAATAATATATGGTACAAGTGTTTATTTCGAATATTTTTTATCCAATAAAAGGGAACTAGGATCTCTTATATAAAATAGTTTCTAAGGTAAGACAAAATTATGTTTCTAAATTATTTTTAACATTTTATAGTTTTTTTGGGCTCAATGTAGGAAAATAACAAAAGATTCTAAATAAAATAATTATAAGGTACAAGATTGTAGTCTATAGGACTAAATACAATAAAATTTATAGGCTATGCGATATAGAGAATATTTCTATAAAAAAATATTTCTATAAAAATATTTGTAATATTGAAGATTTCAGACACAATGAAACAGGTACTTCTGTTATGGCTTTTTCTTAAGGGTGTTTTTTATACAGGTAAAGAACTTTAAGTTGGCAACACTTTTTTAACTGGCGGCCATTTTGTCAGCTTTCAAGTGATTTATGTTTAGTTTGGTTTGACATGAATAGACTGACGTCTGAACAACGCTTCCAAATTGTGCACATTTATTTTGAAAATCATAGTTCTGTTCGAAATACGTATCGCGCACTACGTCAATTTTACGGTCAACATAATCGTCCATCAGAGCAATTAATTCGATTAACGTTGACTCTAAATGATAATATGCATCCACAGAGACGTCGTACAGTGCGTACAGAAGAAGTCATTGCTGCTGTAGAGCGTAGCTTAGAGGAATACGCCATCGTGCACAGGAATTAAATATATGTGTCCATCCATTTTATGGAAGATTTTGCGGTAAGATCTTGGTTTCTGTGCTTGCAAAATCCAACTCGTGCAACAATTGAAGCCACACGTGAATGGACCCAAAACAAGATTGCCGTTGATAACGATTTTCATAAGCGAATTTTGTTTAGCAATGAAGCTCACTTTTGGTTAAATGGATATACGTTAATAAACAAAACAGAAGTATTTGGAGTGATGATAATCTTAAAGTGTATGTTGAGACAACGTTACATCCAGGGGGGTTACCGCTTAACTCGATTCGAAAAGAAAAATGTACGAATACGAACAAATTGTACCGCGTAATACGATTTTCGTACTTTTTTTATCGAAAGTACGGACATTTTTTTCTCCCTTTTCGAACAAAAAAATCCCTTTCGAAAATGCAACTCTGTATTACGAAGATGAACTGTTTTTGCGATAAAAACGTTCGGAAATTGTTCGAAAGCTATTTTGCTAGTGACAAGTGAAAAAATATTAAAAATGTAAGTATTTACACATTTAAAACAATAAAAAATGATTAATAAATAAAGAAAACTTAATAATATTGTTCATTTATACAAAAATATTTATTAAATTACCCAATAAACATGTTATATTAAGGGCCGTTATTACAACTTGCCTTTAAAGTAAATGTTAGTAAAAAGTAACTTTAGCTAAAATGAGGAATAAAGTGAGCTATAATGTTTTTCGTTATTACAACTTCCCAATAAAATAAAATTAATAATTTTGATAATGTGGCAGCAACAAACTAAAAACCGATTATTGGTTTATGAATTGGTTTATAAAAATACGTAGTGGCAACGTACTTTTATTTATTTGTTTACAAACAAACAATAATTTATGAAATTCGGTTGTGAGATTCGGTATTTTCTTCTTTTTCTTTATAGAGCAGAAAATGTGGTAACTTTAAACACATAAACCTTCCGTTTAAAGTTAAAGGCAACAATATCTTTCCTTTAGCCTATCGGTCACTTTTAGCTTAAAGTATACTTATAATAACGAAAAACTAATAATCTGTCAGATAACATCCGAACTTTAGCTATTGGCAAGTTGTAATAATGGCCCTTAATCTAATAATATTTGTGTTTTCAATTTATAAAGGCAAGCTCCAAAAAGAAATTTATACACAAATAAAAAACAATATGAGGTAATGGTCGACTTCATGGTCAAGCATTTAGACACATCAAAAGGGCATCTAAAAGTCCCAGATGCTACGAATAAGTCAAATAATTTGTAGCAAAAGTTGTGTTCGGATTTAAATGCTTTCGGACCGCCCGAATGTGATGTCAATGGCTGGAAAAAAAAGTAAGTTTGTGTAATGAGAGTTTTTAATAATATATTTTAAAACATATTTTTCCAATAGGTTTGGGCCGATTACAAGACTCATGTAAAAGCTAAATGCCGTCGTAACCGAAGCAGCATTTCTGGAACCGGAGGTGGTCCAAGCAGATACTGTTCTCTTACTCCATTGGAACAGCAAACGTCCAATTTGTTATCAATTGAAGAGGAATTATCGTCATCTTCATCAAACCACAAATAAACGCAATCCATTTTTATGTTTTAAAACAAAAAAACAATTTCTTTTTTGATTTCAAATTTTGTTTGTTTTTTGATTTTTTGTAATTTTGACATTTGATAATAGTGTTGCCACGTTTTCTTCAGTTTGTTCCCCCTTTATTATGAATACAACTCTGTAGTCGTTCCGAATGAATTACACAGTTCGCATTTACTTTTGATTCGGAAGTTCTTTTCGATTCGAGTTACACGGTAACCCCCCAGAAAAATTGACTGTATGGTGTGCTTTATGGGCTGGTGGAATCATTGGTCCGTACTTCTTTAAAAACGATGCTGATCAGAACGTTACAGTCAATGGTGGCCTCTATACAGCCATGATTACTGACTTTTTCGTTCATCAATTGTACAACCATGGGGAGCAGGAGCTGCGGTCTCAACAAGACGGCGCAACATGTCACACAGCTCGAGCCACAATTGATTTATTGAATAAAACGTTTGGTAACCGCATAGTTTCACGTTTCGGACCCGTGAATTGCCATCCAAGATCGTCCGATTTAACGCCACTGGACTATTTTCTGTGAGGATATGTAAAGTCGCTAGTCTACGCCGATATAAGCTTAAAACGATTGACCACTTGGAGGACAACACGTTATTGCCAATATACGGCCACAAATGTAATGGAAAAAGTCATCGAACATTGGACCTCCAGTTTAGACTACGTCCGAGCCAGCCGTGGTGGTCATATGCCAGAAGTCATATTTAAATTATAATGCCAGAAGATTATCTTTCGAATAAAGTAAATTTTATGTCAATTTAAAAAATTCATCTTTGTTTTATTCCATTTCAAAGTTTTATACCTCTATAAAAAAAACACCCTTTATTAAAATATAATTGAAAATAATTCAATAAAAGAGTTATCAATTTTTAATTGAAAAGTTGTTGGCGGAATTTCAGCAATGAAAATAATTCAATCGGCAGTTTTCGTGATTGAAATGTCCTATTATTTTTTTTTTTGTGTGTACTTAAAAAATAAACATTAAAGATTTTTCTGGAATTCTGGAAATTTTTTCCCAATGATGTTTTCCATATAAAAGAATTATTAGATGCGGTTTTTTATTTATAAATGGTATGAGAACATCCAAGATATAACATAATTTTAACACAAAATTTGAAAATATAAGCACATTTACCTAAGATCTTGAAAAAAAAAAACATTTTAAAAAATATTTATAATCATGGTAAATATTTAAATTTTTTCTTGACATAAACAAGTTGATTGAACTATTATACTTACAATATAAACTAAATTTTCCCTGAAATTAATTAATTAAATTATCTTAAAACCACTTAAGTACTCATAGATACATGTTAAACACAATTGTTACAAATGAAATGTAAAGGGTAACATAATTATTCATTTAGACACTGTCGTTGCCAACATTTAAAGAATACGACTTCGATACTAAACCTAATAATGAACGTCATTATAACTCTATACGTACAAAAGGATGGACAGATGGATGGTTGGACGGACAGACGAATTATTGGTGACTACAAGAGGATACAAAGTAGATAAAATTCAATTGAAAATTAGTAATGAGTATTTCTTTATTTTTTGTTTTTTTTGTATTCACTTAGGGAAAACGCGACCTAACCACGTATTGTGGTTTTTAATGTTTGGATTTTCATGGGGATAACTTTTTTTACATTGAATACCAAAAATACACGAATAATCACTTTTGTTTGTTTCATTTCAAATGATGGTGGATGAGTGGAGTTGGTATAAATCTCCAAAAGAGGAAACATTTTATGTTAAGCATTGAAGCAAAACGAAAACATTTCGATTTTAAATTCTTCATTTTTTTGTTCCCCATTTTGTGTACACCCAGAAAACAGTCTCAGTTGTGGTCACAGAATTTGTAGCCAATCGAATTCTGGAGGTTACGACAACTATCGTAATGTTAAATTATAGTTTTAGTCGTGAAAGCTTATATTCAGTTGCCTAACCCAATATTTCATTCCAAATAAATATTGTTACGTTTTACAAAATTTTAGTTAAATTAAAAAAAAAACTTTTTTTTTCTGGTATTGAACCGTGGCTTTCTGATTATTAGTCAACTGTCCTACTGATTCCACCACAATTACTTTTAATTTGCCTTATTTGCTGTTTTTACATTAGAATATTTTATTTTACTAAAAAAAAAACTTTTTGTATTTGTCTTTTCCGATATTTGAACTCGGAAGTTCGGAGTACAACACAAACTCTGTATGCTTTACACAACAAACTCTTATACATGTTGAGTGCTGAATTTAAAATTTTGTTAGGAAAACAAACATTGTCTCAAATTTGTTCACTAATACCAATCATTAGTTGATTCTATAAGCAATGCAATCCACAATTCGGTTGGTACTACTAAACCTCTAATTTAGAAACATAGTTGATTGCGAATACAGTATTTGCAATAACCACTTCTGATTATCAAAATTTTTTTTTAAAAATTTGATAGATGGTACCAATTCTGTTGTATTAACACAAAATAAATGCTTGATTCTAACGTCCACAGTTACTAATCTAATTTTATTTGATAAGTTGATTGGAAATAACAATAATTGGATAAATATATTGTTTTTTAATTCCTTTTCTCCTTTTTTTTTAATTTACAGTACAGCATTTTTGCTTTATTAATCGATTAGTGGTTCACTGACAGGAACTTTTCCATAAAAGTTCAACATTTATTTCAAAATTTAATCGGTAAAGTTGTTTCAATGGAATATACAGTTAAATTACCAAAGAAATATATTTTTTAACTTTTTGTCTGTTATTCAATAAACAAAATAATCATAAAAACGGACTTTCGGTAATAGTTAAAAAATATTCAGGTGAAATTTTCTATTTAAGACAAAAAGTTGTTATATTAGATTGAGTATTGAAATAAACGAAAACAATTTATTATTTGAATCGATTTTATAAATTAATTTTTCAACAGTTAAAAATAAACTCAAAAATACAATTGTTTTACACGAAAAGTAAGTAGTCCCGTTTTAACTGATTTTCTGTTAATTTAATGTGTATATTCAGTAGCCTTTACGGAAAAAATATTGTGAGTGTAGTTTCAAATAAAATAAATTTTAATGGTTTCGACCGATTCTTTTTTCTTTGTGTACGAATAACCAAAATTTTAGGTTTTCATTACGGGTAAATGAAAGACAATAACAAAAACTTGAACATGTTTCCAAAAATTAAATTTTAGATTATTCCTCTGTAGCGGATTACATGTATTACATTTGTTTGTAAAGTGTGCCAGTGTTTTATGTGTGCGCTCGCTTGATAAAACGTAATTGATTGCATTTTAGAAGTCTTATATTCGTATTATACCAGCTGTGGTTTTGTATACGATGGTAATGAAAACCACCATTAACTTTACTATGCATAAAAACATATCCTATTTACTTACAAGGAACTTATTCCGACAGGTTGTCTCCGACTGTAGTGGGATAAGAGTTTAAAAATGAGTCTTGCTTTTTTACAAAATCGAATCAGGTAGGTGACATTTGTAGAACTTTTTGTGTATTTATAATTGAAAATTATCTAAAATTTATCGAAATCTGAGGAAATTTATTGGGTAGTCTCCTTGCTTTTATTTTTTTTTTTTTAAAGAGAAGCTACTCTAAGGAAATTCTTCCTATTCGTTAATGTGTTATGTGTTGCTTTCTTTGGAAAGGGATAGAGGAGAGATGTAATTGCGCGAAATGGTAAGTCTTAGAACTGTTGTTGCTCGACACCTGATGGAGAGTTTTCGAACTTTATTGAAGCTTTTTGGTTCATAGCCCGGATTCATTATTTTACTTCGGTGGAGTTAAGTGCTATAGGAACACCGAAAGTGGACGCTGCGATACGTATGATTGATAGAAAACTCATGTATATTATTTTTCTAAATTGATGTTGTCGTCACCGGGGAACGAACCCGGGACCATCTGTGTAACAGTCCAACGTGCTAACCATTACACCACAACACCCACAATTAGTTCATTTTCTAACATTTTGATATGCTTTTGAGTTTTTTTTATTTAGGTCCAAATTTTTCATAAGCATACACTGTTCCCAACTTTTTTTAAGAGAAGTAGCTTAATCTGACCCCAATTTCGCTACAAATAAATACATTTTGTTTAGCTAGAAAAGTGAAAAGACTAGCTAAATTTTACAAACAAAAACCACTAAAACTTGAATAATATAGCAATTATTGGGATATTTGTAATTTTGTTGGGTTAAAATTAGTTACTATTAAAAAATAAAGCTAAGTAATTTAAAAATTTAGTCCCAAAATGTAGAAAAAAGTAAAATAAAATCAATTTTTAGTGAATTTATAGTAAGATGAATTTTTAAGATAAATTAAATATTTTTTATATGAGCATATAAGGGCATTCACAAGGGGTGTACTAAATGTTGTATATGTTGTATAGTTGCATCGACAAAAAAGGTGGTAAAATTAAGAGTAAAACTCTTGCTCAAGCAATATTTTGTATAGTTTTCTTAGTTTTTTGTTTTTATATACATCGAGATTATTTTTACGTTATTTTTAATTAATAACGAGTTTTGAACCTCCATATCTTTACAAAAATAAAGCAAATCAAACATATTAGCTAGGTTGATACTAGTATCTAATCAGAACCCGAAGTTTTAGGAAAGCTAGAGCATCCAGAATAGGCAGAACTTTAACAAAAAAAAAAACCAGTAATAATAAATTTTGCTCCATTCTTCTCTGCTTAATAATTTATTATTCAACGTGAGCTTTAAGGCAGAATTAGTTTGTACGTTCTGTTCTGTTACGAATCAGCTGTTTTGTTTCTGTTCAATTGAAAGTCTGTATGTGTAGTTAGTTTTCACTTTTTCGTTCTGTTCTGTTGCGGACAATTCTATTGAAAATAGAATTCAACATTAAGTGACAGCCTAAAGTGCGTATGTATTGGTTTGTTGTGAAATCTTTTTCTCAATATTTGAATCAGGGGTGATAAAGTTGGTACTATAGTACTTTTTATGGTACTACTTGAACCTCAGATGTAAAAATTTTTCTATGTATGAATTTGTTGGTCCCTTTAAAACTCAATAATTATTAATTCGATATGTATATATATATATATATATATATATATTATATATATATATATAGTATATATTATTCGATGATAAAGTTGGTACTATAGTACTTTTTATGGTACTACTTGAACCTCAGATGTAAAAATTTTTCTATGTATGAATTTGTTGGTCCCTTTAAAACTCAATAATTATTAATTCGATTTGCAGTCCCATATGAACAATGAATTAATTTGGAACCAAACCCTGTGAATTCAATCACATGAATTTACTGAGTGCGACTGATTACAGATGAGTATATTAGAGTTTTAGTAATCGATTAAACCAATTATTGAAATTAATCACTAAGGGTTATAATTATTAACTAATTTTGATTTTCAGATGATTATATTAGAGTTTAAGTAATCGATTTAACAAATTATTAAATTCAATCAGGGTTAACTAATTTTGATTTTCAAAAAAGTAAATAATAAAAATCTTATAAAAATGTGAAATTTACTATTAGCAGCGTGTTTTTAAAATCGAATGAGTTCACGAACAAATTTGTTTGCAACCAATCACAAGGATTAAATTCGCAAAAAACTGTAAGAAACGTAATTCAATACAGCAAGATATTAATAGCACATTCAAAAAATATAAAAAATTTGGTGAATTTAAGAAAAAATCTCAAAATTTTAATAATTTTTTATATTAATATCGGCTAATTTTCTTAGTACGCACTGCTCATTTTTACATAGCTTTATGTACATTTTTCCGAAAAGTTTGGTATTGAAAATGAGCAAAATCGGTCCAGCGGTTCAAAAGTAATGAGTGACAATGTGAAAGGACCTCTAAATTTTCCATACAAATTGGTGTATAATGCACTGTATATTATTAGAATTCATTGTAGTGTCTGGTGTATAAAATATGAAGTCATATATTCTTTTTTCTCCACAAAAAATTTTTTTTTCACCTCAAAAATGTTTTTCACCACACAATTTATTTTTTTACATCCAAAAAAGTTTTTCACCTCAAAATTTTGTTTTCGCCTCTTAACATATTTTTTTTTTAATATATTTTTGTTGTTGCATTTGTACTTGTTCATTTTGGAGGGTACAAAGACAAAAATTGGTAAAACCAAATTTATGCATGCACTCATTGTTAGTTAATTTATATCTAAATTTTTTTGTTTATAATTTGGATGCCGCAAAAGTACTATTTTATATGCAGGTTGGTACTATTTTAAAATCGCATTTATCATCCCTGATTTGAATGTTTTTGGTTGGATTTACTTTTACTTTGTAGAACAGCTGATTCCTTTTACAGAAAAAGTAATGAAAAAATATTACCTACAGAACAGAACGTCACAGAACGGCAACAGAAAGTAACAACTAATGAGGCCTTTAATGTTTTCTCCTAAAACTGAAAAAATTTCCAACAGTAATATTTAATTTATTGAGATGAGGAAAGTCCTTTTATATTTTTAACGAAATTATATTTCATAAACTACCCAGTGTAGAAACGGCAATGGCATGTCATTACTTTTCTCTCTATCAGTAATGGCATGGCTAACTCTCTGCATTACTTTAACACAAATAATAAGTACTTACTAATAGCTAGTACATTTTCCCATTATTTTAATAGAAAAACTAATGCGTTGCCCATATTAAGTAATGATCTAAAAATTGTTTGAAAATCTATTGTTATACTCATTATTTGTCCAACTCTAGTAAGCATATATGTACTTAGAGTTCTTAAGAGTTGGAAAAATAATGAGTCTAAATATTTTTGATATTTACATATTTTTGATTTTTTGTCCGCTGGAAAGTGATGACATTTCGTGCAAGTCATTTATGTTTTTATCTATCAAGTATAACATGTCGAGATGGATTAGGTGGTAGAACGGTGGACTGACTACATGGAGTCCCAGGTTCGAATCCCGTATGGGTACATTTTATTTAAAAAACATTTTCAAGAACAAAATATTGTTTTTATTGAATTTAGTTTTTTTTTAAATTTATTTTAATTTTTATTTTTAAACTCATTATTTTTGTCCATACTAGTAAGCATACTAGTAACCATATTAAAATGTTCGTAATTAATAAATATTTATTTAATACACTGATTTAATAAAATCTTTAAAAACAAATTTAAATTACTTCAAATACTGGAACCATATTTTTTTAAATCGATTTTTTTTTCATCGAATTTAAAATTCGGGAATTAAAACAAACAATTCGCGAATCGAAAGACAAACATAAAGGGTCCGCCAAATAACTTTTTTTTTTTTGAACTCCTGAACCAATTGGACTTTGTATGGCGTCATACCAAGGTCTTTATGCAAAATTCGTCTCAATGATGTCTCCGAAATGTTCAATTGTTGAGAACGACGGTGAATTGATGTTGATGGCGCTTCACGCACACTTTCTGGCACAGCAGCAATATTCTCGGGTGTACGCACTGTTTTTGGCTTTTCACGCTTTGGTTTATCGATGAGGATGCCAGTTTCTTTCACTTTTTTCGCAAGATAACGAACATACGGACCATATTCGTTCAGCGGAAGGATAAAACTAATTATCTGTCAAATCAGACATGAGCTAAGTGTTACCATTCACTAAATAAGCACTAGTTGAAAAAAAACCTTAGATGCCGGACCCTTTATAATTCTCGATAATATTCTTTTTATTTTATGATTTGCTATTTTATAAATCATACTTTTAAATTATCCTTGAAAATATTTTATTTTTTAAAAGTATTCCTTAAAGCTCTGAACACAAGTGGTTGTTAGTTTTCTATTGAGGTCCTAATGGTTTGTTGTACCATAATAGCGATGATAATGATGCTGTGGAGGATGCTGATGGTAAGTTAGTCGGATGGTTGGTTGGTTCGTTGATTCTATACGCGTTTCTACTTGAATTGAATCCTTGTTTGCCAAAAGAACGAAAGTCATTAAAAATCAATTTTAATTAATTTGAGTTTATTTTTGCAAAAGAAAAAAAATTAAAAGTTTTTTGTTTTTTATTCTAAAAACTATATTGATATTTTAGTCGCATTGTGTTAAAAGAACATGGCACCAAAAAATACAACAAGGATTAAATAGTTTTTGCTCAAATAATCTAGTTTAACTAAATATGAAAAATTGAACAATTAAAAAAATAAAAAAATAAAGAAATTAAATAAAAAGAAAAGAAATCTAATTATAATCATACAAATAAAACACAATTTGGGAAAACTGAAAAGAAATTAAAATAAATACCATCTACATCAAATACACTTGTATTCAATACAATTTTGACCCCATACAAAGGTTTGTGTTTTTTTATTCTTTAATATCAAAAAATATATTTCACTAAATCACACAAAATAAAGGTGCCGGCATATAGTGTGTGGTGGTTGTAGGAACAGTGAAATCTCTTAGTAACGAAAAATCTTTTGAGAAAACTAAAATAATACTACTGAACGGCCCAAAAAAACAAAACCTGGCTTTGAAACATACCCAGCCAGAAATTGCCAATGGTCTGAAAAATCAAGCACTAGCAGAGCACTATTTGCCATTGATCCAACAAATAAAGTGCTGGCAAAGCACTGATATACAACGATCTGCCAACGTTAGCAAAAAGTGCTTTGCCAGTGCTTAATTAACAAAATTTACACCAGTAAAAATAATCAAAGCACAGCTCTGGCTTAGAACGCTCTGCCAACGTCCGTAAAAAGTGCTTTGCCAGTACTTGATTTACAAAATCTATAACCGTAAAAATAAAAAAGCACTGGCACAGTACTGACTTAGAACGCTTTCCCAACATTGGCAAAAAGTGCATTGCCAGTACTTATTTACAATATTTACAACAAGAGTGGACAAATTCAAAACTAAATTGCAATTTATGATTTGAAGTTAATAATACTAAGGTCTCCTATTATAGTCAGCACAAAGTATAGTTTTTGTACTAAAATTTTACTTAAGAAATTTATTTTTAAATTTCTTTCTTTAGTAAAATTGTAGTAAAAAAATCGTGCTAACTTATCACAAAAATAATTTGATAAAAAAAAATATTCAGTTATTTTGTAATTAACTTAGCTGAAGCAAGCCTATTGTTATTTCTGTTCAAATTACCAAAATCATTCAATAAGAAATTTAGAGAACCATCAAATTCCTAGAAGACTAAATCGTTTCCAGCCCCATGAACTGATGAGGCGCTTTAACCAGCACGGAGATTTATAGCTTAATCTTTATTGCTGTACTTTACCTCATTAAACTACATGAATCAAATTACTAGTTAGTCTTAGTAGACTAGTTGTAATTTAATTTAAACATAATGTAATAATTGTTTAAATAAAGAGAAAAAAAAAAAATTCAATAAGAAATAACAACTCCTTACTGAAGTGAATTACTAAGTAGGACTTTTTTGGTTTTGGTACTGGCAAAGCGCTTATTGCCAGTGCTTTGCCAACATTTAAAAAAAAAACGGCCAAGCCCTGCCCGGTGTTATCATTTTGGGGTTGGCAAAGCACTTAAATCTTCAGATATCCAACGCTCTGCCAACGCTCATACCACCGTTGAAAGCACTGGGCCAATGCTTTGCCGTTCGTATTATCCTGTCTGGGTACTTTTTTAATCTAGATTTGATGTACGCTGAAACAAATTTCGGGAAAATTTGTTTTTCTCATTTGGAGTGCTTGAAATATTGTGGTTTCAATTTTTACCGAACTCATCTAAATTTTTCGTATATTTTGTCTAATTTGTCGAAATTTTATCGCAAAAACATGAAATTTTATTTAATAATATAAATTTACACAAAAATGTCTATAATTTCAGTATAATCATGTCGGTGTTTGTATCAGAATACAAAAGTTGAAAATTGTCCTTTTTTATCTTTATACCTATAAATTGTATAATTGTTTAAAAAAATTTTAATTTTTATAATTACACATAAACTAGACATTCCAATGAACAAATGCTTATATTAAAATTGCTTGTATAGAAATCCATTGAAAACGTCCTGAAATATTTAGAAAAGGACTTAAAATTTTAACTAATTTTATACATGCTTCAAATAGCAAAGTAAAAAAAAAAATCTCTTCATATAAAAATATATTATAAACCATACATGAGACTAATTAATTGAATGGACTAAATAATTGATGATTTCATTACAATTTCATTAATATCAATTGTAATGAAATTATTTTCATTAGCATTTGTTTAAATAATGATAATGAATTTCATTGAGGTGATTTCATTGACTAATGGCAATGATTTCAAATTTCATTACCATTAGTAAAGAATTAATTAAAAGAAGCAAATTGCAATTGACTGAATACAAATATGCTAGGTCCAGAAAAGATTCCGATAGATTAATTTTTAATTAAAAAACCACAGGGTGTCTCAATTATTTCTTTACGTGAAAATAAAAATTTAATCACTTCGATAATAGAATTTAACATTGGTCCAAAATGGAACGATATGGAATGAAACGGGGAACGATTGGAACCGGAACACTGTAAATAATGCGTTTATTAAATATTATTAAAGTTTGGAAAAATTTTGTGCGTTTTGCGATATCTTGCTTAGTTTTCGAGATACAAGAAATTTTACAAAATGGCGATATTTGAAAATGTCCAGTATTTCCTAAATTAAGTGAGATAGAGCAAAACGAACTGCCAACTTTTTGTTTCTGAATATATATTTCTATTTTGACTACATATTCTTGTTAGGAGTTCTCAAATTAGAAGGAAAAAGCTTAACAAAAATGCCCCCTCGCCTTCCTACTCACCAAAAATGAATCCGAAAATCGGATTTTTGAAACTTCTCAGCCCATTTTTACCACTAAAATATTCAATTAACCTAAAATAATTTGCTTGATTTTGTTCTGGTCATAAGATGAAGCTACTTGCAATATTTCACGATTCAATCTTTGCTCTTCGGAGACAAATTCTGATTAGAAAAGTCGGACTTTGTTAACAAATATCGCGACTATATTCCACTGATGAACAGTTTATGCATATAATGATTTTTTTAATGACCGATATACTAATGAACATATTAAAACAAAAATATACATTTTTGTTCAATTATCAATTTTTTTATTATTTATTTAAATAATATTAGTGTACAAGGGTAGTTAAAGGGTTAAATGACTTGCTTGCACAAAATGGCATTACTTTCCAGATTACAAAAACTCAAAAGTAAGTAGTTATGTATTAAGTGCATATAGACTAGACTTGAAAAAATAATGAGCCTAAAAATAGATTTTCAAAAAAAGTTGAGATATTTACTTTATATTTAAAATAATGACAAAAATTAGTATTTATGGGTAACGCATTATTTTTTGTATTGAAATAATAATGGAAGTCATTATTTTATGTTTTAAAGTTATGCAGAGAGTAAGCTGTGGTAGTTCAAAAAATAATGATATGCCATTACCGTTTCTACACTGGAATTTGTTGAGTAGTGTTATTAATCAAAAAGTAACTACACTTATAGCAATAAACCTGTAAAAATATCAAAAGAAAGGTAATAAAAATTAGTAAAAAAAAACTACGTTGCAGAAAATTTGATAAAATAAACAGATTTTTTTTTTTGCTGAATATACACAGAAAAATTATCTATTTAATGCTATTTAATTGAATCAATTAAATATTTAATTGACTATAAATAGATATTCAATTTTAGACGTAATTCTCAAATTATTTTTTCATACACTGTATGCTTAAATAGAAAATTTTCAGTATAAAATACCAAATGAATTTGAAGTTTACAAACAAAACAGCACACACACAAACAGACGTAGCATTACAAAAAACACACATACCAACGTATCGTTAACACACACTTTTTGTGAGTATCATATTTTTTTTTTTTTTGTAGAAGTTATTTATAATTTTTTTTCCTTTTTAATTTTCAATAAAAGTTTTAATTGATATTATCATTGCCGTGATAGGTGCAAAATCAATTAAAATATTAATTGATTTAACAAATTTTTTAATTGAAACCCTTTTTCAGTTTTTTCTGTGTAAGGTAATACTATCGAAAATGAAACTGTTAAGTTAACAAAAACTTTAATATATTCGATTTGAATTTTAGTTAATTAGAAATAGCAATTGCCTCTGCTAAAGTTAGCAAAACTTTTGCTAAATATTTGTATATTAATAAAAAAAAATTCTACGCATATTTACCTTAAATTTAGTTGATTGCAAATAAAAGTGTTCAAACAGGTTTTAATTATTGTATTAAAAAAACAAAAATAGTTTTTTTTAATTTTCTATATTTTCATATATTTAGTTAGAAAATTGTTCTATCTCCAGTTTAAAAATCTTATTTGATATTGAGTTAAGCCAATTATCTTTTTCTATTGCAGACGATTAAAGATTTGGGTGATGCCAATGAAACAATTGTATTGTCTATCATGAAAATTATGAAATTATTTGAAAAGCAACAATTAAAATCTAATATGACAATATCATATTAGATTTTTGGACTTGAGGTAGAACAATATTCTTACTAAATATAAGCAAATAGAATATTGCAAAAAAAATTGTAAACTACGGATGCAAAATTTTTATTCACATAAAAAAAAACTAAAAAATAATTCGAAAAAAAAAATTGACTTTTACATTTTTTTGTGATTTTTTTTTTTTTTTTAATTAATAAAGGGTTCGCCATCTAACATTTTTTTTTCAACTAGTGCTTATTTCGTGAATGGTAATACTTAGCTCATGTCTGATTTGACAGATAATTAGTTATCCTTCCGCTGAACGACTATGGTCCGTATGTTCGTTATCTTGTGAAAAAAGTGAAAGAAACTGGCATCCTCATCGATAAACCAAAGCGTGAAAAGCCAAAAACAGTGCGTACACCCGAGAATATTGCTGCTGTGGCAGAAAGGGTGCGTGAAGCGCCATCAACATCAATTCACCGTCGTTCTCAACAATGGAACATTTCGGAGACATCATTGAGACGAATTTTGCATAAAGACCTTGGTATGACGCCATACAAAGTCCAATTGGTTCAGGAGTTCAAAAAAAAAAAGTTATTTGGCGGACCCTTTATTTAGCAATTTTTTACTGATTTTAGTAGATTCAATTGCTACTTTTAAGTAACTAAAATTTAGCTCAAATATATTTAAATTTTTGTAGACTCAACAGAAAAATAAAATCTGCTAATCTTAGCAATTTTTTCTGCAACGCCATTTTGAAGTAATTTTTAGCAGTTTTAGCAAACAGTTTTACTATTTTTTTTCTATTAGTGTAGGATCATAAAACTTTCCGATTTATCTTCAATCATTATTGTCATTGGCGGATGTTTCCACTGTTTTCACTTTTTTTTTAAAGAGTTGTTTTACTTAAACATTTTCAAATCAAATCTGTATATTTTAAATTTAAAATCATTACATTTTCTTTTTATAAAAAAAAAAAAAAAATAAAAAACTAACAACAATAACACTTACAACCGCATTAGTCTTTTATATGTGTGGTTGTTTATATTAATAATGCGTGAAAATCCATAAAAAAAAAAAATCTCGAAATTTTTTTTAAAAAACGCTTGAAAAGTGTCACATGTGTCAATGAAAATGAATTGTTGTTTAGTGTGATTGAAACACGTTGCTGGATATTTTGAATAGTGAAAAGTGTAAATATAAACAAATTAGCTTTATTTGTTATTATTGTTGTTAAAATTTTAAATTTTATTTTAGTGATTTCCGGTCGTTGTTAAAACTAAATATGTATTTAATATTTATATTAAATATTTTGACTATTTCTCATGCGAACGTGAAATTTAATGCGGAACACCGCACAGTGGCTGAAAATGATTTTTCATTGGTCAAAATTCTGTAACTTTTGAACCAATCAAAATATTTTTTTTTTTTTTTAAAGGACAGGTAATTAGTTGAACTTGGCTCAGTTTTAATTTCATTAAAATTGATTGAGCACTTCTCAAGAAATTCAAGGTCAAAGTTGAACTTTTGATTTTTTTTAACATTTAGCGTGAAATATAGGTTTTTTAATTTTTTTATTTATTAAAAAGTGTCATATTTGGATTTTAATAATAATTATAAGCATTTTTTGCGATAATGGGAGTTTTCAATGTTTACACTCAAAAAACAAATAGTAAAATCAACTGAAAATGTTGCTATTATTACTTAAAAACTAATCATTTTTGCTGTCAAATTTGCAAATTTGTTTACATTAAAAAAATATATACACTTAAAAAAACGTTAGTAATATTATTTTTATTTATTTATTTATTTGAAAATTAGTTATAAACTAGCACAACAAGATTGATATCTTATAAATGACAGTGCTAGTAGTGTAAATATATACAATTTGAATGGATAATTAAATATAACAATTTTAAGAAAAACAAAAAGTTAAATAGGAAAACATAATTATAATTTTAAGAATGAATTATTAAATGAAATATAAAATTAGTGTAATTAAAGTTAAGAAAACCAATTTGATAATGACAAAGTTTACAAGTTTATGACAAGGTAAAAAGATTTTGTAACGCCTTTTTAAACTGCAATGCATTGCTTATGGTTTGAATTCTGTAGGGAAGTTTGTTCCAAAGACTATCTGTTGGAATGAAGAATTGTCTCTTTGACATTAAAGTTTTATGTTTTTTCTGGATAATTCTTTTCCCACGGGGTAACCCACTAATTTTATTTTGGAGAAGAGGTAACTTGGCTGTTCAGTATAAATGATTTTGTGCAAAAATAGTAGACTCCTGAAGTTTAGTATATCACGAAAACTCATATTAAATAAGCGATAAGAGAAAAGAGATATGCTTGCACGATGGCTCTTGTTATATACATATCTGGCTATATTGTTGTAAGCTACATTAAGATTATGAAAATCATGGGTATCACAGTTTGCAAAGACTTCACATCCATATAAGAGCACAGGGATGAGATATGTCTTAGCCAAAAGCATTCGAATATCAAAAGGGGTTGATAGTTGTACAGACCACAGATTTCTAAGCATCCCATGAACCCTTCCGACGGCACCATTGATGTGATTGCTCCATGTGAGACGATCATTGAAGGTTATTCCCAGGTTTTTTGACGATTGAACAAAAGAAATTGCAGAGTTATTAATGCTTATTTTGATATTTGGGTCAAGCATACGTTTACTTTTTGAGATGAATATGCATTTTGATTTGGCGAGATTTAGGCATAAACCATTATCTGTTGCCCACTGATGAATGTTGTTTAAGTCGTGATTGATGTTAGAGACACAGGTGTTAAGGTTGTTAAATTTAGAACTTGCATATAATTGAACATCATCAGCATACATCTGAATATTACAATTGGTACAGACATCAGGGAGATCATTAATGTACAGACAAAAAAGCAGCGGCCCAAGTATTGAACCTTGAGGTACACCTCTATTTATGTTTAGAGCATTAGAACTCCGTCCATTAACGTGAACCAACTGGAAACGACACTCAAGGTATGACTTTATGAGTTTACATGCAGAGCGGGAGAAGAAAAATAGTTTTTCGAGTTTTGCCACTAGGATCGAGTGATCTACAGTATCAAATGCTTTGCTGTGATCCAGAAGCACCAGAAAGGAAACCATATTACTGTCTAGTTGTACTCTAAGGTCTTCGACTACATCAACCAAGGCTGTTATGCAACTTCGTCCTTTCATGACTCCTGATTGTTTCGGAGATAAAAGCTTAAGTGTTTGAAGAAAATTGTTCATTTGATCGTATATTATAATTTCCAATGCCTTAGACAGAAATGGAAGAATGGATATTGGGCGATAATCTTTGCCTGATTTTGGAATAGGAATTATCTTCGAAGTTTTCCAACAATCTGGATAAATTGATTTGGTGAGAATGTTGTTGAATATAGCAGTTATGATTGGCAGAAGTTTTGGGAGAAGAGCTTTTAAGAATGTAGGATCAATTTCATCATTACCCATGGCATTGGATATGACGTTCAAAATGCTTTTTAGAACATCACATTGATCAACGCATTTAAAGGAGAAAGGATTTTTAATTGGTGCGGTGGATATGGTATCATATATGTTAAAAGTAGGTTTTGGTAGATTGATTTCAACGAAGCGTTGGTTTAAGTCATCAACATCGATATCCGTGTCTATGGTTGAGTTTTTCCGGCCAATGCCAATGTTGCGGATTTCCTTCCATTTAGATTTACTATCGATAGCAAATTTAAACTTTTGTTTGTAATATGACATTTTGGAGATTGAGATATTTTTAACGACTTCTCTGCGGGCTGACTTAAAAAGTTCAAGAAGAGTAGAAGTTTTGTACTTTTTCCATCTATTATACGCTAAATCTCGCTCATTAATAAGATTTTTTATTTCAGTAGTGAACCATGGTTGCTGTTTGTTCCTGGTTAATTTTGTTTTCAGAGGTAGACAGATGTTGAATATTTCATTTATGTTATGTTGAAGAAATGCTAGTTGATCATTAACATTTTCAAGTGAATAAACAGTATTCCAGCAAATATTCCCAACATATTGATCCAGTATCGTATAATCGATATTTCGAAAATCGCAGTATGTTATATATTTATTTTCCGTGTTTACAAAAGTGTCGTAAGTCACAAACACAATGTGATGTTTAGAAAAGCATGAGGCTGATATTTGATAATTCCTCAATAGTGTTAATCAACTACGTGAAATCAATGTACCGATTACGTCTGTAAACACACCCAATAAGTACCTTTTCCTTGTCCTTAGTTATAACCTCAATAAAGAGGTATTCCATAGTCACTAAATTTCCTGTACGAAGATCTTCGTCCTGTTTTGAGGTTTTTATAATAGAACAGTTTATGTTAGCTCTAACATAAATTGCTACACCTTCAGCATGGGTTAGGCGATCGTCCCGATAAAGTTTAAAGCCAGGTAATTCGTAAATACTATCGTTGACGTCAGGAAGAAACCACGTCTCAGAAACACATATGATGTCAATTCCGGATGAGGTGAAAAGAAATCTAAATTCGTCCATTTTATGATTCAGACTTTGAGCATTTAAGTGTATGATTTTAAGACCTTGTTTTTGATTAGACAAAATTCTTAACATATTATAGATATTATCCTTGGAACCGCATATGTTATTAACTATCATGTTTAACCAATAGGAAAGTAATGCATAGAAAATTCATGTTTAAATTTAAAAAGGAGTTGTACATGATTTTAAGAGAATTATGTATAAAAAGTATCTAAGAATTTTGCTTTTACTACAGAAAATTTTATTATTTCTGAGAAATTTGTTAATTTTAGCAAAATAAATCTGCTGAACATTAGCGCAATTATTCAGATTTTTTTTTTTTAATTTTGATATGAAAATATGGGTTTTTATTTACTGAACCTTTCTTATTTATTAAAACATTTCATATGTGGATAAAAAAAACCTTTTAAAAAAAAAAAAAATTACTAAAATATTTTGATCGGTTCAAAAGTTACAGAATTTTTTCCAATGAAAAATGATTTTCAGCCACTGTGCATCATTTGAATTTTTTTTTTTTTTGAGATATTTCATTAAAATGATAAAATTGTTCTACCGACGGGTCGTGGCGGGTGCAAAAGTATATATAGGGTTAAAGAGGACACTTTCACCTTTCTCCGGGTGGTATACGTTTCTTGCCAACTTATTTCCATTAGAAGTTCTATTCTACTGAAATTGAAATTTGACAAAAATAAAGTTGTTTAATAAATATTTCAGAACACGCTAATAATAAACGGTAGTGCTGTGACCACTTACAACAACTAAAGACTACAATCCTACCAACCTTATAAAAAACGACCGCAGGTCATTATCGATGATAACTTGCTAGTAGTCACCATTTATTTTTGATAAAAAAAATCACACTTTTCTGTAATTAAAATAACAGTTAAGTCTGACAGCATGCCATGCCCACAACTAGCAATAGTTTGACTTAATTTTTTGGATACCTAGATTTGGACATACTAGCTACAAAATGACGTTAAAATTTTAAAAATAGGTGACAAAAGAAAACTTGGCAAGTGAAATCAAATTTTCAGCCACTGGGCACCGTCTCTGCAGATGTTTATCAAGTGAGATTTTTTAAACGGACGAAATCCCTAAAATTTGTGTTGTTCATAAATTAATAAATAAAATCGGTAAAAATTAATAGATTTTTCGTTTATTTTTTTGCTTGATATGATAAGTAATAAAATGTATTAATTTCCAAAGAATATTTCGGATTTATTTTTTAAATAGTAAAGAAAGCCCCATTTTTGTCAATCTTGTTTTCTGAATAAGTTTGCAGATCACGAAAATAAAAACTGCTTCTGGTTATCAAATGACAGCTATTTTTCAACGGTCAAGAATCCTGTTTTGTGTTCCCAAGTAAAAATGTTTATATACAGTGCCGGACAAAAGTATTCACACTGCTGCAAACTTTATTTTAAATCTTTTATATTTTTAAAATGAAAGCTATTAGCCGTATAAGGTATTCAACAAAATTGGTTATTAATTTATTAATAATTTAAATACAACAAAAAACTAACACTAAGCATGTTGTATTTAAAAAAAATTGGCAAAATATTGGAGCTGATGTTCGAAGAAATTGGTACATTCTATGCCAAGAACATTAAAAGAAGTCATAGCAAAGAAAGGCTACTCCACAAAGTATTAAATCATGTGAAATTTAATTTTTTGTACAAACATTTGAAGTTGTGTGAATACTTTTGTCCGCCTAAAATAATACTTACATATTTAGTTTTTTCTTATAATATAACATACTAAGAATAAGTTTTTTGTTGTATTTTAATAATTTATAAGTTAATAAACAATTTTGTTGAATACCATATCCGGCTAGTGGGTTCCATTTTAAAAATATAAAAGATTAAAAATAAAGTTTGCTGCTGTGTGAATACTTTTGTCCGCCACTGTATATTCAGATATAATTTTATACATCTAAATTTTTCAATATAAATATTTATATGGTCTTATAAACATTTATGTTAAAGCATAAATATTTGTATCTAATTGTATAGAGCTTTGTGTTGTTTCAGATTGTGTATATATAGCAATATATTATTATATATAATCCCGTATGTAATTGTACTTAATATACCTAATTGTATATTACTATATATACAATATATGGTTATATATGGGCTCGTATATACTTCAATATAAATATTACTATAATTATATTTAACAACATATGAAACAATAATAAAAATATAAATTTTTTTTTAATTTTTGATAGAGCCATACATATTTGTTCTATATATAATTATATAGAAATGTATAAGGCCCGATGCTTTAAATATTTTTTAATAAACTCAGAGGTGATTATATATGGTTCATTATAAAGCCACATTTAATTACACAGTACAACATTTTTCAACACATGATTTTGGGACTCAATTCTGTGAATTGAACGTGAAAGTAGCCCCAAAAATTAGAACTTCTGCATCATTCGTTTTGTCAAGTTGGCTACAGTAATAATTTAATAGCCATACGAATTTTTTGGCTCAAGGCTGATTTTTAGTACTTTTTCTATATTTTAACACGGTTATATCTCGGTATACCGTACGGAATATCTCTTTTGTGTTTGAAGAAAAGTTGTAGATATTGAATAGAAATGCGGAACACTCCTACCCGAAAAAAGTGCTTCCGGTACCTTAAAAATCTCAAAAATTACCATTTTTTCCCTATTTTTCACCTTGTTTGCTCAATAACTGTATTACGAATCCACAAATATGCTGTTTTTTTTTCTTTATAAACTTTATTTTGCATGAAAATAAAAATTCCGATCTTTTTTTAAAACACTTTTTAAAGTCAAGTGTCATAAAATAATAAATAAACTGGTATTTCTGAGAATGGTCATAAAATATTTCCACCTGATTCTCTGGGGCACCTGATATTTTGACAATAAAAATCACAATTAATATTACGTGCGCTCAAAACTGCCTATAGAATTGACAAAAAAAAAGCCGCAATGAAAGGCAGATACAAGACTCCGAAAAAATGTTAGGGGTGGAGAAATGTTTGGGGTTCAACATATTGTGGGTATTACAGTATCGAGGGTATGAAATTTTAGTTAGGTATGTTAGTATGTTTTTATTTTTAAGGTTTTAGAAATACTTACACACAAATAGGAAATAATTCAAAATAGTGCATATGCTAAAAACTGAAAACCTTTGTCTTGATATTTGATAGATATCCCACTCGCATCCCACTAAGCGACCAAAAAGCTCTTAAAGGAAAAGGCCTAAGCTTTCTTTTGAGCAAAAAAAATGGGCATATTTTGAAAAAAAAGTCAAAAAAGTATTTGATTTTGAAAAAAAATAGTCAAAAAAACAAATATTTTTTTCGAAAGATTGAAGAAAAAGCAATCTAAACTATTTAGAATAAATTTTGCTAAGAATAATAGGTAATAAGTTACATGGATGAGAAAAAACACCTGTTTGGCCAAAATGTAAAATTTTGACTTCCTCTACCTCAGAGAGTTCTTGACCGATCTTGTTGAAAAATTGTCTAAGCTACTAACATTGGTGGAAATTTCATCCCGATCGGAAGACATCGTTTTCAAAAGTTGGGCCAATTGACATGAAACGGCCCATATATATATTCAAAAAATTTAAATAATAAAAATATGATGTATATTTGTAAAGATTTTTTTTTAAACTAGGAAATCCTAGTTTTCCTTTAAAAAGGGATATAAAGAATCCAAATCGGTTGTACGGTTATGAAATAGGGAGTATTTTATCTTACAAGTGACTATTTGATTAATCCATTTAATAATTTTTTGATACAAAGTGCTTGCAAAATATTTTTCGAATTCACGTAATAAAATTGGATTTATAATATATACACTCTAATTAATTTCTGTTTAAATTTACCCAACTTATAGTAGGAAACTGTACTCCTACTATAAATTAGGTAAATTTACTCTATGTGTGTAAATTGGTACACATAAAACATGTAAAAAATGTATAGCAACATTCTATATTACGCATAATGTGTGTAAATTTAAGTTTTAATGTGCCCAATAAAGCTTTCAGTAAAGTAATGCAATTAATTATTATTTTGCTCTATTTACTTAATAAAAAAAACGGTTATTTATATATAATTAAAAATTGCTAAGTAAAAAAGAAAAATGCCACTAAATACTGCGGCGTTATAAAATATTCACACCGGGTTTTTATTCCCGGTAACTTATTATAGTTATTCTAAATCTGAAACTGTATCCATGAATATAAGAAAGATAAAACTTTGATTGGCTTTAATTGGCCTTATAAAGGAGAATATCAAGATTAGCTGGATAGAAAAAGCAAAACTAATACAATACAATTTCTTTAAAGGAAGTAGTTTATTATTTGGATCATATACCAACATGCTATTTTAGGCATACTTGGTATTTTTTTATTAGCATTGAATTTTCATTAGCATTAGTTTACTAATGCTAATGCATTAGCATTTGTCATACTAATGAAATCACACTAATGTCTAAAAAACTAATTACAATTGAGCAAAAAAAGCATTTGTTTACAAACAAGTGGAGTGTAAATTGCTTTACACAGGAATGGGACAGAGACCGATAGGAATTGTATGTCTATTTGTATTATCACGTAAATAAGTAAAAATAAAAAAATAAATAAATCACTCTATGGCTATTTTATAAAAATTGATCAATCGGGATCTCTCCCGGACCTAGCCCATTTATATTATTGGGGTATATTAAAACTCCAGTGGAATAAAACTTTTTCCGTTTTGTTCTATCTCGCTTAATTTTAGAGATGCTGGGCATTTTAAAAAATCGCCATTTTATTAAATGGCTTTATTTCAAAAACTAAGCGAAATATCGCAAAACGGGCCAAATTTTAGCAAAACTTAACCGAAGTAGTACTTTCCTATAATTCAGATGTGTTAACTGTTTCGATTCCACGCGTTCCCGCGTGCATTCCATATCATCCAGATTAGACCAATGTTCCATTTTATTATCAGAGTGTTTAAATTGGTATTGTCACTTATGTATTTGGGTAAACAAATAATTTGGACACCCTGTGGCTGTTTCATAAAAAATTTACCTCTCCGGATCTTTACCGTATATAGCCTATTTGTATTATGAGCGTTACTAAAATTTCCTGTGAAGCCCAGGTTTCATCGATATTCAACATTAGTTTTTCGAAAATCATATCTGTCAATTGTAATTTGTTAACTTTAATTGATGTATTATAGGATTCCGAGGGATCCTATTTCAAAAAAATTATTTTTATAGATGTTTTATATTAGTTTGATATAATTTTTATAGAGTTTTTTTGTTTTCAAATTTATTATTTGACCCTTTCAGAAATGTGTTGTTAGATCTATATCGGGAATTTTCTAAGTTCCCATCGTCAGAACACGTTTTGAAAGAGGTAACAAGGCCAAACATCAAACATTCATATAAACTAGTTTACTCACTAAATGAGAACTAATATATATATGAGCTCGAAGTAAAAGATTATCACCATTGATCAAAAAATAAATTGAAAACATGTATGTTATGTGTAAGGCCCACCTTTGGTGGCTATTCAATACACGTTTTTTTGTTTTTCTCCTTTTTTCTGATGATGGGAACCTAGAAAATTCCCGAAATAGATCTATCAACACATTTCTGAAAGGGTCAAATAATAAATTTGAAAACAAAAAAAACTCTATAGATTATTTGTTAGGACAATATCCTAATAAAGTAATATAGAGTATGGCCTCGAACTTGAATAATTTTCATTTTCATTGCACAATTAAAGGTCGAAAAAACATAATTTTTATTTTTAATAAAAATTATATCAAACTTGTATAAAAGACAAAGTACAGACAAGTTTACTCCCCCTGTTTTTGTTTATAGACAAAAAAAAAGGAGAAAAAAACAAAAAACGTGTATTGAATATTCACCAAAGGTGGGCTTTACACATAACAAACATGTTTTCAATTTATTTTTGATCAATGGTGATAATAGTTTACTTCGAGCTCATATATATATTAACTCTCATGTACTGAGTAAACTGGTTTATATGAATGTTTGATTGTATGGGATTGTCACTTAGATCTATAGATCTATCAACACATTCCTGTAAGGGTCAATTAATAAATTTGAAAACAAAAGAACTCAATAGATTATTTGTTAGGACAATATCCTAATAAAGAAATATAGAGTATGGCCTCGAACTTCAAAATTATTTTCATTGAATTTTTATATTGTTGATTGAAAGAGAAAAAACTGAATAACAATTTATTTTATAAACAATACTTTAAAAACAAAAATTGTAATTAAATTCTAAGTAAAACTGAAATACAAAATCAAAAGTATGTAAAGAATGACAGCATTAATAATAGTAATGAAATTTAAAATTATTGTCATTAATGAAATGAAATGAAATCAATGAAATTCATTATAATTAATTAATTCATTACAATTGATATCAATGAAATTGTAATGAAATCATCAATTAATTAGTCCATACAATTAATTAGTCCCATGTATGATTTTAGGGAACGAATCAAGTTCGAATATGCTATTATAAGACATTTATTCCTCGGTTTAGTGTAACATAAGAGTGGCCCTGACATAATACTTCAGATACTAACGGAACATGTTCTCTGCAAATGTTCTAGGCATTGTTATTGGCGCCTTAAGATTTTTCTTAACTCAAATCTAATCTATTCTATACGACATCGGATCACTGTGACAAATTGTTTAAAAATATATTTTTTAATAGCTTTAACCCATTAATGCCTGACCCCCGATTCCATTGTCCAATATCGATGAAATTTCACACATTCTTTACTTAAGGTTTTGGAAGTTATTTGATATAATTTTCTTTTCGATTTCCCATACTTGGGACTTATGAATTAACCACTGATATAAAATAATTCCTCTGTGGTTTTTTAGTTAAATTATTTTGTTATGCTCTTTTATGTAAAACTCTTCATTATAACTTGAAAATAATCGATATTTCAAGCAAGGGTACTTCATAAAACTGTAAAATACGTAGTTTAATGGTCATGTCATGAAATCATACCTGTAGCCCAAGTGACTGGTCCTACCCAGCTACAAATTTTTTGCACTTTAAAGAATACCTAACACTATTAGCCAACAATAAAGTTTTCCGATGTGTCGCTTCTCCAATTTTTCAGAGGCAATTTCAATTCTTTCTTTCAATTTTTCAGAATATGTAAATGTGCAGACAATTGAACAGATAATTACCAACCCCCAATTTTACACCAACATTTTCCTAAAGTATATTTATCCTTTCTCCACCTACCGGTAAAAATCAATTTGATGCAACTCTTACCTGGCTTTAGCTATAAATTTTTTTAAGATGGCTCTTTTTGGGTATTTAAATACCCAATAGGCAGGAATGGGTTAACAATAAACGTTTAATTGCATATTAAAAATTATTTAACTGGACTTTGGTAGCCATTTAAAAGCTTTAAAATAATTTGTTTGCTATTTTCAAAATATTATTTTCAATTTACCTACCGACAGAACAACATCAACTACTACATATTAGACACATTGAATACGATGGACATAAATAATATTCAAATATATTTCCTATATACACTGCAGGTGATTGTTCTTATCACATTATATCCGATACTTATTTGTTGTGCCATTGTCAATCAAATATTTAATAGAAAAAAAATCCGATAAGATTCATGGGGAAGTAGCCGTTGTCACAGGTGCTGCTCAGGGATTGGGACGAGAAATAGCAATAGAATTGGCTAAACAGGGTTGCCATATTGCAATTGTGGATATTAATGAGGAATTGGCAATAAAAACAGCAGAGTTGATAACTAAAACTTATGGAGTTAAAACCAAAGCATATAAGGTAAATAAATAAAACAACAACAGTGGGACGGAGAAAATTTATAAATGTATTTTTTTTCAGGTGGATGTTTCGAACTATCAACAATTACAGCAATTTCATACAAACATCTCTAAAGATTTAGGAGATGTTACCATATTAATCAATAATGCCGGTATTATATTTCTATCCGATATAAATCTACCACAGTTTGAAAAAATACAAAACTTAGTTAATGTCAATGTAACTTCACATTTATGGATTAATCAATTATTTTTACCCAAAATGAAAGCATTAAATCGTGGACACATTGTAGCCATATCATCATTGTCGGCCCTTTTTCCTATACCGTTATTGAAGTTTTATGCTCCCACCAAAAGTGCAGTACGCTCTTATATGTCTTCCTTGAGAATGAATTTAAAATCTGAAAAATCTAATATTAAAATTTCTACAATTATGCCAACATTTTTAACAACAATCAACCTACAAGAGATATAGTTAATGCAACAGGTTTAAGTAAATTGTGTCCCCTAATGGATGGTCCAACCGTAGCCAAAAAAATCGTTGAAGCAATAATGCATGGAGTTGAAGAGCTAACCATACCAAGAATAGCTAATATTGGTTATAAATTAATGGAGTAAGTATTAATGGAAATAGATTTTTAAAAATTTTATTTTTTTTTAAATATTATTGTATTATTCTATAGAACTTTACCCTCCGAAATTCGAGATCAGATATGGCTGATATTAGATGGCAACAAGTGGGCAACAATGAATAATAATACAAAGGACATTGTAAAGATATTAAATAATACAAATAAAAGCCAATAATTGATTAGTTGAACATTACCTTATAAATAAAATTTTTTTGAACCAACTTTGTCGATTTCTGAAAAAGCTTAAAAGGGTTGAAAATGTCGCATGATCTGTCCGATGTTGATTGCATCTCCTAAATTTAGCCACTACTTGACATAGTAAGGTATCTAAACCTTTTGCAACTGTAATTTAGAAAATATCAACTGGATTTTAGAAAATATCTATTAAAATTTAGAAAATCCATTTGAAATTCAGAAAACAGCAATTGAATTTCAGAATTTCCATTTGAAACTTAGAAGACATCAATTAAAATTAAAATTCAGATTTTAGATTTGAAATTCAGAAAATATTAACTGACATTCAGACAACATACTTTGAAATTCAGAAAATATCAATTGAAACTCAGAAAATTTTATTTGAAATACAGAAAATACTAATTGAAAGTCAGAAACACGTCATTAATTGATATTTAGAAAATATCAATTGCAATTCAGAAAAAGTCTATTTGAAACTCAGAAAATTTCATTTGAAATTCAGAAAATATTAAATGAAATTTATGAATTTCAATTGATGTATTCTATATGTCAAGAGATATTTTCTGAATTTCAATTGATATTTTCTAAATTACATTTGATGAGTTCCTGAATTTCAATAGATATTTTCTGAATTTCAAATCATGTTTTCTGAATTTTAATTGATATTTTCTGAATTTCAAAAGTTATTTTCTGAATTTCAAATGAAAATTCTAAGTTCCAATTGATTTTTTCTGAATTTCAAATGGAAATTTAAAATTTTAATTGATTTTCTTAAACTTTGGATGTGTTTTAGAGGAGCAACAAAAAAAAATTACACGTATTTTTTAGTATTAAGGTTAAAAATGTGGAAAAATTTTTTTTTTGTATGAAAACATGTTTGAAATTTATGAGAATTGGATTTATTTAAAGTTAAAGTACTCAAGGAAACCAAAATGTTGATACCAATGTGTTCTATATCAAGTTTGATATAGTTTTCATTAAAAAAAGTTCAAGGCCATGCTCTATGTTTCTTTATTGGGATATTGTGCTAACAATCTATAGCCACTACTTGATTTGTTTTCAAATTTATTAATTGACCACTTTCAGGAATGTGTTGATAGATCTATTTCGGGAATTTTCTAGGTTCCCATAATCAGAACACGTTTTGAAAGAAATGACAATCCCATGCAAAACATCAAACTTTCATGAAACCTAGTTTTCTTACTAAATGAGAACTAATGTATGAGCTCGAAGTTAAAGATTATCACCATTGATCAAAAACAAATTGAATACTTGAATACTTGTTCGTTATATGCAAGCTCTACTTTTGGTTGATAAGCAATACACGCTTTTTGTTTTTATTCTCCTTTTTATTTTTACACTTTTTTGTTTTATTTAAAAACAAGATGTACAGGGCAGGTAAACTGAGACCGTACATTGTCTTTGTTCTATATCGCGGACCCTGGATTAAATTTAATATCCATTACTATGTCTTAGTTTTAGCGTAATCCAACTACAACTCCTTAAACAAATCGCCAGATTGAATGTTACTTAAAACACATTTTGAATAACAAGAATACTTTAAAGTTTTAAGCCATATTTTATACATCAGTGAATATGTCTTAAGAAATGCTATCAAATGATATCAAATGTCTAAATTTCCTTTAGAATATAACGAATAAATTCGAAATTAAAAGACATCTCTAAATAGCAAATACGGAACAAAAAATGCTCTAAAAATAAATTAAATTGCTTCAAAGGTTTGCTAAAACGCAATAAACAATTTTCTTGTAAAATGAAAATTCTTAAGAAAAACACTACATAAAAGAGTTTTTTACTTTACCCCACCTAAGGGGTTTCATAAATGCCAACAATAAAGTTTGAACTCATGTCATAAAAATAAATAAATAAGACACCAACAACAACAACATCGGTTTTTTATGATGTGCTGCAAATGTTAAGCCTATCATTCTCAAATATGTGTGTGGAGTATTCAATATAAAAGTACAGCACATCATATGTTTACATTTCCAATTTGGGGTCAAATGAATAACAAACAAGTCTTGAACCAACAATAACAACAATAAAACAACATCAGTTATGTGCTGCTGCAGCAGCTACAGCCTGCCACCCTAATGATGCACATAAAACTTTTTATGATTTAAAATTAGAAACTATTTTAAGTGAACCAATAATAAACGGTTGCACATGCGCATTGGATTTTAGTGGTATTAGTGCAATAAAAAATGAGAAGTTTAAAGCAGAAATATTGTCTTTATCATCAGGTGCTGGGGGGGTCTTTTTATGATTTGTTTTATACACAAGTTAATACAGTGTGTGTAAAGTATACTCTAGCTCCCAAATGTCATAATTGTAATTAGAATTTTACTTACATGCTCCCTAAACACCACTTGTCTTAAGGGATTTCTCCAATAAGCGAGCATACATATTAAGGTGGCACTAATTTTGTTGTATTAAAACAAATAAATTAAAAACCTTTTTAAACAAAACAAAACAAGTGTGAAAATAAAAAGAAGAATAAAAATATAAAACGTGTATTTTACATCTACCAAAGGTAGAGCTTGCACATAACGAGCAAGTTTTCAATTTATTTTTGATCAATAATGATAATCTTTAACTACGAGCTCATATATATATAAGGTGGCGCAAAAATAACCTTCCGATGTTTTTTTTATATTATGTATTTATTATGTATAGCATTTTCTGATAGGAGGATTACTTTTGCGCCACCTTATTTTAGTTCTCATTTAGTGAGAAAATTAGTTTATATGAATGTTTGATGTTTTGCATGGGATTGTCACTTCTTTCAAAACGTATTCTGATGATGGGAACCTAGAAAATTCCCGAAATAGATCTATCAACACATTCCTGAAAGTGGTCAATTTTAATTTTCATTGCACAATTAAAGGTAGAAAAAACATAATATTTATTTTTAATAAAAATTATATCAAACTCGTAAATTAAATATAAATACCTTTCTACTAAAAGGTACTTTTTATTAAATGGTACTTTCTTAAAAACACATCCGTAAGTTTGCAAACTAAGCAATGTAAATAATTTTTATTGGCAAAAACCTTTCAAAGAAAATATTTATCTCAGAATCTGAATGTTTAGAAAAAATATTATGTTCTTATATTTTTACGGTTTGTTATTGTACGCTAAATGGGAGCCCGCTTTACGGAGAATTCATTCGGTGGCCGTATACCTTATATCCAGACATGGGCGACGTCAGTTACATTTCTCAATCATTCACTTGTGAAAATTTTCAATATCAATAATAATTTCATACCTACGCTCATACATGTGATCTTAACTGCATCCTTGGAAAATTCTTAATACGAAAAATGGGGACTAGTAACAACATCTGGGTATTTAATTACAGGGCAATTACACCAAATTGCATGTAATTACTTGTAATTAGATGTAAAAAAGTAAATGGCCTGTTATTAAAAACACAAATACTGGTATTATGTCCCATGTATGGTATTGAAAGAATTTAAAATTTTCCACGGAAGTGTGTAAGCCCACGAGTAAGAGTGTAAGTCTGAAATTATTAATGATATAAAAAATTTTCACAATCGCCCATGTCTGCCTTTATCCACCCCATCTACATAAGGAAAACACAAACTACTACCAAAAAAAAAATTTTAAATATCCCCTCAATAGGTTCGCGTGCTAAGACAGGAGCACATTCTGCAGACTATCCAGATATCTGCTTCCTAGATATCTGAGTAACTGCTCCTTCAGTCCTGCACTGGCTTCTCCTACAAGGAAAGAAAAATGCTGGACAAATTGTTGTATATTATTGAAACTTTTCTTCACAAAGTAAACGAAAAATTTCTTAAAATTAATGAAAAGCATTATAATTTCTATGAAACCAGCTTTCAAATTAAACTTCTTCTTCTTCCTTGAGTGTAAGAAACTTTTAATAAATAAAATAATATTTCCCATAAAATTTTATGAAAACTTGCATTAACGACATGAAAAGTTTCAATGGACGATTTCCAGTGCAGTGCCAAGGGATTTAATACAGTCCACTGTAACGTTTCATAGTATTTATGAAGCATTTCATAAAAAACTAAATAAATTTCATCATAGTTATGAAATTTTTAGCTACATATGAAGGATATTTAGTATTAGTAAAGATTTCAGTATTTTTGTTCCTTTGTTCCTAAAGACCGTCTATGGTAATTATAATGAAAATACGAAATGTTTCATAAATACTGGACGAAAATTGATAAAATGTATTCCTGCTTTTCTCTGGGTGTACGATTTTATAGAATTTCTTTAAAAAGTTCTCACAACATAAAGTTTTGTTAAAATACGAACATTATCCCAATTTCTGAATTATGGGATTATGACGGACTCCAGCCCCTAACGAAAATTAGAAAATATTACCGTTTACCGGGATTGTAACCAAAATTATGTTAGTCGTTGTCCCTATTTGGTATTACTAGAATTTGTTGGCCATAATCTCCTAATCGTTAATAGTGATAATGGCAGTTGCTATTATAACATGTCAGCTAAAGCTTTTTCCGAAGAACTGGGGAAAATCTCTCATTTCTAAGATGGGCCATGAGTTGATTATGATGTTGCGCAATTCTCCAGCTGTTGAGTAAACAGCCGCCCTTCTTACAGCTTTGGTCCATGTAAATTGTGCTGATACTAGTTGTTTTAACTTCGATGTACGCCAGGTGGTCTGAGTAGTCAAGATTATTTTATTTTGTGAATGGAGTCCACTGCAAACCGTTTAGTGCTTCTACATTAGTCGCTCTCATTACTTCATCCAGTACAACGAGAAAAAAGAAAGGGAAGATGACGCAACCTTATCGGACTCCAAGGTCGATTTGAAAGGCATCTGAAGTTTGTCGTGTAAGCAAACCCCTATTCTCTGCATTACAAGACATTTCCATATGTGCGTTCAAGACATTTCCATATGTGACAAGACATTTCGATCTTTTACTATAGTGTCGAATGCTCTTTTGAAGTCTACAAATAGTAATTATGTTGATGAATGGTTATAGTTTGCCTGCTCGATAATAAATCTGAGCGTGGTCAACGTATGAACAGCCGTCACGAAATTCAGCCTGTTCTTGTCTTAAAAATGTATTTTACGGAGTGAATCGGTCCAGGATTATCATTTCCAGTATCTTCTGAATAGTGTTTGGGCAATGATATTCCACACCCATTTTGCATTCTCGTAGGTCGCCTTTGTTGGTACAGTAATTATTAAGCCTTCATTCCAACGTCTGGGACTTAGTCTGCTTTAACAGGCATCTGTTGGTAATGGCGCAAGTATGTCTCCAGACCAGGAAAGATTCACTTTAAATATCTCAGGAGCAATATCATCGACTCCAAAAGTTTTACCATTTTTTTTTTGGAGGCATGGCTTTGTTATCTATATTATGGACGGGGAAGTATTAGCATCGTTGCTTTGTTGTTATCTTCTTTTTCAAAATGTTGTTCGGTTAGATTTAACTTCATGATTTTTTTTTCATTTTGTGTTACAAATGAAATAAATGTCACCCTTTAGGTTCATATACATTTTTCTTACTCAACTTTACCGCAACTAATGTTTTTCTTGAAATGTTTGGGGCGTTTATTTTAAAACTCATTTCTATTTGATCTCATTTTCAACACAACTTCTTCTGAACAACTTCACTCCTGAACAAAATTCGTATGTTGTTGCATGTCATTCGTGATGTGTAAGTAAGTGAATGAATATTATGTTTATAGGATTTGGTTGCCTTGTGACAAGTGTATGCATTTGAAAATTTTATTTAGATGTGATTATATTGTTTTGTATGTGGGGGATTTCATATTAAGTGATTGAACTTTTGAAACCTATGTCTTGGGATCGGGATGACACTTGCACCAAGTTTCATCGGGATTGGTCAAGGACTCTCCGAGTTGGAGGATGCTAGTTAAAATAAACATTTTCGTATTTAAAATAATATTTTAACATTAAGATGTAATTTCCGCATTTTAAAAATAAGTTATACATATTTAAACTAAAGAGAAAACAAACTTTGTTTGATTTCAAAGCTGTTTCTATATAATTTCATGCTTTTTCTACTTGATTTCCTAATGCTTTTTTTTCTGTGTGCACACAAATCAAAGATTTTTTAAATTTCTTTTAACCGAAAAGACTTTTAAGAAAAGTATACATACTTTATATGTGTGCAGAAAGAAAGTATTTATCTGGAGGTTAAAGACTGTTGGTAACATTCTGTTTAATATATACTTTAAAGTAATATAGTTTTTAAGTTTGAATTAAATAAATAACCAAAAAACTAAAAAAAAAAAAAAATTGGTCTTGATTTGGTACCGTTATTTGCAAAAACTGGACCTGATTCTGACCAAATTTGGAATTTCACATTTCACAAGCTTAAGCATGTTTTTTTATAGGTTTTTACTAGCAGATTAGAAATGTGTTAATTTTATGAAAATTGGATAAAACACAAAAAATGGTTAAAACTCAAAATTTTTGGTGCAAAAAGTACTCCACTTTGGCAGAAAAGAAGAATGATAAGCAAGTCGCATCCCTCTAAGCGACAACAAAGCTCTTGCAGAAAAGAACCTAAGCTTTATAGAAAAATGTTTGACGTTTCCAAAAAAAACTCCAAAAATATTTTTATGCAGTTTTACTAGTTTTTCTTTCGTATATTTACAATCTTTCAACCTCGTCATATTTATAAAAAATAAAGCAAACCAAACATATTAGCTAGGTTTATACTAGTATTTCGATCTGGCTAAAGATCTCATCAGAACCCAAAGTTTTCGAAAAGCTAGAGCCTCCATAATAGGCAGAGCTTTAACAAAAAACCTATTAATCATCAATTTTTAAATTTTTTTTAAAGATTGAAGAATAACCTATTGAAAACATTTGGGACAACATTTTCTAGCTACAATAGGTAATTAGTTACACATATGTATCGGAAAAAGAGGCTGTCTGACGAAAATGTCAAAATTCAACATTATCCAACTCGGGAGTCCTTAACCGATCCCGCTAAAATTTTGTGTCATAATTACTACCCAATAGGACTCAACTTGGCACAAGTTTCATTTCGATCCCAAGACATCGGTTTCAAAAGTTCGGTCACTTGATATGAAATCCCCCGTATATGTATTAACGTTACTGTTATTGTTGCTGTTTTGGAACTCAAAATCATTACGCCATATGGGGTCTATTTAGGATTTTTGTTATTCATTACAATATTGAGTGCAATACTTTAGATTATTTTGTTGTATCACGAATGTAATTTAAAGCTATAATTTATATAACGGTTGTTAATGTTGCATGCAACAAACAAATACATACATGCATGTATGTATGTATGTGTGGAATGGTATATGTTAATTGTGTAGGATTTTATACTTTTGATGTTGTTGTGGTTTGTCATTTAAGGCCTATTTGTTCTAGTACTTTGTTCGGATTTGAAATGTTTATCAAAATTGTGGCATGTTACAAAAGGATTTTCCGTTTGTTATGCAAAATTTTACTATTAAACAGGATTTGTTTCAAAAAAAATTTAATTGAGTTGGCAATAAAACAAAAGATTACCTTATTTTTGTATAGCAAAATTATTAAAGAAAACAATTTTTGTTGGGAAATTGTTGAAAAAAAAATTTACCTAAATGTATTATGGTACCTAAAACATTAATTTAGTTTAAACAATCAAATAAATATTTATTTAATAAAATATTCGTAGTGGAATGCACTCACTCATAACAATACATGCATAAAAATACTAAATTTTTGTCAAAATAACGAAAACTTTTGTGAAATTAACAAAATTTTCGTTTACTTTACGAAAGTTTTTGTTATTCTGGCATTTGTTTGTATTTTTAGACATGGATTATTTTCAGTGTTGTAAAAAATATAAAACACTCCAAAACTTTATTTATTTAGCATAATTATTTTTTAATGCCACCTTACCACCTCCTCTACACTGAGAGAATTATCGTTCATGATATTAATGAAACAATTTCATATAATTTTTTTTTTGTAGATTCAATGAAGAATTTCATTGTATACAAAATTTTTAATTATATTCAGAAGTTTTTCATAAAATTTCATAGTTTCATAAAAAAATGTCATTCAATTTCAGAAATTGTCTCTTCATAAAAATTTTCTTTAGTCATGTGAAATAATTTCGAAGACTTAATTTTTTATTTTTTTATAAATTTCATTAATTTTTATGCATTTCAAAATTTAGTTATAGAATTTAGTTCTTCAACATCTTTTATAAAGTAATTTATTATATCAATGTAACCTTGCATTAATTTTGGACTTCTATGAAATTGTTTAAAGAAATCATATGAAGGGGTTCACTGGTTTAGTTGCAAGACATTCATAAAGGGTTTTATTAATTCCAAGATCTTCTTAATCCCGGTTAAAAAAGTTTATATGGATATATATGGATATATATGGTTGCATATATCGACAAATATTAACATATTTGTTTCATATATGGGCATATATGGAAGTATAAGTGATTCTATATAAGCAAAATGTACTCATATATGGTCATATATGGAGATATATGTGATTTCAAATTTGCAAAAGTTGCTCATATATTGGCATATATGGAAGTATATGTTATTTCATATTCCCTAAAGAGAATCATATATGGGCAAATACGGAACTATATGGAATTCCTTATGTGCAAACAGTGAATATATGTGAATACATATACCCAAAGAAAGATTTTAAAACATATAAAAATGGTGTATCTAACCTGTTAAACATCGACATATATGGATCCATACATGTTCACTTGCATCTATACATGACTCATATGTGCTAATATTCTTATTAGGAATCTATTGTTATATATTCATATTAGGAATCATAAAATGCATTAACGAAAATTGAGTTAATATTTACATATATAATCATACATATCTATACATTTCCATACTCGCTCATATGTGTACATTAACGAAAATTGAGGTAATATTTAAATATAGAGCAATTCCATATGAAAACGATCAAAATTGGCAAATTTTTGGACGACCCCTCTCCGATTTTAAAATAAATAGTCTCAATCGATTGCCCAGCAAAAAATAATGTACCTACATATTTTTTTTTTTTTTATAGTGACTGGTTTAGTGGTGGTGTGCACCACTGTCATGTGACAAAATTGAAGAATTCTTCATATGGGACCTCATTGAAAGTTGTTTTAAAAAAAACTACTAAAGCGATCGCAACGAGTGATAGCTCGTTGGAAAGGTATTGAATCAGGCTTTAATTGAAAAATAAAATTTTCCTAATTTTTCTCAGAAATTTACCTTTTTGCCCATGAAAATTAAATTCTCCCATGAAAATTAAATTTTCCGATTTTCCACAGAAGCTCCTAAATTTTCCGGCTAATTTTATTTTTTTTGGATTCCTCATAATTTTTGCTTTAAGAAGCAGCAATAAAAAAATGGGGCCCGACTCCTTGTTTGGACAGGAGAAGAGCATTTAAGAGACCACCTTGTTCTCATTGTTTTTATATTTTTATAATTGAATTATTTTTAATTATTTAACAAGAAAAATTAGGAAAATTTTATTTTTCAATTAAAGCCTGATTCAATACCTTTCCAACGAGCTATCACTCGTTGCGATCGCTTTAGTAGTTTTTTTTTAAACAACTTTCAATGAGGTCCCTTATGAAGAATTCTTCAATTTTGTCACATGTCATATGGAATTGCTCTATAGTGACTGGTTTAGTGGTGGTGTGCACCACTGTCATGTGACAAAATTGAAGAATTCTTCATAAGGGACCTCATTGAAAGTTGTTTTAAAAAAAAACTACTAAAGCTATCGCAACGAGTGATAGCTCGTTGGAAAGGTATTGAATCAGGCTTTAATTGAAAAATAAAATTTTCCTAATTTTTCTTGTTAAATAATTAAAAATAATTCAATTATAAAAAATATAAAAACAATGAGAACAAGGTGGTCTCTTAAATGCTCTTCTCCTGTCCAAACAAGGAGTCGGGCCCCATTTTTTTATTGCTGATTCTTAAAGCAAAAATTATGAGGAATCCAAAAAAAATAAAATTAGCCGGAAAATTTAGGAGCTTCTGTGGAAAATCGGAAAATTTAATTTTCATGGGAAAATTTAATTTTCATGGGAAAAAAGGTAAATTTCTGAGAAAAATTAGGAAAATTTTATTTTTCAATTAAAGCCTGATTCAATACCTTTCCAACGAGCTATCACTCGTTGCGATCGGTTTAGTAGTTTTTTTTTAAACAACTTTCAATGAGGTCCCTTATGAAGAATTCTTCAATTTTGTCACATGACAGTGGTGCACACCACCACTAAACCAGTCACTATAAACAAAAAAAAAAATATGTAGGTACATAATTTTTTGCTGGGCAATCGATTGAGACTATTTATTTTAAAATCGGAGAGGGGTCGTCCAAAAGGTGATCGCTTTCATATGGAATTGCTCTATATAATCACATATGAACTTTTATGAACATATATGAATCATATATGGTGGTATATGGACATGTATGACCTCGAATCACTTCATATATGAGCATGAAAGAGTTCATACATGTTCATAAATGGATGCATATATGTTGATTTTTAACCGGGTAATCAGTTTTATAAACCCATTTTAAAGGCCGATTGTAAACAACTTCAATTCTTAATCTAATTCATCAGGATTTATTTAAAAATGTTATTAAGTTCGGAAGTGGTTTATACCATTTGTTTTTTAATTGTAATTTTTGACAAATAAGACCATCCGAAAATACAAAATGTGTTTCAGTAATTATTGTTAACCTTATGAAGTGCAAATATAATTATGTATAACCGCTTCTTAAATTAAAACAATTTAAGACTATAAGTTTTTTTAAACAGGAAATATGAAATACTCAAAACGTGCAATTAGTTGAATTGTTGAACTGTAAGTTTACATTTAAAATTTCTAAGGTACAAGATTATAATTAAATCTTACTATTAAATATAATATTAAAAAGTTGTTTAATTGTAAGAAAAAAAATTTTTAGTAAGAATAGAGATACAACATTGCGGCTGCGGCGTCGTTTCTTTTTTGTTTTTATATGGAGATTTGGCAACAAAAAACGCGGAAAATTAAAATTTAGTTAAATTTTACTGCGTTTTCTCTAATACTCTCTTTAGTGTTGCCATATTTTCATAAAAAACCTCCACTTTTTGGTGGAGTTCACATAATATGTGTCGGAATCAAAAAATGTTTTAAAAGTACTTTTTAACAATAATAGTACAAAAAAAAAGTTTTAAAATTTTTTTTTATTAATAACAAAAATTAATTTAATATCCTAATTTATGAATTTTTTAAAATTAATATTAAAGTAAAATGAGTAAAAATTTCTTATAAAATTGAAGGCTATTTTTTTTAAATTTTTAAATATGCAATACTTTATTTAGGAGTGAAACGGTATGGTATGTTCGATCGAATCAACTTTTTCGTTCCTGACACACACCCTTGTTCACATATACATGTATAAATACATTTGTCACCGAAGCCGTTGTCATTTTATTTTGATTTCCCTCACCTCATCTGAATCCGTACACTGAAAGATTTATCCTTCATGATAATAATGAAACAATGTCACAGATTTTTTTTCGTCGACTCAATGAAGAATTTCATTGTATCCAAGAAATTTTATTAATACCCGATGAAAAAAGTTTCTATATACAACTTGATGACATTATATATGCGCTTATATGTGTGGCAATATATTTCGATATATGTTCATGTCTTACTTAGTTTATGAAAATTTATTTTGTAGATATAACAAAATTTAATTTGTAAAATTTTGAAATAAACCCTTTGATATTGGAAAACGCATGCCACTATTGGAATTGTAGTTTACAAATTTTCATATCGGTATTTAGATAGGCCTGGCAGGCCAACCATGATTTTAAGCCCACTAACATATAGACTAAAGACAAACAAAGTTACTCAACATCTGTTAAATTTGATATGCCAACTGGTTTTAAGAGAAACAGTTTTTTAGAGATTTTTTAATGCATATTTTTTAGTATATACAAGCAAGATTTTGTGCACTCATGGAACTTCTGCTTTAAAAATGTGTAGTTGTTTGGGTTTTAATACAGTTTTCATTATTTTTAATGTAAATGTCAGTCAATTGTAGAACAAATTAAATTTTTTACTTACCTTGTAGTTCATTTAAAAAAACAATCCACATCAAATGACTGTTTTATGATTTTACATTCATTTGTTACAGTAATTTTTTGTTATTTAAAAAAATAAAAAAAAATAAATATATGTTAATTTTTTACTAACATATGTGGTTAATTTTTACTACAATTGTTAGTAATTTTTTGAACATTAAAAAACAAATGTCAATGATAGTTGAATTTACTGAAATGAAAGTCGTTCTTTCTTTAAGTAAAATTTCATTTGTTTTTAACTACATTTGCAGTGGTCTTTACCTACACTCAAATAAAAATGTTGTCAGCAAAATGTAAAGTCAGCAAAATTTTAGTCAGGAGGGTGCTTGCAATAAAATTGCTAATGTCAGCAAATCTTTTGCTATATGAAAAACAGATACAAAAATTTTCCATGGTTGATTTTTTTATATTATGTCTTACTAGATATGTACTTTTTAATATAATTTTCTTCGTCACTACTACATCGTGACATGCCGCTACATCTAATTCATTTTGAGTATATCTTTCAGTCTGGTTGTCGTTCACACTATTGATGTGCTAATCAACACAATTTTTTTAGCAAAATAAATTAGTAAAACATTAGTAAAATATTAGTAAAACATTAGTTCAAAACAGTTAAGTGCTGAATAAGTGAATTTTAGTTTAAAACATAATTATAGCAAAAAAAATTTGCTGAAAAATAGTATACCTGATTTACAAGATGTTTTACTAACTTTTCTACTAACTTATTTTTTTGAGTGTACATAGTATTCTAAGTGTGCTAATTATACAAAACTTATGCAGAGAATACATTAAACTACAAAAATTAATTGCAAAATTTAATTAAAATTTCTTAAAATCATGAACATTAATTAATTAAAAGTACCACTGTTAACAAAATTTTTCGAAACTCTCTTAAAACCAGTTCAGGTTTTTAGAAGAGAGCTTTGGAAACGGCTTGTTTAACAAATGAAACACTCAACCCTTATTTTCAATTTTAAAAATTAATTAGTTGCTTAGTTCCACTATAGGAAATATACTTTCCACCGCTGATCCTATTTTGTGGTTAACTAAATAGTTGTTTTGAACAATCTGAAATTGCTGAAGTGCGATATAGGGAGATTTTTCATTAAAAAAAAATATTGTATTCATCCATAATATCGTCCTTATAGTTATTATTTATAATTATTTTGGACCTTTAAAAATTTTCTGTTTTTCTCTGTACTTGAAATAAATCTGTTAGTCTTCTAAATTGAAAATTTTGCAAACAAAATATTTGATTTTCTTCCTCAGTAAATGTTGTTTTTTTTTTTTTTTTTTTTACCTAGCGTTTTAAATGTATTATATGTTCCAACTTTTGGTTCATAAAAAGCATAAATTTTTAGATTTAACATTATTTTTTAAATTAATATTTATATGTTTTATAAATTAATTGCAAGTAACTAGTACTAAATTGGATTAAAATAAAAAGTACTGATCAAATTATATATAATTTCATCATATTTTATAGGCCCATTTTTCGGATCAAACTATTTGAGATTAGATCGCATGAAATACCATGAGATTAAGCCATTTTTCGGATCAGATGTGATGTTTAGTTATATGTGATACTCTATATATTATCATATATGATTATATCGGAACTTTTTTTGTCGGGTATTAAGAAATTTTTCATAAACTTTTTTTCATAAAATATCACAATTTCATAAAACAAAAAATTATTCGATTTATGGAATTATCTCTTCATAGATTTAAAGAAAATAATCTTTAGAGCTGTGAAATTATTTCAAAGACTTATTTTTTTTTTTTTTCATAAAATTTCATAAGTTTATTAATTGTCATACATTTCAATCTTTAGTTTTAAGATTTAATTCTCAAGTGTTCAACATATTTGATGAATTGCTTTATTATTTCAATGTAGCCTTGCATTATTTATTCTTTGAATAATTGGCTTAGTTCCAGTGCATTTTTAAGACATTCATGAAGAGTTTTATTAATTCAAGGAACTTCTTAGTATTAAAAAATGTATGAAACTGTTTCATAATTTCTATAAACGTTTCATTGTCGGAATGATTCATTAGTTTTGTGAAGATTTTAATTAATTCTACAAACATTTCATAAACATTGACTTTAATGAAACCTGTTTCATAAATTTTATGAAACAGTAAACAGACAAAAATACATAATACACATGTTTTGGCATTTGAAACCAGGTTTAGGCCTTTTAAATAAAATTATTTTTTTATTTCGCTAATTTTTTAAAATAAAAAAAATTTCTAAAAAAAAATTACAAAAAATATATAACATATAAACGTACTCATATGAATCACCATATAAAATAATATATGAACATTAGGGCGGGTCGATTTAAAAATCGCTCAACGTTCTAGGAAAATCGTATTCTAGGGATCAAAATAAGAAACTTTGCCGAAGGAACCATAACTCTAAAACGAATTCTGATGTCCCGACTTTTGACCCGTAGGGTGAAATTTTAAAAAAGCCCACTTTAATATTTCAGAAAGTAGGAGGAATCTCTCCAAGATTATGGGAGCTACTTCTTCTCCGGGAGACGCGCTAGCAGATTAATGCATAAATCATCATTCTAGGTGACCGTTAAGGGGTTAAAATTTAAGTTGAAAGAGTGCCATTTTAGCCGTGATTTTATAGCAAAATGTACAAATCTCTGAATAGAGATATTTCAGAAAGTAGGAGGAGTCTTTCCAAGATTATGGTCTCTATTTCTTCTCCGTAAGACGCTCTAGCAGATGAATGTATAAATTATATTCGGTTGGGTTGGATTCGATTGGGGCACTCTAAATGGGTCAAAGTGGAATTTTTCAAAATTTGGCCCTACGGGTCAAAAGTCGGGACATCAGAATTCGTTTTAGAGGTATGGTTCCTTCGGCAAAGTTTCTTATTTTGATCCCTAGACTACGATTTTCCTTGAACGTTGAGCGATTTTTTTGCCTCCATACAAATCGACCCGGCCTAATGAACATAAATCACTATATTTGTCCATATATGGAAATGTATGTTCTATGTAGTATGTACGAATATGGACGAACGTATATGATCATAAACAAAAATATATGATCATATATGAACTTTTTTTCACCGGGATATTAAAACATTGTGAGAAACTGTTTCATAAATTCTATAAACGCTTTATTGACGTAATGATTCATTATTTTTATTAAACATTAACTTTAATGAAACCTGTTGCATAGAATCTATGAAACATTTCAATGGGCGAGTTCAGTGACAATTTTCATTAAAGCTATGATGAAATTCATTACTAAAGGGAAAATAATTCTCTAAGTGTATGAAGTAAAAGGGTTAAACAAGTTTACAAATCAATCGTTTACACCTGTATTAATATGAATAATTATTTTTTCATTACAATTTTAATTATCATAAATACTAATAAAAATATTGCAATTATGTTATGACAACCTGAGACCAGGCCGGACCACAATTGTCTGGCAATTGTTAAATATTTATTAATTTCAATTTAATACCAAACAATTTCATTGGTTAACTCAATATAAATTCTGTGTATGTACAAATGATTAAGTTTAAGTTTGATTAATTTTAAAATAAATGTTTTAATCCCATTAAAACAAAAGTCATGTAAAGAAAAATATTCAAATATGGATATAATAATTTGGTATATTTAAAATATAACACTACTCGACCAACTTCAGTTTTTTTGCAGAACCTCTATTTGAAATACATATTTTTAAATAGACTTAGGTTCGCTGAATCCAATTCTGTTTAATTTTTTTTCTCATTTGCAGTTTTTGATATATCGCGGTTTTTTTTTATTTACATCATTTACCCCATTTTTTCATATATTCTGCTTAATTTTTTGAAATTGAACCGCATAATCATGAAATTTTTTAAGAATATAAATCAACACTAAATTATCGTTACCTTAAGTATAATCATAATCGTGTTTTTGCGTTTATACACTTAGAATATTGTATCACTTGAAAAAAACATTTCATTAAAAAACGAACCACAAATGTAGTAAAAAATAACCACATATGTAGTAAAAAAAAATATAACCGTTTATTTGTTTTATTTTGTAAATAAAAAAAAAAACTTAAAAAATTTATGTAAATTTATAGTGCATTAATTGGATGTCGTTTGTTTTTTAAATGAACTACAAATGTAGTTATAACTGATATTTCTTCTACATATGACTGATTTTTCACTTAAAAATAAAGATACTGTATTAGTACTCAAACAGCTACAAATATTAACAGCTTAGTGTCCTGAGTGTCTCAACACTGTGGGAAAAAAGGGCTCAGTTGAGAATTTCGACCTGTTCCTTGATACACGAAAACAGGATATTTTATTGATGTATATTCTATCAGGACGTTTTTTTTTTTTTAATTTTAACCAATACTCAGGGGATGTTCCCTACTCATGCAGTGCATTGTATTGATCAGGAAAATAGTGTATGGGAGGGAGGGAAGAGGGAGTAGTGTTTGTGGATATTTGATATATGTGCTATTTTCAACACCTATTGAAACTCAATTTAGATGGCTCTTATTTCTCAAGGTTTTTTAAATTGAGAGAAACAATGGACAGAGTTAATATGTAGACTATACCTAAAGAATAGGACATTTTGAAAATTGTCCACCTAATGAATTGATAGCGTTGGAAATTACAATAGTTTTTGCATTCATATTATATTTTTGCTTATATTTTTTAACTTTCAGATCCAAACCAATACAAAATGGATTCACTAGGCATGGTGGTTTACCAGTGAAACCAAAATTTCCAGATTTTAAAACTTCAGCTGTTTTTTAATTTATGACAAAAGAAAACAGGCATCTTCATGACGGACTTGATTAATAAACTGAAAAAATGCATTCTTAGCAGGTACTGCAGCAGTTTTTCGAAACACATTTCGCTTTGTGATAAATAAAGGGCAGTCAGTATCAATTCCGCCAAACCGTTCATCAAATAAAAGATTTTAATGAGCTTAATACTAAAATCGAAAAGATATCAACAAACTTTCAAGATTTTAAATTTTATGGAGCAAACAAAATTTTCATATAAAGCATCCTTAAATAAAGTTTTTAGTTTTTCGTATTTAAAAGTAGTTGATAAAGATAAAAGATTAATGCGAGTGGAGTTAGTATGCATAAACACCGGCTACCATATATAGGTTATTCATGTCATAGAAATTTATTTTGAAAATATTAGACTCAAATTGTCGAAAATTTTGGAAATTCATAAAATTTAACATAAATAATGAAAACTTAACGAAAAAAGTTTTATTTCAATGGATACGGTGTAATGTACTTAAATAAATTTGGTTGAATGCACTACACACACTCGATGGTGTCCACAAACATATTTTTTATAATTCGGTTGGAATAGTTATGAATATCAATATTCAAAATATAATATTAGTCGATCCAATTTAGTATAACGACAAATATTTAATTAGTACATGTAACTATCAAAATTCAGTTGGCAAACAATTCGGTTGCTAAAATGAATCTTTTTTATATGTGTATATTTTCTTTTTTCTCTCACTCGTCTACACAAGCTGTGATAGCATTTAACTAAAATGTTAGCTGAAAACGCAAATTCAGCAAAAAAAAATTGCTATAAGTTAGTTAAATATTTTCAATAGACATTTAACAAAATTTTTAACTAACCTTTTTTTTGAGTGTACATATACATACATGCATGTAAGTAAATGGAAATTATTATGTTTTATTAATAATGTTATTAATAAAACATTTTGTTTATTTCCAGATTTTTTATTAAATTGAATTATGTTAACGATATGGTAGTCCTGACATTTTCATATAAATTTAAAACAATCACAAAAAAATAGCAAAATTTCAGCAAATTAAATTAAATAAAGCAAAAATTTTGTAATAAGTTTTTCAGTATTTTTCAATCTAGTAAGCTCCAGCAAAAAATTTTGTTGATTTCAACAAGTACAATTTGCATTGAACTAAGTGTCAGCAAAAAATTTGAATTTACTAATTTGTTACTAAAAACCAGCTCACTGATGTTCAGCAAAACACTTTTGCAGAAATTAGCAATTTTTCTTCAAAGATACTCCCAGCAAAAGTTATGATCACTAAACTAACTTTTTTTGCTAACTTTACGGTCTTTTTTATTGAGTGTATACAAAAAAAAAAAGTTAATTGAAACGCGGTTGCATTTTGTGTAAGTCTTTGTGTTTTTATCTCAACTTTTTTCTGTACTTCGTCCATACAAGCTGCGACATCTACATCTATTCTTTTTACTTAATCTCCATGCTGTTAATTTGGTCATCAGTACAATTTTCGTAGCAACTTAAATTAGTTAAAAATTAGGTTTTTGGTAAAAGCTTTTAACTAAAATTTTAGCTGAAAGTTAAATATTATAAATTATGAAAAGTTTTTCGACCTTTGAAATGAATGACTTTATTAAATAATTGAGCTCTAGGTCACGTTTGTATTTATAAAATATCCTTTATTATTTTATATATCTCCAATATTTCGTCATTCTTTGAATGACATCTTCGGGAGTATGAACAACAACAAATAATATTAAATACAAAATTTCCTGCCGCTGCCAACACAACATTTTAAATGTTGTGTTGAGCAGAGTGGTGGAGAGCGGCAGGAAATTTTGTTTTTAATATTGTTTGTTGTTGTTCATACTCCCTGAAGATGTCATTCAAAGAATGACGAAATATTGGAGATATATAAAATAATAAAGGATATTTTATAAATACAAACGTGGCCTAGAGCTCAATTATTTAATAAAGTCATTAATAAAGTAGTTAGTTAAATATTTTAAATATACGTTTAATAAAATTTTCAACTAACTTTTTTCTGAGTGTAGTTCAAATATCTGCATATTATACAAACTAAAATTTTTAAAGTTTCGATTATTTTTATAAATATTCTCGACTTGAAGTTATCTCTTAAGGGGTTAAAAAATAATAAGTTATATACATTTGATGTTTCGCCCATAAATACAAATTGAAATATATTTAAACTTTTAATAAATTATACAGTTACTCTTAAAATTGTGTTTACTAAACTTATTTTATTTGGGAATATTGTTTCGTTTTTAATCCAGTACTGTTTAAACACTGGGATAACATTGTTTTATATCCTTACTGGTTGACTGGATTGCCATGAAACTTCACACAGCCATAATCAATGTAATTTCAAGCTTAAGTTTCAAAGAACGGCCCACTATATCCATCAGGAGCTGAACAATAAGACACCAAAGTAGGTCACCTTGTGCATTCAAGAATTCTCAATTTTATGTGTTTCAGCCGATCTTGCTATTGTATTTATTAAAACAGAAAAAAAAAACAATTATATAAGACTGACGAAAACGATACAACTCCCAAAAAACTGAAAAAAATCAAAAAAAAATAGGGTTTTTTACATTTATCGCTGTCTTGTCCATATTTGAAGCGATGCTGAAAAAGATTATGCTATCATATTTAGGCTAAATTGCACCCGTTTTTAATTTTCCAATTTAGGTGGTGCACACATAAATAAAATTGGAAGCTCTCAATTTTAAATACCCGAGGAGCCCTACTTTAGAGATGGATCTAGTGGGTCGTTCTTTGAAACTTAAGCTTGAAATTATGTTGTAAGTAAGAAACAGCTGAATTATTTTAATAATATCTATGATACACTTAGGGTTTCGGAATTCCCGGACTTTTTCATTTATTTAAAATAAGTAATTTAGGTGTAAAGAATGTTTTTTGTGAAAAGGAAGTTTTTATTAAAAATTAAATTATCCCAGCAAAAAACATCCTCGATTTTGTAAGCAGTAACTTCATTTATATGCTTCCAAAATAACGCTTAACCGCATTGCATACAACAAAGCAATTAGTGAAGGCATTCTGTTGTGCTTTCCTTTATGCCTTCTATGAAGCAGTCAACAGTACATACAATGAAGCAGTAAGGAATGCACACAATGAATCATTAATATTGTCAACACACAAAAAAACGCTTTTTATTGTCTACGAAAGCATGAATTTATTGCTTCTTAGAGCCCATAAGAGAAGCGCTTTTAACCTGCTCAAAAGAGATATACCAAGTGGGACATCGCTAACAAAAAGTATGCCTTTTGGAATTGTTTCGGCAGCACTCGGTAATTAAGTAATGCCTTCCAGAACTGCTTCTGGCTAAGCACTATTTTTGCAGGGATATAATTTAATATAAAGGGTCCGCCATCTAACTTTTTTTTAACTAGTGCTTATTACGTGAATGGTAACACTTAGCTCATGTCTGATTTGACAGATAATTAGTTTTATCCTTCCGCTGAACGAATATGGTCCGTATGTTCGTTATCTTGTGAAAAAAGTGAAAGAAACTGGCATCCTGATCTATAAACCAAAGCGTGAAAAGACAAAAACAGTGCGTACACCCGAGAATATTGCTGCTGTGGCAGAAAGTGTGCGTGAAGCGCCATCAACATCAATTCACCGTCGTTCTCAACAATGGAACATTTCGGAGACATCATTGAGACGAATTTTGCATAAAGACCTTGGTATGACGCCATACAAAGTTCAATTGGTTCAGGAGTTCAAAAAAAAAGTTATTTGGCGGACCCTTTAGCATTATAATGGACCATATATAATCACATCTGAGATTATTAAAAAATTTTCGAAGCGTTTCTATATAATTTTGTATGGAACTTTATATGGCTTTATCAGAAATTATAAAAAAAAAATATTTTTATTATTGGTTCACATGTAGTTATATATAATTATATGAACATTTATGTTGAATTATATATGAGGCCATATATAGCTCTATATGTAATATATAAATAATTATATTAAGAACAATTATATACTTGATCATATAAAAAAAAGTATTGCTATATATACCCAGATATACAAAGTTTCTAAACCACAAAAAGCTATATACAATTAGATACGAATATTTATGCTATAACATAAAAGTTTATATGACTATATAAATATTTATATTGAAATATTTGTAATTGTATAAAGTTAAAATAACTGTATTTGCAGATGAAAAGGTGTACACTACATTTTCAGTTAAATCAACTACAATGTGTAGTTATTTTAACTGTAAAAAGTAACTGTCGAATTTAGTAAATACAATTACAAATGCTGTTTAAAGAACATTACCAGCATTTAAAAAAATATATTCACTTTTCACTGTACTTTTCCGCATCATTTTTGTCAGATGTCTTTAAGAAATTTAAGAAACAATATCTTAGAATTCATATACAAAAATTAAAAAGCTACAGGAAAATAAATGCGACATTTAATAATATTCAAATAAATAAATTTATTTTCTATTACAAATATTACCATAATATTTTATTTATTTAATAAAATTAACAGAGTAAAAGTTTTAAATTTATTTATCTATCTTCTTTGTCATTCTCTTTTAGACTAAAGAGAAAATATTGTATAAACAAATCGTTTGTTCATGAAGCTTTCGATACACACACACACACTTTGTTAAAAAGTCGAAACAACTGCATTAAATAAATGTTACCAAAATGCAGTAATTTTAGTAAGTGTTTTAAAAAATAAACTTACAAAAACAACTTCAATTAATATAACAGCATTACTACACATATCTGTCATTTAGTAACTGTAGAACTTTTCTGAGGGTAGTCTCAAGGATTTGTCTTTTTTAAAACTTTGTCGGCCTGTGGTATTTTAATCAATTACACGTTTTACAGTGACAGTTGTTTGAGTAGTAATTAGTAGTTGTTGTTTATAACTGCAATTACAGTTGTTTTTCTAGGAAATTATACAAAACAACTATTATGACAGTTGATCGAAAAAACAATTTTTTGATAAGTGTTTTAAAAAATAAACTGTCTAAAACATTACAAAAACAACTGCAATTAATATAACAGCATCACCACACATATCTGTCATTTAGTAACTGTGGAACTTTTCTGAGGGTAGTCCCAAGGATTTGCCTTTTTTAAAACTTTGTCGGCCTGTGGTATCATAATCAATTACTCAATATACGAAATGAATCGTTCGCTCAAAAAAGTGTTATAGTGACAGTTGTTTGCGTGGTAATTAGAAGTTGTTGTTTTCAACTGCAGTTACAGTTGTTTTTCTATGAAATCATGCAAAACAACTATTATGACAGTTGGTCGAAAAAACAATTGAAGAAAATACTGTATATTCGTAACAGTTGTTTGAAGCAGTTATTTCAATATTTTAATAAAAAAGTAACAATAGTAATTTTGCAGTAAACTGTTTCTTTTTGTTAGTAATTAAAAAAATTCTAGTTTATTTTTTGTTATTGACAAAATTTTAACCAAGTTTTTCAGTTGTTTGTAGTAAAAAATTTGCAATTATTTTTACTACATTGTTAGATATTTTAACTGCATTTGTTACTTGTTTTCTAACAATTAAAATAACTAAAACTTAAACCTAATTTTATGGGAATTAGTTTTGACGTTTTTTTAACGACATTTACCATTTTACAGTCATTTTCAGTCGATTAAAATGTACGTTTAATTTTGACAGACACTGTACAGGACAAAATACACATGAACTGTATGCACACAAATTCAGTCTTAAATAAATAAATAAAAAATTATGTTAATTAAAAGTTAATTTTTATGTTAAAAATATCAACAAATTATTGTTTAATTTAAATATACATTATGTAGACAGAAAAAAATAAATAAACTGAAATTGTAAGTTAATATTTTGCATTTTTTTACTCCAAAATCTACAAACGATAAATGTGATATGTTGTACGTGAATTATTAAAACAAAATTGTATTATGGTGAGATTGTATTGTATTTTATTGTAGGATTAATTTTAAAAGCAACAACTAAAATTGCAATTAATAGTATAAAATTTGGCTGCATCGACTACTTTATACTCTGCAATGTAAAAAAGCAGTTTTTTTTGGGGAACCAACACTCACAAGGTTTTTCTTTATAACACAACTCGGTGGCCAAAAAAATGGCTTTGTAACTCACCTTTTTTAATAGAACTACACTCATAAACAAAAGTTAGTAAAATCAGCAAAAAATGTTGCTGAGTTAGACAAAATTTTAGTCAGGAGGATGCTTGCTAATGTCAGCAAAATATTTTTGCCGAAAATCAACGAGCTGATTTATAGCAACAAAATTAGTAGATTCAGAAAAAGTTTTGCCAACACTTAGTCGATTAAAAATTAAAAATTTAACAAAATTTTTCCTAACTATTAGTAGACTTAAAAAAACTCAAAAAATTTACAATAACTTATAATATATAAAAATATTCATACACCCACATTGACGACATGAATTAGTGTAATATCTGAAAATATATAGAAATTATTATATATACCATAAACAAAATTATCTTTCAACTACTTACATTACTGTTTGTCTAAATGATGACGTTTTTTAAAAGAAGAAGAAAAATGCCTTAGATAATTCTAGAAACGAAACGGAAAAATAACAAAATATGCCATAAACAATCATTTTTTGCAATAAGAAAAATGAAACATAAAAAATTACCTAAGATGTGTGTCATAGTATTTTGCTTTAGTCTGTTTACCTGAGCTTATATTTGTTTACAAATATTTAGTATACAAATACACCTTTAACCTTTATTAAATTAAAATACTTTATTTTGTCTTTAATTTAATTAGTAACTAGACAATTACTTTCACAAGCTGGTGACAACACAAAATTTAAGTTATTTTAATCCACAATTTTATTTTATGTATGAAAAACAGATACAAAAATCTGCCATGGTTGACTTTTATATATCTTATGAGAGTTGTACTTTTTAGTATCATTTTCCTCTTCACTATTACATCTTGAAGCTGATGTAAACATTATTTTAGCAAAAAATTTGTTCACCACCTTTCATCTCTCCACTATCCCCTTTCCAAAGAAAGCAACACATTTATTAATAGGAAGAATTTCCTGAGTGTTGCTTCTCTTTAAAAAAAAAAAAAGTATACTTGATTTACAAGACGTTTTACTAACTTTTCTACTAACTTATTTTTTTTTTTTTTTGAGTGTATGTACGCTAAATCCAAATCTGGCACAAAAAAATTCTCATTTGCAGTTTTTGAAATATCGCGGTTTTTATATTTTCATCATTCACCACAATTTTTGGTATATTTTGCTTCATTTTTCGAATATAAATCTATAAAAAATTATCTCTAATTTAAGTATAATCAGGATATAACTCTGGTATTGCAAGGAAGTTCATTATTTTGCTTATTTAGTTTTAGTTTTACTTATATTTTTTTTTTCGTTTATTAGTTTAAGAGGGCTTAGAGAGACGCTTTGGAAAAAATAACAATTTATAATAATTTTGTTCACCCAGAAATTTAATTGTATGGAGTTCGGTCAAAACCATTAAAATTTATTTGATAGAACATTATTTTATTTGGAACTACCAATAATCGATTAATAAAGCAAAAAATACTGTACTGAAAATTAAAAAAGAGGGAAAAGGAACTAAAAAACAATCCATTTATCCAATTATTAGTATTACTAATCAACTTTTCAAATAAAATTCGGTTAGTAATTGCGTACGATTGAAGCAACCATTTATTTTGTAATAATACAAGAGAATTGGTAAGATCTATCAAATTTTTTAAAAAAATTGTCGATAATCAGAAGTGGTTATTGCAAATATTGTATTCGCAATCAACTATGTTTCTAAATTAGAGGTTTAGTAGTACCAACCGAATTGTGGATTGCATTGTTTATAGAAGCAACTAATGATTGGTATTGGTAAACGAATTTGAAACAATGCACAGTGGGGTGGGCCAAGTACATTTTGCGGCATCAACTAAACCGCTAAGTTTTTATACAAGTTATGCACATGGTTGAAAAGAGGATTACTTGTAGATATCAGAAACGTGAAAAAACATATTTGCGTAGTGCAAATATTTTTCGCAAATCGCAAAAAACCGAGTTCGCATACTCCACCGCTAAGTTTTTTAATAAGTTCTGCACATGGTTGAAAAGAGAATCACTTATAGATATCAGAACCGTGGAAAAATGTATTTGCGTAGTGCAAAGTTTTTTCGCAAATCGCAAAAAACCAAATTCGCATACTTAACCGCTATGTTTTTATATAAGTTTTGCACATGGTTGAAAAGAGAATCACTTGTAGATATCAGAAACGTGAAAAAAAATATTTGCGTAGTGCAAATATTTTTCTTAAATCACGAAAAACCAAATTTGCATACTCAACTACTTAGTTTTATTTTTAAGATATTCACATCGTTCAAAAGAGTATCACTTTTAGATATCAGAGACGCGAAAAATATATTTGAGTGTTGCAAATATTTTTAGCTAATCGCAAAAAAAAAATTATCATTATGGCCCGCTTAGTTTTAATGGCTGAAAAGGGGATTACTTATAGATATTAGATACGCAAAGAGATGTATGAGCTTACTTCCAAATTCGCTAATTTAAAAAAACCAAATTCCTATCTATTTTTTTTTCTAATAAAAAAAATGAAGTTAAGAAATAATGTATATATTTATATACATTTTAGAAGGGTACATATATTTATTTTAATTCATTGTTAACAGTAGTAGAAAATGTTATTAAAAAAATAGTAAGTTAATTAAAGCTAATAATAAGATTAATCATGATATAAAAGGTCCTTTGCCTCTTCAGGCAGTTCATTAATTGTCTTTATCGGACTTTTACGTTTTTCTGTTATTATTGGATCTGAATTGATAAGTAAGAAGTTAGAAACGGCTTGGAGGTTTTCTTTTCTGCCACATTTTCTTGAATTGAATTCTCTGGTTTTTTTGAATATTTTATTCATAGCCTCTTGGGCTTCTTCTGATAAGAATCCAACAGGTAATTTTGAGTTATTAATAACATCTGTACTGTGTATTAATATTTAATGCAACGTTGGTGACATATTGTACCAGGGGTAATTTTTAACGAATAGTTCTGCTGTTTCGGTAGTAAAAAGTTTGAATTTATCAACTTTAACGTTATGTTTACTTGATATTATTAATAATATTATATAAACATTTTTTATAAGATTAACATCCAGTTTGGTTATTTGGGCAGTAAGCTCATAATTTCGAAAAAAAAGTTCTTGCCGTGTTCCCATCGTTATAATTTCCAGCGCCAGGCTTTGGCTGGTCAATTAAAAGACCCAAAGATTTTTTAAATTCATCCTGTATCCGTTGTTTGCTTTGGTTTGCAATTGCTTTGTCTTCACCCCTAGCTTGCCACATTTTTATTGGAATTTTATATGCCAAATGCAAAAGGCATTCAAAACTTTTCAGCCAAGCATGTAGTGAAGACAATCCTAATTCAAAGTTTTTTACTGGAGTTTTTAACATTTTTTGAATGTCATTAAAATCTTTTGAAGAGCTATTACACATAAAACATGTTTTTGTACAACGAGTATCTGTGATGTTATTAAAGAAATCGCGAAATTTTTCGCGTGATACATTGCAAATCAAAATTAAGTATATATTTAACAAATGACATTTGTTCAAGTTATCCATGCAAAATTTCAGACAGATCGGGTCATTAGATCGTCAGAAAAATAAAAATATCTAACACAGCTCAAAAAAAAATAAATTGGCAATATCTTTTGCAAAAATCAAAATTTTGCAAAACTGTTCAAATTGTTTTTTTTTTGTTTGCAATTCTTAAGCGAAAAATTTATTTTTTTGCATGCTTTCTTGTTCATCAAAAGGGAAAGTTACATTTAATAAAACACTTTCGTAGAAAATTCGTTATAACTTTTTACGGGAACAGATCTAACAAAATATTTTTTTTGGTAAGGATATGGAAAATATGGAAAATTTTACCTAAAAAAAAATTCGAAATTTAGGCGCAGAAGTTTGAAAATTTTTTGATGTTATTAAATAAATCGCGAAATTTTTCGCGTGGTACATTGCAAATTAAAATTCAGTATAAATTTAACAAATGACACTTATTCCTATTATCCATGCAAAATTTCAGACAGATCGGGTCATTAGATCGGCAGAAAAATAAAAATATCTAACACAACTCAAAAAAAGTAAATTGGCAATATCTTTTGGAAAAATCAGAAATTTTACAAAAAAATATTCGAGCAAAGTTGAAAATCGAACAAGTTTGTTCTACAGAGCACGCCAGAGCACGGCGGGCATATTAAATTCGTAATCTAGATAGTATTAGCTTTCACATGCATGCGGTTTTAGGGTCTCCCTCCCCTGCGTTCAAAATATAGGGCTATTGAAACATTAAGTTTCTCTTAATTTTTATTAAAAAACTAATCTCGTCTATGTGCTACCAGCATCTTTTTTTACAAATGTATTAACATGAAAAATTAATGATTTTGTATTACTACTAATGATTTATTACTTAAAGGTAGTGACCTAAGTGGTTAAACACGCACAACACTGGCTTATGTTAGTACCTCTTTTTAATATGAAACATTTTTGGAAACAAAACTTTGACTTTGGCATCTTGCCATCGTACCAATAATTAGAATATCTCAAAAAACTAAACGGAACTAGTTTCGGCAAGGTCTTATCTATTAGATTTGCCAATTAGTTTGAAAAAATTCGAAGATTTAAAATCGGACTTTTTGCCGGAGATTCCCTTAGGCTGCCCCAACGTGCAATGTTTGTTTTTCTAACAAAATATTTAAATTCAAATTTAGCACTCAACATGTTTTTTTTTTTGTAAAATAAAATATTCAAAAAGATTTTTTTATAGAAAATAATATATTCAAATGTTTAAATAGCAAATAGAGCAATAAAAATCACAAGTGATTGTGATGCAATCAGTAGGATAGAGGACTATTAATCTGAAGACCTCAAAGGCTGAAGGTTCAATACCAGAATAATCAAAATGTATTAATATATTAACTGTTATGTTAAAACTTGAAAAACTTGAAAAACTTTTTTTAAAACGCTATTAAATTATTTTCACCGAAAATAAGTTTTTAAAATAATGCAACACTTATTATTTTCGTATCAGCATAGACTACAATGTTGGGTCTATCGCATATGGAACTGATAACAATTGATGAAAACATGTTAAATTGATAAATGATTTCAATGACAATTTGGGGGAGTTATTTTGCTACTGCCATTCTCAAATTATCTGTCAAGTTTAGTTAAAATAATAACATTGCCAAGATAGTTACAAAAGTTTCAAGACTCGAAGTGATATTAAAAATATATTGCAAAAACACTAAAATGGAAAAACTTAAAAATTCTTTAGTCATTTATATGATATTAACTCTTATACTTAATTTAATATGGTGTCGAGAGTATGAAGAATGTGAAGGTATTACGGAATCCGATGCTATAGTGGCCAGTAAAAGAAGTTGTGCCAAATATATATTTTGTGATGGTGAAAATTCCTATGAAGGTGAATGTTTAGCGGGAAATTATTTCAATGAACAAGAAGAAACTTGTGATGATCCCGAAAATGTTGATTGTAATATTGTAGAAGATGAAAATGTTATAAGTATTTATGCCGAAGATTTTAACACGGCGGCAGAAATTGAGGGGCATGACGAAAAGAATGAAAGTGAAAATATAAATAATGCTACTGATGATAATAAAGATATAGATGATACATTTGATAATGAAATTCCTGAAATCGATAACGAAGTACAAGAAACTAATGTTGTGACTTTAGCGCAAACACCAAAATGTCCCAAATTGCAGGGTTTTGAAAATATACGACATATAGCGAATTCTGAATCATGTGTGGCGTTTTATACCTGTTACAATGGTATTGCCATACCAATGTTATGTCCCAATAAAATGTATTTTAATGATGAAACGGGAAAATGTGAAACTCAAATACCAAAAAATTGTAAAGTAAGTTGTAATAACAATTTCAATTAGAAGTTTTTCATTAACAAATTTTATTAAAAATTGCAGTTAACAAGTTCGGTGGTCCTTAATTGTCGTAAGGGTATTAATGACTATTTGCCTCATCCCCAGAGATGTGAATACTATAATTATTGTCTTAATGGTTATTTGCTAATAATGCGTTGTCCTTATGATTTCACCTGGCATTATGAACGTAACAGTTGTGTTCACAAGTCACAGTCGAAATGTTATTCAGAACAATCTGTTATCTATCGTTACACCAGTTAAAAACGTTTGTTTGAAGAGTAGTAATTTTTTGTTTTTATATCTTAGAAAAACATTATGATAATTGATTACAAGGGAGGTATGCCGACCCGGACCGTCAGATCTTAATGAATTTCGGATATGTTGTAGAGAATAAAAATTTAAGGGAAATGTGTTTGTGTTTAGCTGCCCAAGTCCTATGTTCAGGGGTTACTATGTGTGTTAAATCATTATCACATTTTACGTTTCTTTCGGTTTATTTCATTATATTTGTAGTAACTACACTCAGGGAACTTCTGCTTTAAAAATATGTAGTTGTTTGTTATGCCAAAAGTTTCTTTATTTTTAATGTAAATGTCAGTAATTTTTAAAACAAATTACACTTTTTTACTAACCTTGTAGTTCATTTAAAAAAACAAACCACATTAAATGACTGTTTTATGATTTTACATTAATTTTTTACAGTAGTTTTTTGTTATTTAAAAAAATAAACGTTTGTTTATTTTTCACTACCATATGTGGTTAATTTTTACTATATTTGTGGTTCATTTTTGGAACAATAAAAACCAATGACAATGTTAGTTGAATTTAATAAAATGTAAGTCGTCATTTCTTTAAGTGAAATTTCATTTGTTTTTAACTACATTTGCAGTGTGCTTTAACTACATAGTACTCTAAGTGTATAGACAAATTTCGTATTAAATGGAAGGTTTTTTTGATGACACAGTTATTGGTGTACAAGTTAGGTTTAAAATTTTTAAAGTATATTTGCTATTCAAAAAATGTGTTCTGAGAAACTTTAAATTTGACGTTTTATTATGGAATATATTTAATTTAACCGAGGTAGTGTCTGGGCTTTTTACGATATTCGAAATCACTCGGTTTTTATGTGACTTTTCACGAAGAGCCTTTTTTCCTATATTTCAAATAATTTCAACTACTTATGTGACCACTATATAGGCAATATGATTATCAATATTGAGCCCTTTAACACTGTATTCAAATAGATCTAGTTTTCGTAAATTAAAGACAAGTTTTCATACAAAAGCAAATTAATTTTTAGCCCCACTTTTTAACCCTTAAACGTGAGATTCGACAGCTTTGAAAAGTACATGTCCCTTTTTTGGTCCTCTACAACATATCCAAAGTTCATGAAAATCTGAAAGTTTGGGTTGGGATACCTCCCATTTTAATATTTTCCATATTTTTTTTTTGTTTTTTAAAAACAAAATTATTTTTTTGGTTTTTTATCAGTTAATAATATAAAGATATTTTTTAAAATAAATTAAAAAATATACATAAGAAAGTGGAGACGAGTTTCAATTAAATTATTTGAAGAATCCAGGAAAACAATTAAGCTGGAATTTGTATGTAGAACTAATAGAAGAGTTTGGTTAGTATTTAATTTTTAGTAGTTATTATTAAACTTAGTAATCTCAAAAACGTTAAAGATCAATTTTAACTACAATTGCAGTTGTTTTGTTTTGAAAAAAAATTTCATTGTTTTTGACAGTTGTTTTTTTAACAACCTACAAAAACTACTGCATTTAAGTTGCATTTACTTTATGTGGTTATTTCGAAACAAACACAATAATTATCAATTATAACAGACGCATAAATGTGAAAAAAGATTGATAAGTATTGGGGTGATTTTTACGAGACCACCCCAATGGAAACTGGATTATCACGCAAGAATTCATACACTTAGAATACGAGTACTATGTAAGTAAAGCCCACTGCAAATGTATTTAAAAACAAATGAAATTTTACTTAGAGAAAGGACGACTAACATTTTAGTAAATTGTCATTTGTTTTTTAATGTTCAAAAAATTAACCACAATTGTAGTAAAAATTAACCACATATGCAGTAAAAAATAAACAAACATTTATTTATTTTATTTTTTTAAATATCAAAAAACGAATGTAAAAAATGAATGTAAAATCATAATACAGTCATTTGATGTGGTTTGTTTTTTTAAATGAACTACAAGGTTAGTAAAAAATTTAATTTGTTCTACAAATGATTTGTTCTACAAATAAAGTATCAGTACAAACAAACAACTACATATTTACAAAGCTGAAGTTCCCTGAGTGTAAAAGCAACGAAACTAAAATATGGTTTCGCGAAAGAAACAATCCGCTACTTGACTGGCCTGCATGCTCGCCAGATTTAAACCCTATAGAAAATCTATGGGGTTGAAGCCAGCGAGATATAATTTAACATTGTTAAAATGCGAAAATCTGCCATTGTGACAGAGTGGTCAAATTTGGACTTAAACATATTACAAAACTTAATACGTTCTATACAAAAAAGATTATTTGAGCTAATAAAAGTGAATAGTGATCAAATTTACTATTAAAAAGTTAAAAATGCGCTTTTTGTTAATCTTCACCTTGGTTATAAATATGAAACTCAGAGAATAATACAGTTTTGAAAAAATGAATTTTCTCGACATAGCTCTTATAGTTTGGAGATTTTGTAAATAGAAAATTCAATAAATGCTATCGCAAAAAATTCAACTTCTCAGGAAGTTGATAAAAATTTGGTTACATCCAAAGAATTTAGGTTTTTGTTGCATATATCAATAATATTTGGTCTTTAGTCGGTACTCTCCATATTTCTATTTGTCATGATTCTACTATTAAATATGCCGAATACCCAATAAAGGCCTATTTATTCAAAAATCAACAAAATTTATTTTACGTTGAAATGTTTTGCAAAATAATTTCGGTAGTTTATGATAAACACATCAACCACCTACAAAAGTATCATTGTTCAAGATTCTACACGGAGAAAATGTTTGTTTACGAAAAATAATAAAAATGTTCAGATCCTATGCATAATTCAGAGCTAGAGAATAGATTTTGTGAAAAAAGTAATTTTTTTATGATACTATTTTTTTATCTTAAAAAAATCATATTTAAAAAATATTTTTTAAACTTATCTTTATTGTTTTAAATTAACAATACTTTGAGCTATACAAATTGTTAAAATCATTTCAAAGTTTTGAGAAAATCTTTTTTATATCTTGCGTGTTTTGCGGGAAAAGTGTTAAAAAAAAATTTTAAACATTAATTTTTTTTTATAAATTTTCAAAAAGAAGAAGTATTTAACTATCCATCGATATGTAATATGTCTATCTTCAGTCTTGTTAAAGGTTAAACCTCAATAACATAGCCAAGTAGTGCAGGTGTATTCATAAAAATGTTATTTTACTTATTTTTTTTTTACCTCTTAATACAATTTGGAAAAAAATATGTCATTCAGAAACCACAAATTTACCTGAAAGGTACATATTGAGTTCTTTTTACCTAAACACCCAGAATAGTATGAAGTTTACTGTTTGTAGTTTAATAAATAGAACATTTTTGGTCTTCAAAGTTTAGTAACGTCATGATGCTTGTTAGGAAAAGACCTAACCACGTGCTTGATTACTAAGAAGACAAGAATGGAGCAAAATTGACGATTAATAGGTTTTTTGTTAAAGTTCTGCCTATTATGGAGGCTCTAGCTTTTCTAAAACTTCGGGTTCTGATGAGATCTTTAGCCAGATGGAAATACTAGTATCAACCTAGCTAATATGTTTGATTTGCTTTATTTTTGTAAATATACGGAGGTTGAAAGCTCGTTATAAATTGAAAATAACATAAAATATTCTCGATGTATATGAAAACGTAAAACTAATATAACTGTAAAAAATATTACTTGAGCCCACTGTTGCCAGGTTTGACGATTTATCAACATTTTGACGATTTTTTGAACCAAAATTACTAAATGACGATTTTTGCTTGCAAAATGACGATTTTTTGACAAACGTTTAATATGTCAGAAAAACATGTTTATTTGTTATTATTAAAAAATCACCGGATCTATTTTTGGATTTTTATTATTTCGTTAAAATTAAAAACTATTTTTTATTGAAAGTTTAGCAAAAAAGTTATTTTATGGATTCATGTAAGGTTTATTTTAATTTATTTTCTGCACTTAATAACAGTAAAGAACACTGCAAATGCAGCTAAAAACAAATGAAATTTCACTTGAAAAAACAACGACTTACATTTTAGTAAATTCAACTAACATAGTCATTTGTTTTTTACTGTTCAAAAAATTAACTACAATTGTATTATTAATGAGTGGTTCAGTCAGTGCAATAAAATATAGACAAACATTAATTTGTTTTATTTTTTTAAATAAAAAAAAAATACTGTACAAAATGAATGTAAAATCATAATACTGTAATTTAATGTGGTTTGTTTTTTAAATGAACTACAAGGTTAGTAAAAAATGTAATTTGTTCTACAAATTACTGTTTTTTCACTTAAAAATAAAGATACAGTTTTACAACTGAAACAACGACAAATATTTACAGCAGAAGTTCCCTGAGTATGTGCTTACCTTTTTCATGGTTGGCAAACACTACCTTTTCATTACAAAGGTAGTTGCCTTCCATGGCCACACCAATGCCGTTATGAACGTTTTAAAGCTACGATTCCAATAGTGGCATGTGTCTTTACAGGGTTTATTTCAAAATTCTACCCATTAAGTTTTGTTACATCAACAAAATAACGTTATAAATCGTTGTTTCGGTATTTTAGCGTTATTTTGACTTTAACTAGTTCAAGATATTTCAAAATCAAACAGGTTAAATAGAAAACTAAAACCGTTTACATAAGAAGAAACATGTCTTTAATGGAATCGATTTTTTTAAATTTCCATTCCGCTATTAGTGTTACTGTGATTCTCATTTATAAATCCAAAAATAAATCCGGTGCTTAAAAAACAGGCCTAATAATAATATAAATAATGTGTTCCAAAGTGAAATTTCAGATATTCACAATTTATATTTGAAAATGGAAAAACATACAGTAATAAACAATATTTAAATAAAAATAAATAATAATATAAATAATAAATACAATAATAAATCATTTTTAGCAATATTAAAAACCAACCCAAAAATATGAAATAATCAAAAATTTCAAAATTTATTGTATTAAACTATGTCATCACATGTAATGTAATTTGAAACTTTAACTCGTTAATGGAAGTCCAAATTTAATAATTAAAAAAAATAACATTGTTAACGAATTTCTAAACTATGGTTTTTACAGAATTATGTAGAAGGAATTAACAGTTAAAGTGGTAAAGTGCTATCGTTATAAAATTTCAAGATTTTCGAAGTTTAAATTACAGAAAAGTGTAAAAAATCGTATTATATTACACCGATAGTACATGAGCATTTGAAATGTGAATTACATTATTATTCTTTTTTTTCAATTTTCTAATTATTTGAGTTAAGGTTTGTTGTTTTTATTTTATAAAAGTTTTTTATTTTCAATATTTCGCTACTCCTTTGTGTAGCATCTTCAGGAAAATAAATAAATTAATAAATTTTCAAAAAAATTTAAAGTTTGAAAAAATTCTTGAAAGTTTGAAAACATATTTAAAATACTTGACAAATATTTCTAAAACAAAAAATATAAATAATTAACACTTAAAAAATCTATTGATGTAATATTTGTTATAAATTAATGTAGTATGTGTTATTTCTTTTGTAATAAATATTTATAATTCTGAGCTAAATTTTCAATATCTATCTTAAAATTAATTCTATTTGTTAGTGGTGTATTAATTATCTGTAACATTTCTAATAAATAACGACGTTTGTAATTTTGTTCTGTATTTAAAATTGAAACATTTTCAAAGTCTGGATAGTGATTATATCTTGAACAATGAGAAGATAATGCTGTTTTTTGTGAATTAATATTCCTATATTTCTGATCTGATCTATGTCCAGCTAACCTAGTTCTCAATTTATTTTTCGTTGTACCTATATATACTTTATCACAATTTTCTACATTATTTCCACTACATGGTATTTTATACACTATATTTGCCATGTCTAATTTCTGTATCCTATCCTTTGTAATATTATATAATTTATTAACTGTATTGAATGATTTAAAAGCTATTCTATATCTATTAGTATCGATGATATTCGATCTTTCTAAACATTCTGATAATCCCGGTACATAAACCATAGACTTGTAAATTCTCTGTTCATTCAAGTTATTTGTGCTGTTATTCCTTCTAAATTTATACTGATTTATTAATGAACAGATTAATTTTATTGGAAAATCATTATCCATTAATAAATTCTTAATAATTTCCTCATTCTTCCTGTGAAATTCTCTGTCACTAATAGTTAAAACCCTTTCTATTAAATTCTTTGCAGTATTAATGATAATTCTCCTATTATGTTTTGAATAAAAATTAATAATTCTACCTGATGCCGTTGGTTTTTGATACCAATCCATTATCAAATTGTTATCTCTTCTAACTACCAAAGTATCTAAATAAGAAAGTCTTGAGTCGCGTTCCTTTTCCATGGTAAATTTAATATCCGTATTAAATTCATTTAATGCAATCAACATATTATCTATTGCATTCTCAGAAATAACACAAAATATGTCGTCAACATATTTTGTTATTATATTTGGTTTGATATCAAGTTTCTCAATACCTGTGTCGAGTAATTTATCCATAACTATATCAGCAACAATTGGAGAAGCAGGGGATCCCATTGGGAGTCCTTTTTGTTGGAAATAAATCTTCTCACCGTATTGAAAGTATCTATTATCCTCTATACAAAATTTTAAAATACGTAAAAATAGGTCTTTATCAATAGTCGTATATTCCTTGATAACATTCCATTCTCCTTCTATAATATTAATTGCTAAACTAACAGGGATACTCGGGAATAATGAAACCACATCAAATGAAACTAATTTTTCATCATCCTGAATTCGTTTGTCCAATAATCTCTTCTTAAATTCAATAGAGTTCTTCACATTATAAAAGGTGGCGCAAAAATAACCTTCCGATGTTTTTTGGCTGTAATTTAAAAAAAAATGAAAAACTTTGATTCTTCTTGTGGATTATTTTTATTTGGTATTTTAATTTTTTTTACATCAAGTCGAGAATATGATGTCATGTAAATGGCCGCCGCCACAGTTGATTGTCATTTGAGCCCTTTTTATGGCATTTTCCATCACTTTGGCCAAAACTTCCGGCGATAGGTCCTCACATTCTTGACGGATATTGTCTTTAAGAGCTGCAAGAGTCTGAGGCTTGTTGACATAAACCCGCGACTTCAAAAAGCCCCACAAATAGAAGTCTGGAGCGGTCAAATCAGGCGATCTTGCTGGCCAGTGCAAATCGCCAAAACGGGAGATTAGGCGCCCGGGAAATGCATCCTTCAGCATATCGGTTGTGGCACGTGCAGTGTGTGCAGTTGCACCGTCCTGTTGGAACCACATGTTTTCCAATCCCAATTCATCAAGTTGCGGCAAAAAGAACTCGTTGATCATTGCTCTGTAGCGCTCACCATTCACAGTAACCGTTTGGCCCGCGACGTCTTCTAAGAAAAAAGGTCCGATGACTCCTCCAGCGAAAACAGCACACCATACAGTGACTTTGAGCAGGTGTTATGGCTCTTCGTGGGTTACACGCGGATTTTCAGTGCCCCAGAAGCGTAAATTTTGCTTATTTACGTACCCGCTAAGATGGAAATGGGCCTCATCACTCATGATTATTTTTGATGAAAAATCATCTTCCTCTTTGTGGTGATTAAGGATGGCTTGAGCGTATATTACACGCGATTGGCGGTCAGCAGCTAACAGCTGATGTACCGTCTGGACTTTGTACGGAAACATCTTCAAATCTAGTATCAAAATTCGCTGTAAAGACCGTCGACTGATACCCATTTGCGTGGCACGTCGTCTGGTCGATGTCGACGGCGCTTCCATGACATCCTCGGCTACAGCAGCAATATTCTCTGCAGAACGGCTACTCCGGGGTCTGCCACGCCTGGCAGCATCTCGTGTTGTGCCAGTCTCTTCGAGGCGAGCGGCTAAACGTCGCAGTGTTTCACCAGTAGGCGTTGGACGGCCAGGAAATCTGCGACGAAATTCACGTTGTGCCAAAGTCACCGACCGATTATTGGTCAAATAAATAGTCACCAATATTCCGCGTTCTGGAGCAGTGTAGCGTAACATTGTTTATTAATGTGTATTTCGCATGTGTTTACTACACAAATGTCAAAACAGAACTGACATTAGGGGCCAATCGCAAAATTTATAGCATTTCCTGATAGGAGGATTACTTTTGCGCCACCTTGTACTTAGAATGTTCTGTAATCTTATTTAAAATGTTAATAATGTATTTACATAGTTCATATGATGGAGAATTAATGAAAGAACAAATTGGTCTCAATGGAAAATTATCCTTATGAATTTTTAGGTAGTCCGTATAATCTAGGTGCCGTAGCAATATTAGTCTTAAGTTTATTTTTCTCTATATTAGTAATAATTTTCTTTTTAAAAAGTTCTTCAACTAAATTATTATTAACCTTTTGTAATTTACTTGTTGGATCTCTATTTTGTAAACTAAATTTTGTAATATCTTCTACTATATTGTTCATTCTCATATCATAATCTTCTCTCTTAATAGCTACAGTTGTATTTCCCTTATCAGATTTTAATATTAGTATATCCCTATTTCTTTTCAAGAAAATTTCTGCTTCCTTTACTTTATCTAATGTGTATATATCCCTATTCGTTAATCTTATCCTATTCAAATGGTTATTTATTACATTTGTTAATTTGTTTCTAGCTATTTCTTGTTCCTCCTTATCCGGTATTGTCTGTATACAATCCTCTGCATTAGTTATAATATTTAACTTCCCATGTGAAAGTTGATTCGTATATGAACATATATGGTCATATATGGGCTTGTATATGATCATATATGGGAATAGCTGGCCATATATGTATGTCCATATATAGTTCAATATATGACCATATATGGTCTCATATATGACCATATATGTTCGGATCCGAAATTTGAGGGTATATGGTCATATATGATCATATGTGAGCATATATGATCATATATGAGCATATATGGATCATATATGTGCATATATGAACATATATTATCATATACGACCATATACCCTCAAATTTCGGATCCGAACATATATGGAAATATATGAGATCATATATGGTCATATATTGAAACATATATGAACATATATGACCAGCTATACCCATATATGATCATATTCAATCCCATATATGATCATATATGTGCATATACGATACCTTTTTCACCTGGGTTAGGAAAATCTTCTCTTCTAACTGGCAATGCATGTTTCTGTCCTAATGAAAGTATCCACTGTACGTCTGTCACTTCGCTGAAGATATATCTATGCGATTTAAGGTGGTGCTTCCAGATCACGATTTGCTAAAGGCGAACGGAAATACAATAAAAATAATTCAGTCACTCATTCATCTTACCACCAATTTAAGACTTGCCTGGATTTTTTACATGACGTCGATTTTTTACATTAACAAATCGGGAAATGTTGACATGCTACAGAACTAAACTAGGACCTGTTATCAGTTCGATGAACATGTGATGGATATTCGTTTTTTATAATGAAAGGATTCTAATTTGTTTAATAAATTTAAAGATTTTAAAACTTTATTAACAAAACGACAGTTTTGTGTTTAATAGCAACTTAAAAATAATACATAAATTGTTAAAAACGACAAAACAAAAAATATCGAAAATAAATACTAAAAAAAAATATTAAAAAATAAGCAGTATTATGTATTGGTTTCCAAAATAGGCATGACCAGTTATTTTAATTGGATAAAGTTTCCAAAGGGTGTTAAAAACGTACCAATTGTTACGTTTTTATATTTTAGACTAATTAAAGAGATTTTGAAGTTTGGCACGTAAGATTATTGATTTTTTAGATTTCATTTCGATTCACTTCCAATAAAATAAATGATGACTGCGTACATCGAAATTATAAAATCTTAATAGCATGTAATCCTGCCACTTAGTTGGTAATAAACTGAAATTAAAAGAGAAAAAGGACAAAAAAAAGGAAAATATTAGAAATGTAAAATTACAAAAAATAACAACTAGAACACATTTTTTTTATAATTTAATTAAGTTTGTAATAAAATTGTTTGTACAATCTACTTAAAATACCACAGACATGCATGCATTAGAAGGACACTTATTTTCAGAATTTTCTATTAAAAGGTTTGATTTCATACTTTTTGGGTAAAGTGCTGTAAAATGAAACTTAACAAAACATACTTCCACAAAGAGACAAAAACAGACAAAAGTACTCGAACGCAAAAACAACATATTTATAGTCCAAAAAAAATAGTCAAACTATCACTGTTGCCAACTCTGCGCTTCTTCCGCAAAATTCTTTTTTCGTCGATTTTAAAGACAAAAGAGTTGTCAACCGTTAGAGTTGTCAAAACCGGTTTCAGAATTATTCAATAAACTTTTTTTCCTATTTTTGAGTTATTCCAGAACCCGGATTTTTCGCCTCGAATTATTTGGAATTTTTGAAAAATTTGCAATCTGAAAATGTCTGCGAAATATGCATTTTTTTGGAATAATTTGCATGGGCTCTCGCAATTTATAATATCAGCAAGTATAAAATCTTGTAAGGACAAATTAGCTTTGTTCCGCTTTTTTGCTTTTTAGCCTTCTGTGATTGTGTTTTTGATTTTGAGCAGGGTTTTTAAGTCGGGAATTCTCGGGACAAAGTTCCCGGAAATTTTGTAGATTTTTCCCGATTTTCTGAGAATTTTTGTCGGAATTCCCGGGACTTAAATAGCCATATTTGCTTAGCTAAAAATACAAAAAAATTTATATAATCCTAAAAATTTTAAAATTTTTTAACTATTTTTGTCCAATTTTGTTTAAATTCAATAATCAATATTTTCTGAAATTAAAAATTTTAGAATTTTTATATTAAAAAAAAAAAAAATAGAATGAAAAAGCCTAGGAAAATTTTATTTGCTCTGGCGCAACAAAATGTTGGTGCAAAATGCGATATATTTATGTTTTTGTGTGTAAAAATCCTTATTTTATTAATACAGCATTTTTCGTTAAAATCGTTTGGCAATATCTGAAACTGACAAATTTATAACAATTTGTGTAAATTATAAAAATTAATTTATAATTATAAAAATAATAATATTTGTACATCAAAATGCTTAGATTACGATTAATATTTTACTATATACCTTCGATACTAATGAGATCTTTCTAAATACCGCCCCTACGACACTTCGAATGTTTTTCAATTGGATACTATGGAGTTTTGGGGAAATCTGTCCAACGAAAAAATCATCAAATTCTGAAATTCTTCAGTTATTATAGAGTAATTGTGAAACTAAAAAAAAGTTGCTATAGAAAATTCGCAGATTCTTATAAAAAAAAATCTGTTAAAAAAAAAATACAGAAACTCTAATCATAGAAACATTTTTAACTGAAATAACGCCTTTCTCTCACACCCTTCGGGTTATATTTCAATTAAAAAACCTCTTCTTAAACACATCATCTTATCCAACTTTTTAAAAGGTTTTATCATTCTTTATAATTGCATTAAGAAGTTCTAAAACATGGAAAAGCGTGATTTTGGTTTAAAAGGCGGTAAAAACATCAGCCCTTTAAAAGCGGAATAATCTCGTTTAAAGCGGGATGGTTGGTCAGGTTACTGTTATTATTATTATAAATGTTGAATATATTCGGTGAGTAGGCACTTGAATCTAAAAAATATCGCTCAGAATTATACAATTCCATTTTCCCTAAGAAAAAGAAGAGTTTGCTATCAAAAGCTTATTGAAGATTTATTTTGAAATTTCTGGGAATTCCCGGGTACGTTCGAAAAAATTTCCAGATTCCCGGGAGTTGAAAGAAGCCGTGAATTTGAACACCTTAAATTTGACTTTTTCTTGAGATTTTTGTGCTTTTAGTTGGTTTTGGAAAGATTTTGGGACTTACTTATTTACTTTATTGCTTTTTTTTAAAAAAAGGGATTTTTTTCAAGTTTTCAAGATTTTTTTTAAATATTTCTTGAATTATAAATAAATTATATTTTTGTATCTTCTCTGATAATGACTATGAAGGCTGGCTAACAAGGTTTCCTGCCAAGTCACCCACTAATTTCTATTGAAGGGGGAAGGGGGAAAAGCAATAAATGGCGAATATTATGCCAAAAAATATTTAAAAAAAAACTTAAAATTTTACATTTTGTCTACTAGTATTTAGCAAATTTTTTGCTGATTTTACCACATTAATTTGTTACTTTTAATTAATTAAAATTTAGCTCAAATATAACCAACAATTTGTAGATTTAACGGATTTATTTTTACTATTCGTATCTTACCAATATTAAGAGAGAAAAATTTGCTAATATTAGCAGTTTGTTCTCCAAACTAGCGAAATTACTAATTGTTTTTTCTATCAGTGGCAGAATTTAAAAATTGTTCTCACGGCAAATTTAAAAGAAGAATTTGTGGTAAAAGTTTGGATACTTAAAAAAAAAAAATCATACATAATTGTGAAATATTTCGAATCCCTAAATGTCTCCCTAATAAACAATGACTGTACTACCTAAATCTACAACACCATATTGTTGCATGCATGTGTGAGAAATGTTGTTAAAACAAAAGTGTTCTTTCACACTATGAATGTTGTAACATTTTAGCACTACCTTTATCTGAACCATATTTACCTGAGCAACCAGACACTTAATGCAAATATTTTTGGCACGTACACCATACGCTCATTGAGCAACATGCCACGGACAATTTTTTTCTGCCACATATGCTGTCGGTAAACCAGGATAACTACTCGAGATGCTACAAGGGGCAATGGAAACAAACAGAAAAAAGTATAATGAAAAATAAGTTTTAATATAAGAAAAATCATGGTATATAAAAAATCATTAACAAATCAATTATAAAAGCTTATAAGGTCTTTTACACACATGCTTATTGTGTAAAGTTTTTGAATGCAAAAGAGAATATAATGATGTAATCGTAACTGTAAACAAAAGAACGTGTTGCATGCAACATAAAGTGTCCAAATTGAAAACTTAAACAGTGAATGAATTGAATGAATTGAATGAATTGAATGAATTGAATGAATTGAATGAATTGAATGAATTGAATGAATTGAATGAATTGAATGAATTGAATGAATTGAATGAATTGAATGAATTGAATGAATTGAATGAATTGAATGAATTGAATGAATTGAATGAATTGAATGAATTGAATGAATTGAATGAATTGAATGAATTGAATGAATTGAATGAATTGAATGAATTGAATGAATTGAATGAATTGAATGAATTGAATGAATTGAATGAATTGAATGAATTGAATGAATTGAATGAATTGAATGAATTGAATGAATTGAATGAATTGAATGAATTGAATGAATTGAATGAATTGAATGAATTGAATGAATTGAATGAATTGAATGAATTGAATGAATTGAATGCATTGAATGAATTGAATGAATTGAATGAATTGAATGCATTGATGAATTGAATGAATTGAATGAATTGAATGAATTGAATGAATTGAATGAATTGAATGAATTGAATGAATTGAATGAATTGAATGAATTGAATGAATTGAATGAATTGAATGAATTGAATGAATTGAATGAATTGAATGAATTGAATGAATTGAATGAATTGAATGAATTGAATGTATTGAATGAATTGAATGAATTGAATGAATGAATTGAATCAATTCAAAAAAATTATATGAATTATATGAAATGAATAATTTTTTAATGAATTAAATTGTTGAAATGAATTGATTGCTGATTAACTTAAGTTATTTAATTTAAAATGTCTTCCATTTTCAAAATCTGGTCATCTTTATATTAATGCACGTTATTAAGATTATATATATTAGAAAAATATATATTTTGCAGACATATTCTATATTTGTTTGTCCATTTACTTACCCTGCATCACTGAGCAAATGTAAATCGCCACTGGTTTTCATAAAATATGTATTGGCTACTGTTGTTCGTACATAATCACTACTGGATAAACGTAATTCACATCTTAATGCTTCCATAAAACCTAGTATGCCATATTTAGTAGCTGTATAAATCCCAGCACCAGGCAAAGGTATCAGACCTAAAAGTAAAGTAAGAATATCCATTTAATAAAGGATTTAAACAATTTTATTGTTAACCTATTATAATACTAACCTTAATTAATGACTTGCTTAACTTAAGTTATTTAAATGTTATTTACAATTGTTATTTACAAATTATTATCGTATGTTATATTGAAAATTTGTTAGTTTTTTTAAATAAATATTTTACCAAATTTTTAATAGATATAGAAAAGAACAGCATTTTAAAAAATAAAAAAAGGCAAACTTGCTAGGTAGTACTAATGACGATTTTCGGTTCAAATTTTTCTTAAGTAAGAAATGTTGTATGAAATTTTTTTGTACTCAAATAATATGTTAGTACAAATTCGTACTTCTTGATGACGGTAATACTGGATGGAAATAAGTTAAATCTATTAAATATGTTATTGGATTGCTTCTTCACCAAAAAACTTGAAACTTGGCACAAGTGATCATTGTTATAAAGTTAAACATCTGCAAAGTTTAATGGAAATCGACCACGCCCATCGCCCCTCGCCCATATAACCGAAAAGATTTTTTTCGCTCCAAATTTTTATTTCTTCACCAAAAAAATTGAAAATTGGCACAAGTGATCAGTGTTATAAAGTTGAGATATCTGCAAAGTTTAATGAAAATCGACCACTCCCATCGCCCCTCGCTCATATAACCCATATAACTCATATAACCCATATCACCTATTAAACACATGGGCCTAAAAGTATACACCACTTTATATCGTGTTTCATTGAATTACTGAAATGAAATATCGTATGACTTTTTTCATAAAATTTATTATTTTTTCAACATTAGCAAACATTATCCGAATTTTATGTTTTAAATCAAAAGAATACACTCTCACCTTTCATTTTTTTGCAACCAGAACACACAGGTAGATAAAGCTAACCTTTTTTTTGTCCAAGAAATACTAAAAACACTGAATTTTTGAGTGCCATCATAAAAACCTGAATACTTTTTAAACTATTATTGTTATCCATTATTTCTTTTTCAAAACTAATGTTGCAATACTATATTTTTTAAATATGCTTACATCAAATAGATATGACAAAAAGGAATTATGTACCCGGACCATTGAAATGCATGAAAATCTCAGGCAGTTACTGCAGAGTTTCATTTAGCTGACTTTGCCGCGTTGTTTTGGACAAGAATTTTTTTTTTTTTTTTTTTAAATAATGATGCATTTCTCTTAATTAAATAATGATACATTTCTCTTAATTAAACAATTCTCTACAAAACTGCATCATTACATTTTTGATATTTTACACTCGAAAAACGGACTTTTTGCCAGTAAAATCCCACTGTGCGTCGTCGTGTTGGTTCATGACCTCTCATAAAAAGGAAACTTTTGAGACCTATTTTATTCAAAAATTCAATGAAATACACTATATACCTTCTAATGTTTTCTAATATCTGAAAACACTGTGCAACAAGAAAAAAGTTCCCGAATGAGTTCAACTGAAAATGATAATATACCATTAGTATATCAAAACCCTCAAAGGGTTTTGCGAACTTAGCTCTTATAGCTCTTGTCATTGATTTTCAAAACATTATCATAAAATTGATAATGTAAAGTTTAATTTCGATTTATAAAAATTTAAATTAAAATTTTTTTTTAAACAGAAATAAATTGCTATAAAATAAAAAAAAAATACTCTAATTTTTGCAAAACAAAAATCCAAAAAAAATTTTGCCAATGGAAAGAAAAAAACTAATTTTTGTGTGAATTTGTTCACATAAGTATAAATAAATCTGCTAACTAAATGAGAATTTCAGGCCGGTTAAGTTTAATGTTATAAAATTCAAGCTGTTAAAAAACATACAACACTTCAAAAAAAAACCTTTGGTATGGCAACAAAAATTTTTTTTTTTTTTTTTTTGGTTTTGGGAAGGTCTACGATATTGATCACTTTTTAATCAAATGAATTATTATTTAATTGAAAAAGAATTCAATCAAATAGCTATCAATTTCTAATTGAATTATCAATTTTCGTTGTTGGCGGAACTTCAGCAATTAGAGTTATTGAATCGTTGGTTTTCGTGATTGAAATGAGGTTTAATTTTTTTGTGAATTATAAATAAGTTTAATTCTCTTAACAATTAAAATATATTTGTAATATAATACTCATCTCTTAAAAACTTTTTAAAAATTCTTGTATAAAAAAAAAAATTCACTTACCAGACAAAGCCGCAACTGCAACAACATGTCCAGATTTACGTGCAACCATTTTGGGTAAAAATTCTTTAGTAGTCTGTGGCAGCAGGCAGCCAACAATAGTACAACAATTAAAATTGACAGCAAAAAGTACAAATAGACATAAAATACAACAAAAAAAAATAAAGTTTATAAAACAAAGACAATGTGCAACATTAATTTCATTTGTTCCTTTAAATGAATATTTAAAATACTACGTGAAGAATAATAAATAAGGAATTCCATAAAAAATCACGTACCATGATATATGAACCCAAATTAACGGTAATAATTTTTTCAATTTCATCATTTTTTAGCTGTGGCGTCGATGTCATTGGCATCAGTGAAGCATTGTTAACTAGAATTTCGACGGGACCCAATTCTTTTTCAATTTTTAATGCCATTAATTGTAGATCACGTGGTAATGAAACATCAGTCTGTGCGTATGGAGTATAAAAGGAATTTTTTACATTAAAAAAATATTGTATAAATGAACAATATCAATAAAGTGTACAATAGGGTATCCCGATAAAAACAAATTTTAAGGACTACCACTCAAATAATAAGTTATAATCAGCTGAATATTGGAAACAAAAAGTAAAAAACTTTTGGATGGAGGAGATCTTTAGTCCCATACAAGCGTTTAAAGTTGACGATGTTAATGTATATCGGGAAAAAAAGTTTAAATTGGTGCCAAAACTTATCTAATGACGAGGCCATAACAATCAATGTTGGTCCAATGATGCTTCTTTTCTGATAAAAAAAAACATGAATGGAAAATATTTATTTTTTTAAGATCATTCTTTCTATAGTTTTAAAAGCAAATGTGGACTAGAATTGTGCCATACACTCAAAGGAAAACTTCATCGTATATACGAAAAATTTCACAAATATGATGAAAAACTTCATTGATTTTCGTCCAATGCAACGCTTCATAAACATGATGATGCTGTTTCATAAAAGTTCAAATGCCATATTTATGAAATATTTCATAAATATGAAGAAGTTTCATAGCTTTTCATGAAATGTTCCATAAATACTATAAGACGCTTTATAAATACTATAAATTTTAATCAAATGAAAAATGTTCTTTGGTAGCGTACAAACACAATAAATACTACAGACAATGACGAAAATTTATTTTTCATATATTACATTTAAACCCCATATTTTTGCATCTATATTTCAGAATATATCAATTGAAACTCTGAATTTCAAATTAAAATACATAAAATATGAATTGATATTAATTTTATTAAAATTCAGAAAAAATAGAAATAAAAATTTCCAATGAAAATGAAGTTCGAGGCCATACTCTATATTTCTTTATTAGTACATTGCCTAACAAATAATCTATAGAGTTTTTGTTTTCAAATTTATTAATTGACCACTTTCAGGAATGTGTTGATAGATCAATTTCAGGAAATTTCTAGATTCCCATCATGAGAACACGTTTTAAAAGAAGTGACAATCCCACACCCAAAAATAAAAATGAACTAGAATTTAGAAAAATTAACTAAATTGGAGGAAAATTTGAACTTAAAACGGCGCCAAAGACATGATTTACCGAAATTTAATAAAATTTTCCTTAAAACTGAGAAACAAATTTTACTTCAAATTTGGTAATATTTTTCAAATCCTAGTAAAATTGAACTATTTTAAAGTAAGATTTTTTTCGGAAACATGACACAATTTTCTCTCAGTTAGTTCATAAATTATCTTAGATATTTATTTTGATTACGAAATGTTTCCTTGGTCTAAATAAAAAAATCCTTTAATTTAGTTCAACAGATAAATTTTTTTTAATAAAACCTAGGACTTTACTTCCAGAAAACTAGTAAATATTTCCTAAAATGTAGTTAATTAGCTCTTTTATTAAGTAAAAATTTATCTCATATTTGGTACACATTTTCTAATTAAAATGATAATTTTTCTTCGGTTATGATAATATATTTTACTGGAAAATAAAAAAATTGTGCTTTTAAGTACAATTTGTTTCCTTAAAATAGAAAAAAGTCGTCATAGTGGGGCCATTTATTCCCTTGGTGTGTGAAAAAGTTACTGTTATTAAGTTCACTTTTTTCCAAAATGAAGGTACAGTAAACTAATAATAAGTTAATTATTTTCTCTAAAATAGAAAAAATTTACTACCATTTGCTACGTATGTTCAGCAATTCCAAAAAATTTACTAGTTATCAGTATATTGTTTCCTTTAAACTAGGAACAATTTACTACTTTTATATAATATTTTTCTATCCGTGGGGAAATGATCTACTCACCAGTAGTTCATCATTACTATCATTACTTTAAAAGTATGAAAAATATACTAATATCCAGTATATGTTTACAATTGAAATATAAAAATGTACTTCCAATCAGTTCATCCATTCCATTAAACTACAAAAAATATATCGTATTTAGTTTCTTACTTTTTTGTATTTATTCTGATTTTTTTTTTAGAAAGCAATTCTCGAATATCAGAAATTGGTTAACTTAAAAATAAAATTTTGAAAAGGCTTTCTTAATTTTAGTTAAACTTACTTCTAATGAAAAAAAATTAAACTCACATAGAGTACAATTATTTACTCGTTTTAAGTTCAACCCTTTTCTTGAACTAAATAGGAGTAAAATACGTCCTACTTTTTGTTGTTGAACTAAACGTAGTTTTATTTTTTTTTAAGATATAAATTCCTTATAACTAAGATGTTTCTCCTAAAGATTAGAAAGATTTTATTTGGTAGATTTTTTTTTTACTAAAATCAAGAAATATTATTTAGAAAAACTATGAACTATTTCTGAGTATATAAACTATTTAGGTTTAACTGAAATTTAGGAAATTTTAATTTTTTTTAGAAAAATTTTCTTTATTTTAGTAAAATTTAACTCAAATTAAGGAAAATTTATGAACTATTTTGAAGTAAATTTGTAACTGCTTTATAGTTTATGTCTTTTTTTTGAGTGCATGCAAAGCATCAAACATTCAGATAACCCTATCTTGAATAATTTTCATTGCACAATTAAAAGTTGAAAAAACATAACTTTTATTTTAATAAAAATTATATCAAACTTATTAAGAATTTCCATTAGAAATTTAAAAACATTAATTGAGGTTAATAATTTCAATTTCCTCTGAAATGTATAAAAGTTCAATCAGACTGGTGTAAAATAACTTTTTCTGTGTTTTATCTCTAAATCATCGCAAATCATCATAAATAAATTCTAATTGTTCTATTAATTTTGAAGAGTTTACATTTTCTTAATTTCAAATGAAAATTCTAAATTTCTATTCATGATTTCTCAATTTTAAATGAAAATTCTGAATTTAAATTGGTAGGGAAACAAAGAAAATATGTTCACACGGTTTATTAAACTTTTTTATGTAATGATGGAGATTTATAAAACATTTGGCATTAATTTTTATTAAACTCTTCATCATATACATTTATGAAAAATTCATAAATATGATGAATATTTGATAACAAACGATTTATGATGACAAACGATTTATCAATATAATGAAACCTTTTTCCCTGAGTGTAGAGCAAACAAAATTAACGGATAGCCAAAGCGCAAATTTTGCCAAAAACTTCGAAATTAGCAATGGCCGACTAAATTTACTACATAAAATTTTTTGAAATGCGTTTCTTACACAAATCATGTCATTATGCAACTTTTAATACCACCTTTGCAAAACAATTCAAAACTTTTTTTCGGCAAAATACACTAATATGAAAATCTCCAATTGATGGTAACGAACTAACTATACCCTTTAATTTTTTTTCTTTATTTTTTTCGTAGTCAGCTTATAAATTTACATCATTTGAGTGTTATTCCTTCAGTCAATTCGCAAAAAAGTAATTTATCGGGACACCCTAGTGTACAGCACAAGAACCAACCTTATAAGCCTTGGCAGCACTATGAGGAATTTTTGAAATCATATCAACAGTTTCATAACAACCCTTTGAATTTACATCGACCACAGCAATTTTACAACCTTTACGTGCCAATTCAAGAGAAATTTCACGTCCCAAACCGCTACCACCACCAGTAACCTGTAATGATGAAAGAATTTGAGAAAAAAATTTATTAACAATAAGAAATTTTGATAATTGTAATTAAAATTTTAAATTAAGGAAGTTATTCCGGAAAATTTCGTATAGATTTTAGTCATTTTTGGAATAGATGTATTTGTATTACATTGAACATTAATATGATATACACTGCGTTGCAAAACTATAATTACACATTGTTTTCACTGAATTTCGTAAGTTAAAAAAAAAGTAGAAAAGTTTAAATGGAATAAATGTAAAACCAATGTAAAATTAATAATACTTAACAAAAACACAATTCATTAATTTTTTATATCACTATTTAACAAGGAACAACAAAATCAATTAGTATTTCTTAACTACACTTAACTTAATATATCAAAATTTATAAAAATTTAAGAAAAATATTTTAAAGCAGCTTGAAAATTCCATCAGGCATACTGTCTGCCAGATTTATTTAAAGTTCCTCCGTTATAGATATACACGCATCAATCAATAAGTGCTTCCTTTAGATGAAAAACGCTTTCATGTTGACGGTTTTCTACGTAATCTCGATGGGTTAATACTCCCTAAATATTCTCAATGGGGCATTGCGGCAATTCCAATACTCTAATATTTTTTGATGATTGCCATTTTATCGTCTGACGACTTACAAGTACTGAGGCATTGTCTTGTTAGAAAATTAATTCTTCCTCGTTGCTATTTTTAACATTTACCACCAATTTCTCTTCTAACACTGTAATGTATTCCGAAGAATTCATTCTAGAGCTTGTCAAATCAACCATACCGTCGAAACAAAAAGCGCCCAAACCATTAAGGATCCGCCTCCGAAATTTATTTTTGAGAAATATCGTGGTTCCTTACGTAGGCCTCGACCATCAAGATTGAACTTTTTCTCATCAGAAAAAATCGCCTTTAAAAGAAATTTATGTTTAAACAGCCCTACCAACAAGAGCGATTATTGACTTGCCTTTCTCCAGTTTGCTTGAATTGAATTCGAACAGTTTTGTGTCCATGTGTAAAATTACGAAAAAAAATGTCAAAATAACCAAATTTTCTGTAAAATAAACGAAAATTTGTACATTTTACGAAAGTTTTTGTAGTTTTGACAATAATTTCGTATTTAAGAGCGTACTAATGGTTGATTTGGACGCATTTACCTTACATTTATCTATTATCTGATTGAGACTCTTCATTGAGTTGCTGGCATAGTTTTTGCTCCAAAAGTACAAAAATAAAAACGCTAAAAACTCAAAACGCTAAAAATTCGCAAAAATATGTTCTTATGATCAAAATATGAAAAAATGGGCAGTTAAGAGCAAAATATGAAAAAATCTGCTCTAATAAATTGATGCCAGAATTCGTCAATTGTTCTGCAACGGATAAATATCTCATCCATTTGTCAATAGCTTTGCCCGGCTTATTACATTTTGAACAGTTGTTCGATTTCGACACCTGATGGTTGGAAATGATAAATAGTGCAAGTGAATAAACAAAAAAGTAATAACAAATTTGTAAACATTTGGTGATTTATAAATACCTAAATTTAAATAAACTTTTCAAATCATGGTATATATAAAATCTTAATCCACCTTAGATGTTCAGAACTATAACATTTGTTAAATAAATGCATTATTTTGAATTGTAACCTTTAATGTGGAAAATGTCTTGAATTATTTAAAAAAAAAAAATTAAGAATTTTTCGAACTTCCTTGCTAAAAATTAAAATATATTTTTTTATGGAAAATTTTTCCTATTTTGTCTGACATCGTACAGTTAAGAGCTACCCTATGGGGAATGAGGAGTCAATTGACCTAAAAGTGACTGGTTAAAGAAGGTATTATCACAGGACTGGTGTAATTTAATACTGAAGTGGGTTAAGCAGTGTCAATTGTCCTAAAATTACCAATCCTGTGACTGGTAAAGGGAGGACATACCACTTAACCAGAATGTTTATGAACAAGAAAAAGCCAGTTGGCCAGAATTTTACCCATTGGAAGCTGTTTAGTTTTCATTTATTATATACGATATGGACCTTTTGCGACAGTCTTGTGGTATGCCCATCTTTGGTTAGTCTTGTGGCATGGCACTATGTGGTTTAAAGCAGGACAAATGACCCCCTCCTATGACAAGCCAATGATAAATTTGCCAGTTGTTTACATAGGGTAGGGTTTAGCAAAGGACCGGTCTCTGGCACGAAGGGACCGATCCTGTGGCACACGCAGAACCGGTCCCATTCCCCATAGGTTATGGACTCATTTCATATAAAACCGTCAAAAAAATCGAAGTTTTGACCTAGATCCCCTTCAATTTTAACAAATGGACGGTATGGACGGTAAGTGCCATATAAATATGACACAGTCCAAATTTTATGTTGGTAGCTCTCACGGTTGTGGAGATATCGCATTTTAAAACTTGAAAAAAAATCGAAAGTTTAAAAGTAATCGTATAAAATTGTTTATTTCTTTTGAACGGTTAAATCTATGCGATTCATTGATTTTAAAACTACTAATTTTTTTAAGGGTAAAATGCATTTTTTTAAAAGTCCGCGGATCAAACCGCAGTATTTCAAAAAACAGTTTTTTTATATTCTTAAAAAAAAAATATGTTAATTACAAGTTATGCCCCTATATGTCGCTGCCAAATCCTTTCACTTTCTATGACAAGTTTATTTCAATAAAAAACTCATAGATTTCTGGAAAATAATACATAAAAATTTATCTAAAATATTAAAAGTGGAATTTTGGTTTAAAAAGCGGGGGGGGAATCAAGGCAGGATCATCATTTAAAAAGAGGGATAATCCCGATCTATCACTACAAAATGTTTAAGAAAAATCAATAATAAAGTTTTTGAAATATTCGCAAAAAAAATTGTGCTTTTGCAAACTTCTGTTTAAAAGTAGAAGATCCAATCTTTCATTTGAGATAAAATTTGTAAAAATCGGATGAAAAATGAAAAAGAGCAGTTTAAACATGAAGTATTTCTCACAGTTTTTTTTTTGTTTTGAGCCGCTATTCAACGCAAACAGTGCCATATTTTGAAGATAATAATAAAGTACATACATATATCATAAGAACTCTGAATATCGATTCAATCACTGAGGAAATTCTTCATTTTTATATGTTGCTTTCTTTGGAAAGGGGATAGTGGAGAGATGAAAGGTAAGAAAAGATGAAGGGATTCAAACATGACACAGTAATTGCGCGAGATGATAAGATTTGGCGAACTAATAAAAGCTTTTTGGTTTATAGCCTTGATTCATTATTTTACGTCGGTGGGGTTAAGTGCTATGGGAACACCGAAGGTGGGCCTGCGATACATATAAGGGATAGAAAACTCATACATATTATTTTGTATTATTGTTTTTTCAACATTGACGTTGTCGTCATCAAGAATCGAACCCGGGACCATTGGTGTAACAATCCAACGCGCTAACCATTACACAACAGTGGTATTGTTAGTGTTAATCGTGTATTATTATTTTAAACGTTCTATTGTTAGTTAATTTTAAAAGTTAATTTGTAAACAATAGAACAATTATTACAATCATATGAATGTGTATGTCTGTCGTTAACTTACAAAATTCACTTTAGTAGTGTTTAGTTCTCTTAATTGTCCACCTCTTTATTTAATTTGTTTATCATTTGAAAATATCTCTCTCGTTTAAATAACAAACAATAATAAAAACAAAGTAAATGTTCACATTATTTGATTGCATCACATCTTAAATTGTTTAACCCTTTAATGCAGCAAAGATTTTTTTAAAAATTAAAATAAAGTTAATCCATTTTTTGAGCTTTATAGTTCATTTAGACAAAAAAGTCCATCTAGTAAAAAGCAGATTAACTGCTTAATCGAGCACTAAGAGAATAAACACAATACAATTTAAATCATAAAGGAAAACCGTCACGGAAAAATTAATGAACAAATTATCAAGGGAAACAAAAAACTGAAAAATCAATCTCAATTACACTACTCAACAATTTTCAACTTTTTGCGGAATTTGAATTTGAAGCACATATTTTTTCATAGACTTGGGTACGCTGAAAACAATTCTGTCAAAAATGTTTTTCTTACTTGCAGTTTTTGAAATATTTCGGTTTTTATACATCATTTGCCACATTTCTTCGTATATTTTGCTTAATTTTTAGATATCATGAAATCGTTTTTAATAATAAAAATCTACACAACATTATCTTCCATTTGATTACAATCATGTTGCTGTTTATTTCTAATTATTTGCAGCATATCGAAATTTAGTTGAAATTTTATATTTTTTTGCCAAAATATTTCAGTGGATTTGCAATTTTAATACAAATATTTGTTCACTGGAATATCTAGTTTATGAACAGTAATAATATTTAAAAATTGTTTAGCATACATAAAATTTATAAGGATAAACCTAAAACAGTACAATTTTCAACTTCCTTGCAATACCAGTAAGATATCCGGATTCAAACACCGACATGATTATATTCAAATTAAAGATAATTTTGTACCAGTATATATTTGTATTTATATTGTTTAGATTATGTTTATTCTCGATTTTGCTGCAAAATTTCTAAAAAATCGGGTGAATGATGTAAATATAAAAACACGATATTTTCAAAAACTACAAATAACAATTTTTTGGCAGATTTCGATTCAGCGTACAAAGATGTGTTTCAAAGCCAGGTTCTTTTAGCCGTTGAGTAGTGTTTTTATTTTATTTTTTTTTTAACCATTCACAATAGTGTTTAATTTCGTAAAAATGTGGCAAACATTAGTAAAACAATTTGAGTACAAAAACAAAAGCATAAGAAATTCCGGTCAGAAAATAAAATAAGTTTCACAGAAATCGGTGCACGAAATCAAATATCAAATTGCATAGAAAAAACCTTGGATCATTGTATTGTGTCTATACTCTAAACATGTCGTTTTATACTTATTTGAATGTGATTGATTATGTGCCAAATAATTGTGGTCCCCAATTCTAGAAAACGTTGCTCTTCTCGGAATTAAAAGTAGTAGTAACTCGAAAGATTTTGGTCTTCTAATTACAAATCAGTTTTCAACATTTTTCCATGAAGTGCTTACTATTTTTGAGACAATTGCAATTGAAAAGTTAAAAAACGTTAATTTGAGACATTTTAAAGTCTACGGCAAGTAACGGATCTTTAACAATTAAAATTGTAGAAAATGTCGAGGATTTTCATATTCTATAAAAAGTTCTGATAAGAAAAAGTCAATCTAAGTTTTTTGTTTAAATATCCCAAAAAAGTTACTTTTAAACAAATTGGCCGATAACTCTTTTTATTAGGCAGATTGTGAGTACCTACTGATGATATTTGCTAAGATATAGTCCATATATGTACAAGGAACTCGAGGCATATTTCAAGACAATCAATGGATAAGTTCTGAAGTTATAGAAAATTATGTGCAAGAAATATATGAATTTATCAATGAATTAACCCATTTTTTAATAACGTATCTTTAAAGACACATCTATTTGTTATTAGCTGATAGCTTTTAATAAAATGGCGAAATCACAACGCAGTTAAAATTATATTGAAGATCAAAGTATTGCCTACAAACGTAGTTAAAAAGTTGTAATGTCAGGGTTGCCATATAATGATTTGAAAAAAATTTTGACTTTTTTAAAGTACTTTTTTTGAAAAATATTTAAAAATATAGAGCCCTTTAAGAACCAAGCAGCATGCAAAAATTTCTTGATTTTTAAGTTAAGTTATCTATAATTATACATATTTTATGAAAATATAATAGTTAAAAATATAATAGGACTTTTTTCAACTCAATAAATCTATAACTATAGGAGAAAACATCAAAGCTCACATTAGTGGGCGTGGGTTTCAAAGGTATAAATAAAAAATTTGCGTTTAACATAAAGTTAAAAAAAAACGATTGACTGATCGATTGGAGATCTTTCCGTGATTGTAAAAATATATTTATGCAGAAAGCTAATCTGTTTTAGTGTTTAATATTAAAAATTAACGTTTTTATACGAACTGTCAGAGAAGAACAAAAATTTGATAAATAAATTAAATAATTCTTAAAAACAAGACGAAAAAACTTTTAAATTTTTTTAAATTTTTTATAAATTTTTGAAGAAATAATATTCCTTTAAATTTTAAAATTTAGAGTGAGATTGGAAAAAGAAATAATTGGGCTTTTTAAAAATATAAGGGTATAGATCGCTAACGTGACCGTACATCTTGTTTTGGGGCTATATATAAAAAACTACACTCTATTAATATCTATTGAATTTTAACTTATAGTAGGATTAAATTTACTTTATGTGTATAAATGGATACACATAAAATGCGTACAAAAATATAGCAACATGGTTCATTACACATAATGTGTGTAAATTTCCTCATAATATGCGTAATAAATGTTTTATTATTTACATATTCACAGACATATTTCCATATGCAAACAACGAAAATGTTCAGTCTCTTACCGGCAGTTTTATATATCGGAATATATTAGGATGGAAAATTAAACTTTTTTTAAGGAATTTGATTCAATAAATTGGTATATCCTGCTTAAGTGGATGTGTTTGTGATTTTAAGCTTCATATTTCTACCTTAATGAAATTCCATAGGTGGAATTTCTTTCTTTTAAACCCTATTTTGAGCAAGATTTTATAAAAACCCAAAAGATATATTCAATAAATTAACCCATACCTCAAAGAATACTATGGACTATACTCCTATTGGGAATCCAGGCAGGAATTTTCAAAAATCTCTTCTAAGTGGATTTCTACGCAGGATCAGGAACCCACATACCATATTTGAAGATCCTCCCTTAAGCGGTTAAAGCATCCCAATTTTTACCGCGATCCTGGACATAAATTTTAAATTACAAATTTCTGGCCAAAGGGGTATAGGCCCTCCCCGCAAAAATATCCAAAAATATGCTCTATACAGATGTCTGCTCATGTTAAGTACCCACATACCGAATTTACAAAAACCCGCTCCACACAGATGTCTACTCCTGATTAAGCAAAAAAGGTGAAACTTTTCCCTTTTGGACCCTCCTAGTGGGAGTTCCCAAAAATCCCGTCAATATTGATGCCCTTGCTTAGGCGGTTTGACAAAACCACCAAAGGGGAGACTTGTTCAACCTTTTAGCACAACTTTTCGTGATAAGGAACTCACATACCAAATTATAAGTACCTCGCTTTAGTAGCTTGGCCTGGCCGCCAAGGGGAGAGTTTTTCCTACGTTAATTCCCGTTTTTACAAAGTATCATATAAGTGAATTGGTTCATATTCAAAGAAACATATATTTTAATTTTAAAATTTCTGACCAAAGGGATTTGTGCAGGCCGCCAAGGGAGAGGCTTTTACCCTTTATGCCAATACCGGATGGAATTTACAAAATCCGCTTTATACAGATTAGAAACTCACGTACCAAATTTCAAGTTCCTAGCATCAAGGGTTTGGCCAGGCCGCTAAGGGGAATGTTTTTGCCCGAGGGAATTACAAGAAAGTCTGTCTATACAGATGTCTGCTCGTGATAAGGTACCCACACACACCATACTTCAAATTCGTCGCTTTATTGTTGTGGCCAGGCCGCCAAGGGAAAACATTTCCCTTTGACCACTCCCCGTAGAAATTTCCAAAAATCCGCTTTATACAGATATCTGTTGTACAGACGTCTAACCGTACCAAAAAAAAAGTGAGTCGGACACTAATGAAGGCTAGCTACTAAATCCTTTAAAATGCTACTCAGAAAATTTCTACAGTTACTACATGACAAGTAATGGATGTAATGCGGTTGTTGTTATTTTAACTGCAATTGCTGATTTTTTTTACTTTAAAAAAAAGTTCAATGTTTTTGACAGTTGATTTTTTAAACAATCTACCAAAATTACTGCATTTTGTTAACATTTATTTTATGCGGTTTTTTACTTTATGACAGTGTGTGTTTATCGAAAAAGACAAAAGCAAGTAACAAGCGGTTGTTTATACATTTTTTCTCTGTAGTGATATTTTTAACAATTCTTGGACGTTCTTCGCTTTATAGGGTTAACTACAAACTAAATTCATTCATTGTCTCACTCATATTTTTGTATATGCACCCCAAATGCTATTGTATATTATTATTATTTTTTTTTTTTTCTTTTACAAAATCTTAATTAAATGTTAACGACATTTGTAACCCTATCATTATAAAAAATACAAATCATGCACATTTGACTGTATCTAGAGTAAAATGGACGTTAAAAAGATGAGACTACGACCTGTTGAACTATAAAAATTAATTACAATAATAATCATATTGAATGCTTTGATAAAAAAAAAAATAGAACGACGTGTAGAGTAAGTCTGTTGGTATGTAATGATCACCAAGTGAAATTTTAACAAAATTTCTAGCTTCCATAATGAATTCCTTAATTTACGTTCAAATGAAATCGGTTTGAATTTATAATAGTTTATATCGAAGATTTTATGTTGATTATGAATATTATTTAAATATTTTTTTTTTTTTAATATTTCGTATCTAAACATTAAGGTTCTCCCATATTCGTATGTCAAAGATATAACGAGGAATAATTTGAGTTGCCCAGTTGATATGTTGATGTCGTTTTTGGCTTTTCCAATCAGGAAAGAGATTTCTTCCAATAACGGCTTCGAATATTGTTTGACTTTCCAATGACGGCTTCGAATATTGGTTGACTTTGCAACCAGCAAAGTCAACAATAAACTCCAATGCACTCCATCTATCTGTCAAGACCGGCAAACATTTTCATAAGGTTTGCCTATATTACATCATTAGAATCTGCGTGATCTTTGTCATGTTTAATGCGCCAATAAACTTGACACACCTTCAGAAAAATGATGTACGAGGGCGGATCAATAAGTCCATGACTTTTTGAACTTCCCTCGTAGTTATATGAAATGCAACACTGCTTCCATGAAGTACCACCTGTTAATAGAATACTGTCAAATTTTGAGCAAGTTCCGTCATTTACTTCGCGTTTAACAGCTGTTCAAAACAACCTCGTGGATTTTTTTTAAAAATGGAAAAATGTAAATTTCGGGTGCTCATTAAACATTATTTTCTGAGAAAAAAAACGTCAACCAAACCAAGGAAAAGCTTGATAAATACTATGGGGACTCTGCACAATCGATTTCAATGGTAAAAAAGTGGTTTACTGACTTTCGTTGTGGTCGCACAAGTACAAATGACGTTGAACGTTCTGTACGGCCAATCCACGATATGGTGTTGGCCGATCGAAGAGTAAAAGTGAGTGAGATTGTTGACGTCATAGGCATTTCATATGGCAGTGTGGTTTCGATTTTAAATGTTCAGTTGGGTTTACGAAAACTGTCTGCAAGATGGGTGCCCCGTTTGCTCTCAATTGACCATAAACGTAATAGTGGCCAATAAGATGATGACAACAGTTTTTTTGGATGCACGCGGGATAATCCACATCGATTACCTTCAAAAGGGAAAAACAATAAACGGCGAATATTATGCCAACTTATTGAACTGATTTAACAAGGATTTAAAAAAAAAAAAAGAACCCCATATGGCCAAGAAATGGACCTCTAAAAATCCTATTTTTTGGAATTGATACAGAAATTGGAGAAACGCTAACTAAGTGTATTGAGCTAAAAGGAGATTATGTTGAAAAATATTTTTTTTATTGCAAAAAAAATGTGTTTCATTCAAAAAGTCACGGACTTATTGATCCGCCCTCGTATGTTTAAAAATCATAAATAAACTTAATTTTATTTAAAAAAAAAACATATATGGAATTACAAATGAGTGTTTTTCTATAAAATAATAATAATAGTATTTACAATATAACCATATGAATAACAATTTAAAAAAATACATTAAATGTCGTCACTATATTAAGTATTTATTAATATATTTATACAGTTATTCTCAAAATTGTGCGCATAAACTAATGATTTTTTGCAATATTTCCGATAAATTTATTTGAGGCTGAAACTTAAAAAAAAATTATTATTTGCTCATTTTTAATTGAAATTTTGTCATATTAACAAACAATTTCATTGTATTTCAAAGCTTTTATTTTCAAAGCTCAATTTTTAAATACAATTATTTTTTTTGTTAATTAATTTTAGACACAGTGTTCCTTTTTCGACAAAGTACTTTTAAATGGATATGGTTTTACTGGAAAAAGATAAAAATTAAAAAATTAAAATTAAAAATCTTAAAATTACCTAACATCTTGATTGCAATCGTAAAAAAAAAAAAATTGTGAAAAATGTTTATCCCAAATTGGAAAATAACTCTTTGAAAAAAAAACAATTATTTATCGTTTTTGATGAAACTTTTTCAAAAATTATTTAAAAATATAAAATCTCCTTATCTTTTATATTTTTGATTATTATGTTGACGAAAAATATGAAAATATATATGTCTGCAAGAAATTAGCTTATCGATTTTTTGAAATTTAAAAGTAAAACATTTTTAAAAATCTTACCGATCGAACAATGAACTTTTTCACTCAAAATTCTGTTTTCACCCAAAACATACATATTGGATGGTTTTTAATAAAATATTACAAAACTTATAAAACTATATAGTCAGGGTTGCCATATGGCATTTTAGACACAGTGTTCCTTTTTCGACACAGTATGAACAAAATTGTGAAAAATTGTTATCCAAAATTGGAAAAAAAAACTCTTTGAAAAAAAACAATTATTTATCGTGTTTGATGAAACTTTTTCAAAAATTATTTAAAAATATCTCTAATCCTATCTTTTAAATTTTTGATTGTTGTGTTGATGAAAAAATATGAAAATCAATATCTCTGCTAGAAATTAGCTCATCGATTCTATATATTTTTAAAACTTTTGGTTTTAATTTTTTGAAAAATAAAGCATTTTTAAAAATCTTACCGATCGAACGATGAACTTTTCACAAAGTCTAAAATATTTTAAAATTTATTCCGTTTTCACTCAAAACATACATAATGGATGGTTTTTAATAATATATTACTACACTTATAAAAACTATATCACCTAGGTTGCCACATGCCAATTTTATAAAATGTTCAAAAACAATATTTTTTCAAAAACAATTTAAAAATCGGTTAACTAAAAAAAAAAAATATTTCATATATTTTTTAATAAAGATTTGTTTACAAAATTATACAAAAATTTAATTTTTTAAATATCTTAAACCGTCTAGGATTCATATGTTGTCAAAGTTTCAACTTTGGTTGCCAATATTTCCCCTAGAGGGCGCTTAGGGCAAACAAATTTCCATCGGATCTATGACGTGCCATTAGTGTGTTAATATGACAAAGTTTTGATTGAAAATGAAACATCAATTAAAATCTCTGTTTTCTGTACAAGAATTTCTAGCATAAAATTATTTCTGTCTGTGATAAATGTTTGAAAACCCATATCACAAATAAATCTTTTCAGTTTGATTACTATCTTTACAGCTATATCTCTTCTTTGATTTCAATATTCAATTGAGTCCAAAATTGTGAAGCATTAAGTTCAATTGTATGAATTACTATATGTTTGTTTATGGAGATGGCAAATACTGTATGAATTTTGTCTTAAAAGAAAAACTCAGTTAAGCGTAAAAGAAACATAAAAATTTTAAAGCAAATTATAATTAAACAAACAAAATTTAATAAGAGTCATTAAACATTTAATTAAGAAAATTGATCAAATTTTAAAGTTGAAATTTATGTTTTCTGAATTTAGTGTGATAACATTTTCAGAAACAATCTTCTCAAAAACCTAAAAAATTGTACTCTCAAAAAAAATGTACACAAATAACAAAAGAGTTTAAGGTGAAAGAGTGAAAGAGTTGGTCAAAATGTGACCAACAATTTAAGTTACTAGACGCTACAATGAAATTTCAATACATTGTACCAATTTGTGTGCGATTTTTCGAGGTTCATTCAAACATAACTTTTGAACTCATATGGTTATATCTTTTTTTTTCAAAATACTCTTGAACTCCTCTTCAATTCACATCCTAATAAATACGAAGTGTGAACGCTTTGTAATTCGGATCATTGCACCATTTCTGCATCCTATTCGTACTTTGGACTTAACGTTTGAACAGTGCCCAGGAAGCATTTTTTCTCTTCTAATTTGGCATTTTCATCGAGGAATTTAACATTGGCTTGTCATAGGAAGGAAGCATTCCAAATATTATTCTTTCGAAGTTTTCTACCTAAACAACTTCTTTGTAAGTTAGCAAAGCGTTGGCTACGGTCCGGTATGCGTTACCCGATTGATAACAGTGGCCAACCGTTGGTTTGAGCAAACTTGCTACCGTTGGCATAAGGTTGGTAATTCAAAAAAAAATTGGTGCTTTTAAAACAGTTTAAATTAAATAAATTTTGAGAAATGTATTTAATAAAACACATTTAAAAAGCAGTAATACAGTTCGGTCTTAGTCTTAGTCTTAGTGATTACATTTAAATGTTTGAAATATAATTCAAATATAAAATAAATGCTTCTAATTGGTTATAATATTGGTAAAAACAATATTGGCAAAGAATTTTGCGGGTGTTACTGGTAAAACACATGCTTTGCAAACAAAATAGTGATTTCGTAGTAAAGCGTGTTTTTTTTTTTAGAGTGTCACAACATTGAGTTGGCATTACTGCTTTATTTGACCATCCATTTAACAGCTGATAGTTACTTTTTGTTTAGTTTGCTTTGAAATTTAAATATGAATCGGCTTACACCAGAGCAACGCGTGCAAATTGTTGAAATTTTTAATCAAAATAATTGTTTTAATCGTCAAACTCATCGTGCACCTCTTCCATTTTATGGCTGAAAAATTTTATGGTTGAATGGGTACGCAAATAAGTAGAATTGTCGCATTTGGAGTGAGGAGAATCCACAAAATGTTGTCGAAATATAATTAAATCCACAGAAAATTACTGTTTGGAGCGCTTTATGGGCTGGCGGAGTCATTGGCCCGTATATCTTCAAAAACGATGATGGTCAAAATGTTGCTGTCAATGGTGAACGGTATAGGAACACGATTCGAAATTTTTTCGTACCTCAATTACGTGGCATTAATCTTGCTGATATGTGGTTCCAATAGGACGGAGCCACATGCCACACAGCGGGCGCTACAATTGATTTACTCAAAGAAACTTTTAATAAAAAAAAATTATGTAATGGCCCAATTAATTGGAAACCAAAATCGTGTGATTTAACCCCATTGGATTATTTCCAGATTGCGCCTTCTATGCGCCAGCCGTGGCGACCACATAGCAGAAATATATGTAAATATTAATTTCATAAAATTTTCTGCCCAATAAAGCCCGTTTCATTGATATTAAAAATATATTTCCTTGTTTTATTATGATTTAAACTTGTGTCATTCTATAAAAAACACCCTTTACAATATTAGTTGTTGTAATTTTTAACACGATGGGTTGTACAAAAATAACAGTGGTACGGTTGGCAATTTCTACCAGGGTGGGTATTAAAAAATGTTTTCAGCGAGGGACAAAAGGGGAAGTCTTACCCTTAACAATTTAGGAAAAATGGCTTACATTAGACTTTTGTATCTGTTTTTCATACATAAAACAAAATTGAGGATTAAAACAACTTAAATTTTGCGTTGTCACCGGCTTGTGAAAATAATTGTTTATTAATAAAATAAAAAACAAAAGAAAATATTTAAATTTAATATGTATTTCTATAATAAATGTTAATAGATTAATAATCTAGTGTGGTCAAATTGCAAACAAACATATACAGACATGTAGACAGAGTAAAGCGAAAGACAAAGACACACATCTTAGGTAGATTTGTATGGTTACTTTTTCTTATTGCAAAAAAGGGTTGTTTTTTTCGTTTCGTTTGTTTTTGTTTATTTTTTCGTTTCGTTTCTATAATTATCTTCGGCAGTTGCGTCCTTTAAAAGAAAGCATCATTTAGACTACCATTGATGTAAGTAGTTGAAAGAAAATTTTTGTTATGGAGCAATTCCATATGAAAGCGATCACCTTTTGGACGACCCCTCTCCGATTTTAAAATAAATAGTCTCAATCGATTGCCCAGCAAAAATAATGTACCTACAAATTTTTTTTTTTTTTATAGTGACTGGTTTAGTGGTGGTGTGCACCACTGTCATGTGACAAAATTGAAGAATTCTTCATAAGGGACCTCATTGAAAGTTATTGGTATTGGTATTGAATCAGGCTTTAATTGAAAAATAAAATTTTCCTAATTTTTCTCAGAAATTTACCTTTTTCCCATGAAAATTAAATTTTCCCATGAAAATTAAATTTTCCCATGAAAATTAAATTTTCCGATTTTCCACAGAAGCTCCTAAATTTTCCGGCTAATTTTATTTTTTTTGGATTCCTCATAATTTTTGCTTTAAGAATCAGCAATAAAAAAATGGGCCCGACTCCTTGTTTGGACAGGAGAAGAGCATTTAAGAGACCACCTTGTTCTCATTGTTTTTATATTTTTTATAATTGAATTATTTTTAATTATTTAACAAGAAAAATTAGGAAAATTTTATTTTTCAATTAAAGCCTGATTCAATACCTTTCCAACGAGCTATCACTCGTTGCGATCGCTAGTTTTTTTTTAAAACAACTTTCAATGAGGTCCCTTATGAAGAATTCTTCAATTTTGTCACATGACAGTGGTGCACACCACCACTAAACCAGTCACTATAAAAAAAAAAAAATATGTAGGTACATTATTTTTTGCTGGGCAATCGATTGAGACTATTTATTTTAAAATCGGAGAGGGGTCGTCCAAAAATTTGCCAATTTTGATCGTTTTCATATGGAATTGCTCTATGTTATATATATTTATTTCTATATATTTTCAGATATTAAATTAATTCATGACATCAATGTGGGAAAATGAAAATTTTTATATTTCGTAATTATTGTAAATTATTTTTAAAAGAATCACAAAAATATGTTTTATGATTTTCAGCAAATATATTAACTAAATTACAATTTTTTTACAATTTTTTTGCGTTTTTTTCAGTCTACTAAAATTCAGCAAAAAATTTATTAATTTTTACCAACGCTTTTTTATTTCTAATCTACTAAGTGTTAGCAAAACTTTAGCTGAATCTACTAATTTTGTTGCTAAAAATCAGCTCGCTGATTTTCAGCAAAAGATTTTGCTGACATTAGCAATTTTTTTGCCAGCACCCTCCTGACTAAAATTTTGCTGACTCAGCAACATTTTTTGCTGACTTTACAAACTTTTTTTTTTGAGTGTAGTAAACTAATTTATTGAAACAAATTCCTTAAAAAACAATTCATTTTCCATTCTAATATATTCCGATATATAAAACTACCTGCAACGAAGTATCGGGCTTTTAATCTCGTTATTTATATATTGAAGATAAGATATGATTTCGATCAATTTCGCATTTTCCGGCAATCCAAAATCGTCATATCTTCTTAAGATTATCACAAAACATTTAATGATTGAACTGTAGTTATATTTTGGTAATAGGTTAGGTTAGGTCGATTCGGAGAATTAAAATGCTTCTCTAATCCGACTCAAGTCCCTGAGGACTTACACTTAAGCCAGAATGTCGGCTTGTTGTGCGCTCTAAAAAAAAATCGGTCCCATGTCTATTTCCCACAACAGGAACTCCGACGCACTGACGAAATTTCTCAAACTCTTCCATCCAATGCCCCTAAGATCCTACAATGTGGATATTGGGTCACTGGATAGTATTTCGACCCGGATCCCGGCAAATGTCTGGCATTCACAGAGATAGTGTTCCAGGGTCTCCTCGTCCCCCCCCACAGGCCCTACACACTCCCGTGCCCGCTCTACCAATACGTTGGAGATGGATCCTAAGTGTCGAGTGTCCCGTGAGGATTTCCATCAAAAGACTTAGTTCCTTTTTTTTTATTCTTTTCTTTTGGTACAAGTAAGACTTACAGTCTCTTAGGGCACCTCAAACATTATAATATAAATTTATAAAATTATATATAACATGTTATAAACCTAAAAGTACAATAACAATAAAAGTTAAAATAACAATTAAAGTGAAATTTAAAAAAAAAAAAAAAAATAATAATTGCTACTTATAAAGCTTTAAAACCTCCGCTTTGAAAACCAATTCACGGGGATCGGATTTAAGTGGGTTAGGTAAATAATTCCATAATTTCACAGTACTAACGAAGAACATTCTTGAGGACGATAAATAGTTGAAATCAGGTATATTAATATTGCACGTACGACTAGACCGAGCAAGATTAAGTTTTTTATATAAGTAATCAGGTTCTTTCTTGTAAATAATCTTGTGTAAAAATATTAAATTACGGATGTTAAGATAAGATGTCAATCTACTTCCTAAAATTCGTATGGAGTAATGAGATATGCTATCAAATTTTCTTTTGTTAAAGAAATATCGAGCGCAATTGTTAATAACCAATTGTAATTTATTATTAGACATTGAGTCAAGGTTACCAAATACGATAGCACTATAAGTCATGATGGGTATAATGAGGGTTTTCACCAATTTTAGTTTAGTATCATTAGGAACATATACTGCAAAGTGCCAAAGTTTCCTGAGGACATTATACATTCTCATTATTGTACAATTAATGTGATCCTTGCAGTTAAGCTCAGTGTTGATTACAAAACCAAGATTTTTCACTTTACTAACATAATTTATCAACTTATCTTGCAAAATAATTTCCGGTAAAATATCGTTACAAATGCCTTTATGAATTGGAAGGGCTTGCTTCCTACTAAGATTCAGACTTTCCCTCGTCCTGTCCTTGTCCGGGTTTCCTTAGAGAATCCCCGTGGTCCTACCAACACCCGCATTCTCCCAGATGGTCTCCCAGATGGTCCTATGTGTCAGTCCAATCCTCCAGCTCCTCCTTGAGAGCTCGAAAAGGTCTAGCGTTCCCCAAAGTGACTAACTCCAGGGAAGATCCTCCCTTAACCAATTCATTAGCCAATTCGTTCCCCGCTATACCACAGTGTCCCAGCACCCATATAATCTCAATGCGTCCCCGTGCAGAGAAATCGTTAATTTCCCCTTAACACCTGAGTATCGTCATTGATCCGACAGAGTCCGTAGATAGAGCCCGGATAGCCGCTTGGCTATCCGTGAAAATCACAATATCACCGGTCAAATATTTTTTTTTTTTTTTTGGTAATGCTTCAACCAGATAATTTTTCTGTATTAGTTTTCGATGTTCGCTTTAAGTCTATTTTCTATTAAATATTATTTGAAATTTAATCGTTTATTAATAATTAGAGACAAAAATTAAAAAAAAAAAAAAAAAAAAAAAAAAAAAAAAAAATAATAATATAAACAAACGAATAAACAGAAAATATAAATATTTATTTAAGATTAACTGGTAAACAAAAATTAAATAATTGTGAATTCTACTGGCGATGAATTGAATAATAAAATAACAAACCACACCCAACAGATTCGAAGCCTAGAAAATGCAAAAAAAAAAAATATATATTTTAAAATAATAAAAATATTTGAAAATTTAAACAAATAAACGCCGCTTACTATATTTGTGGCATTTACGATCGATCGTATCTTGATAAAGATTTTATTTTTTTTGAGAAGAGAAATAAATATTTAAAAAAAAAAAAGAAAACAAAAGTTAAATTACAACAATAGCCTTAGGTATTCGTCAACACTCTGTTTAAGTTCAAAAACTTGTTATTCATTGATGACGTTATTGATAGAAAGCCGATAAAGCTAAAAAAAAAACGACTACAAAAAAAAAATATTCTTTAGGCCATATATTCTTTTCTTTCGGTTGGTGATTTAATTTTACTCTGTGGTTTTGGATTGCATTCGTAATAATGTAGGTGTTTTTTTTTTTTATTATTTAAAATAAAACATGTTTCAAACTTTTATTTTGGAAGATGTATTACCCATATATGCTTAGTATGTTATAATTAGGTGATTGACAGAGTTTTAAAAGAAATCATTCATTTAAATTCAATTTAATTAAGTGATGAACAGAGTTTTAAAAGAAATTATTCATTAAAATTCAATTTCAATTTTAAGTAAACAAAGTTTTTAACCATTTTTTTTTTCATTTACCAGATTTAAACAGTATATTTTACTTCACTTGTAAATTGAGTTTACTAATTCAAAAAATAACAACTGTAATTCGAAATATACCAAATGTTATTCAAAAAATATCCAATTTTTTTTCAAAAAATATCAAATGTAATTCTATAAATAAAAAATACCAACGATATTTTTTGAATTACATTTGTTATTTTTTGAATTATGTTTTATATTTTTTGAATTAAATTTGTTATTTTTTAAATTCTACACAGAAAAAACTAAAAATGATTTTCAATTAAAAAATTTATGAAATCAATTAATATTTTAATTGATTTTTCACCAGTCACGGCAATGATAATATTAATTAAAACTTATTAAAAACGAAAAAAAAGCTTATAAATAACTATCTGCAAAGAAAATTATGAGACAAAAAAAAAAATTGTGTGTACGACACGTTTGTATTCATATGTGTATTTGGTAATGCTGTGTCTGTTTTTGTGTATTTGTGTGTGTGCTTGTTTTGTTTTGTAAACTACAAGTGCATTCGGTATTTTATACTGAAACTTTTCTATTTAACATACAGTATATGAAAAAATAATTTGAGAATTATTTCTAAAATAAAATATGTATTTATATATTTAAAAGTCAATTAAAATTTCAATTGATTCAATTAAATATTTGTTTAGAAACAAATTTAATTCAAATCAAATTTTTTATTAGATATTTTAGGTTGATAATTTTTTCTGTGTATTTGGTATTTTTTTTTTTTTTTTTAATTCAAATGGTATTTTTTAAATTACATGTGGAATGTTTTTGAATTTTTAAATGGTATTTTTTAAATTTCAAATACAGTAGAAACTCGATTCTTGCACGTAATGAAAACCGGGCTCGGTGCAAGTTTCGAGGTTGTCGCAAGTACCGAGTATTAATTTCCCATACAAAATAAAAGGCACATACATCGGTTTAGAATCTAAGTTTAATATTTCAATTCAAAACACTTAAGTTTAACGCATTCATATAACAGTAGATACATATTTTATGTAGAATTAAAGAAATTTAAAATTTTTGTTTGTTTTGTACAAAGTCGCTTGTTCAGTACTACACTGCTTCTTAGTCTCTGGAGTATCATAATATCGTCTAATGAAGCATTGTTTTGCTCCGCCCATTCTAAGCAAATATTGAACGCTGATATACAGTGGCCCGCATAACTAAGGACACAGTAACATTTTTTAAAGATTTCTTTAAAATTTTTTTATTTAAGGAAATAAAAACAAAGAAAAACACTTAAGAACGCAAAAATTAAATATAGTAGTGCAATCTAATTAAAAAAATAAGGAACTTAATTTCATTGGGGCAGAACAGGGAGGAAAATATATGTGTAACATCTAACATTTGCACCGCAAAAGTAAGGACACACCTATAAAAATAATAAAGATTGATTTTAAAAAATTACAAATATAACCAAAATTTTACCTCTTTAATATTTAGTTGGAAAGCCTTTATTGTGTAATACAGCCTGTGATCGTTTTTTCATAGAGTTAACTAGGGATTTTGTTGTTTCGACACTTATTTTGTTCCATTCATCCAGAAGAACTTGTTTCAGTTGGGGCTTGCTTCGTATTTCGTGTTTTCGCACATTTCTCTCCAAAACTTCTCACAAGTGCTCAATGGGGTTGAGATCAGGACTTTGTGGAGGTGTTGCTAGCATGTGTGGAGTATTAAAAAGAAGCCACACTTTCACATTGTGGGCTGTGTGCTGTGGGTCGTTATCTTGTTGAAAATAGTAGTCATTAGCTAAACCCATTTTCGATGCACTATCCTGCAGATTATTTTTTGAAATATCTAAATAAACATATTGGTTCGTTGTTTTTTCTATAAACACAACGTTTCCATTACCAGACGACGACATGCAGCCCCATACCATAACACCTCCACCTCCATGTTTAACAGTCTTATCCGTATTTTTTCGGGCACACCTTTAAACGGCCATCTGAGCCAAATATGTTGTACTTCGACTCATCTGTAAAAATCACTTTATTCCAAAACTCTTGGGGCTTATTTAAATGCGTTTTTGCAAAATCTATGCGCTTGCGTCTGTTAACTTTGTTTATAAGTGGTTTTTTTTCTTGGGGAACATGACATCAGACCCTGATTAGCTAAACATCTTCGAACAGTATCGTGTGAAACTTTTGTGTTTTGATAGTTTCCGAGCTCATCGGCAATTTTTGTGGCGCTTGTGAACGGATTTTTTCAACGGTGCGCTTTATATACCGTTTATCTTTGTCGGTCAACTTTGGTGGCCGACCACTTACAGGCTTATTTTCGATACGGTTCTCATTTATTTTGCGTTTAATAACTTTTCGCACTGTAAAACGACTACGGAGCACTATTTTACCGATTTGTCCATAAGATTTATGCTCTTTCTTATACAAATCGATTATAATTTTTCTTTCCTCAAGAGTTAGCTGCTTACGTGGTATTATTTTGTTTTTTAAAAATATATTATATTAAGAAATGTAATTAATTTATGTTTTTCGTGTTGCTTATGATGCTGATTACACAATACAACTGACTTTTGTTTATCTGTGATTTCTGATTTACCGTTACTCCATATAAATAATAACTGTGCCCTTAGTTTTGCGTTGCTATATTATGAGGTATAGTGAATGTTACTAAATTTTTTTAAGAATGTAAATAAAATGTCATAATGTTTTTAACTAAAAATAAAGGAAACCCCTTAAATTAAAAATAAATATGAGTTTTGTCTAAACATTTTTGCATAAACACATATAAATTGGTAAAACCTAAAAAAATGCTGATGTGTCCTTAGTTTTGAGGGCCACTGTATATAATACAAAAATGTTGCAAGTATCGAGTTCAAAATTTTCGGATGTCGCAAGTACTGAGTGCGTAATGAAAAATGTTCCCATGTTGCAAGAATCAAGGTGTGCAAGTATCAAGTATGTGCAAGAATCGAGTTACTACTGTAGTATTTCTTGATTTTCATTTGATATTTTTGGAAAAACAAATGTGATTTTTTGAAAAATAAATGTGATTTTTTCAATAACGAATGGTATTTTTTGAATAACAAATGCAATTAAGAGCAACTGGTGATTTTGAATTGCATTTGGTATTTTTTGAAAATCAATTGAAATTTTTGAAATTACAATTGGTATTATGGTGTAAATCAACATTTGAAATACAGTTATTTTATTACAGTTTGAATTAGTGTTTTTTTTTTCAGTTGCTTTTATGTGTTATTCCCATTCCCATTTAAAATTTTATTAAAAAACCCAATTTTTCGGAGGTTTTGATTAAGAAAATCTAACACTGTGCGTTGGAGGCTATTCTGTTAAACGGAATTTAATGGTTTTACTTGTTTTTATTACAACTAGCAAAACGATTTATTGCAGGAAAAAGTTTAAATTTTTTTAGTTAATAAAGAAATAGAGACGGAGGAGATTAGAAAAATAGACAAAAATCTAAAAATCTAAAAATAGAATATTTGTGTTTGTTAGTTTTTGTCACTTTTGAGTATACAATAACAGAAAAGCTAATAGGAAATAAAAACTGCAATTTAGCTGCATTACATTCGAGGCCCTACTTGGGTGTGTTCGCTAAACGGTCATGAGTTGGTATTGTTACGTGTGTAATCTAATAAGAACCGCGGGTTTGATTCTTACAGCCGGCAGGTTAATGAAAAATGTATCATATCTGACAATTATAAGACACAAAAAAAATTACAATTTTAATGGAAAATCACAGATGACGCCTGTCCACAAATAGGCACAATTTATTTTAGTCAGATTTGAAAATTAATAGTGTTTCAATTTTTTTTTAGAGAAAAACGTTTCTTCTTCTTCTTAACCTCAACCTTTGGAAATGGTTTTTTGTTTGTCAGTTACTACATGTCAGTTATTCGTGTAGTAGTCGGTAGTTTTTTTTTTTATTTAGCTATAAAAACAAAATTTTGTTTTGAGATATTTTTTTTTTTTTTTCAAATCAAATGAATAAATTCTTTTAAAGCACTGTTAGTGAGATGATATTTTAAATGATAACCACGCACTTACCAAAGCAACTTTACCAGCTACATCTTTTTCTTTATTGCCCAAACCAAATAAATAATCCAACAGATGTTTCAGGAATACAGCGAATAGCACCAAGGGCAGCAGCAATAAAAACAAAATCATTTTTAAATTAAATATACCACGAGTAACTTCATCATTGTGTCTAGGACTGGGCGTAACAGTGGTAGTTGTGGTAGTAACACGCACTGGTGCAGTAGGATTCAAATCTGGAATTTCTGTGGTACGAGTTATAGTTGTAGATTCCACCATTTTATAAAATATTTTTTATGTATATAAACTTTCGAGCACTTGATTTATTTTATAGATTTTTTTAAAATTTATTTTTTTTTTTTTTTTTATTAATTGTAAAAATTTTAAATAATTAGTTTTTTATTTCACCCGTTAATGCGCGCGCGCTTTTTAACAATATTTGTTGCCTCTTTACTTAACGACGCTTTAAACGCGTTTGTTTAGTCTCTCTCGTCGTATTTTATCACAAAACAAAATTATTTTTTATTCAAGTTTTGAATTTCTGCGTTGTTGCTTTGAAATCTTTATTTTTTTTTTTCTTGTTTAACTCAAACTTTAGATCGATCGTTTTGTTTACTTTACATAGAGACGTGACACGACATTAGCTGCTCTGGAGGAGTTACGTGCATCTTCTGTCAGTTGCTCTTCTAGTGTTTGGTTACGCGTATTGTGTTAACGTTATGTTGTTGCTTCTATTTCAAACGCAATTGTAGAAGTATCGTCTTTCGTATTGTTTTTTGTAAGATGCCAAGTGTATTTATTGAATGGCTGGGTCTTAAAAGTTCTCTTTCAGTGTGATTTTGGCAGTGTTGCCATAATTTGAATGTTGAACAGTGCTTGATCGTTGAAAAATAATGCTAGAAAATGCTAGATGGTGGTACGAAAGTGCTAGAAAAACTGCTAGATTTTTATTTTTTTTTTTGCATATATCTCTATAGAATACTTTATTCTTTGGATTTGTTAAAAATATAAGATATTTTTACCAAAATTTCAATCTGATGTATTTATAAAATGCGATTTATGTTTTTATTGATTTAAATTCATCAATTTTGATTATAACTAAAACTCAAATATAAAACTATATCTAAATGAGCTTTTAAGAAACAAAAAAAAATTTCCTATAAAACTTTAGTCCTTGAGATTACTTATAAATTTGGTCACTTTTGAATATAAATTGGTTTCGATTTATTGACTTTAACCAGGGCAACCAAAAATATGCTGTATCATGTTTCTTCCTGTGCGTCGTATTATAAGTAGATAAGATAATTCCTCTTATTTTAAACGAGCTTAAGATCCTTTATTTATAAATTATAATTATTTATTTTCAATATTTCGTCTCCACATTGGGTGACTTCCTCAGGGAACAATTATTATAATTTGATTGAAAGATTTTTGTTTTTATAATGAAGAACTTATATACATATGTACATATAACAAATTTTTTTAAAAAGGCGGGAAATCGAAAATATTTTCTGTCAATATGAAAAAATAATAAGAAATATCCCAGAAAACAAAAATAAATTAAAATAAAAATATCGTAAAAAACAAAAATATTTTTAATAATATTTAAAATATTTTCTGTTATATATTCTGGTAATTGCGACACCGATTCTGGAGGTTCCGGCCAATTTTCCAAATTTGAATATCCTGTTTTAAGACTATACAGATTTCGGCATAATTAATCTTCTTTTAACCCCTTTTTGAAATCTTCAGTTTTTGCATATTTTCAGTTTTCAGGGCATAAAATGGATTTTTTTGGGGCATATTTCTGGTTGCCCTGACTATAACACAATTTTAATAAAAATGTTTTTGGAAGAAATCAGTAAATCTTCAAAGTTATAGCAGAAATTAAAAGAATTCTTTTATGGAGTTATAATTCCAATGTGGTGAAATTCATTAGCAAATCCAAAAGTAATAAGTGAACCCAAAGTTTTATATAAAAACAAAATGCACTAAATTGGTTTACATACACTAAATTGGTTTACATACAATTACCAAAAAAAAGCTGGTGTAATTTAACAAAAATGCATTTTCGCCTTTATATTGCTCTCAGTTAAACACTAAGGAAATTTTGCAAGGAAGGGCTTTTATAAAAACACTCCAGGTTTTTTCTGCGTGTACACGAGGTTTTTTTAGTTTAACAAGTAAATTTATAATCTAAATCTGTGAAAAATTATATATTTTACTGTATAATACACTCACAAAAACTTTTCCATAAAATTTCAACAGTTATTTAAAATGCAAAGAAAATGAAAATTATTCAAGTTCGAGGCCATACTCTATATTTCTTCATTAGGATATTGTCCTAACAAGGAGAGAAAAACAAAAAAACGTGTATTGAATATCCATCAGAGGTGGACCTTGCACATCAAACAAGTTTTCAATTTATTTTTTGATCACTGGTTATAATCTTTAACTTCAAACTCATATGTATATTAGTTCTCATGTAGTGAGTAAACTAGTTCATATGAATGTTTGATGTTTAGCATGGGATTGTTACCGCTTTCAAAACGTGTTCTGATGATGGGAACCTAGAAAATTCCCGAAATAGATCTATCAGCACATTCCTGAAAGGGTCAAATAATAAATTTGAAAACAAAAACTCTATAGATTATTTGTTAGGACAATATCCTAATGAAGAAATATAGAGTATGGCCTCGAACTTGAATAAATTTCATTTTGTTTGCACAATTAAAGGTCGGAAAAAAACATAATTTTTATTTTTAATAAAAATTATAACAAACTTGTTATATAAAATGTTTATCGGTAAAGTTTTTTCAATGGAATATACGGTTAAATTATCAAAGAATATATATATTTTAACTTTCCGTCTGTTATTCATTAAACAAAAAACGGACTTTCGGTAATATTAAAATTATTCAGTTAAACTTTTCTATTTAAAACAAAAAGTTGTTATGTTATATTGAGTATTAAAATAAACGAAAACAATCTATTGTTTTTATGAATTTTGTCAATTAATTTTTCAACAGTTGAAAATAAACTAAAAAATACAATTGTTTTAAACGAAAAGAAAGTAGTTCTTTTTTAACTGATTTCCAATTAATTTAATGTGCATATTCTGCTGTCTTCATATATTAGTGGCAAAAAAGTGCTAAAAAAATCATATCATTTTAAAAAAGTGCTTTCTAGCATCTAGCATTTTTTTTATATACATTTTGAGTGGTAAATCATATAAAAGTGCTAGTTCTAGACAGTGAGTTCCTATCCACCTCAGTCTCTCTCAATCTGTCCTCATTTTATTTGTTCGTTGCTGAAATTTAAAAGTTTAAATTTATTTGTATCATGTTTTTGAATAATAATTGAATAAAGTATTTTTTTATTTCAAATTTTAGCAAGATAAAATTAAAATGCATTAAATTTCAATAGAAAATAAAAAAAAAAAATATAAGCAAAATAAAAGTAAGTGTTTTAAGCAACAATTTAGTGTAAAAAACATGTTTTCATTTGCTTGCCAGAGTTTGGAATTTTGTATTCGGTATTTTGTATAATTATTTGTATATACTCTTTAATCTAGCATCCATTATGCTAAAATGGCAACCCTGGATTTTGGAGAGTACTTTGAGTGGTTTTCAATTACTGTTGTGGCTGTTAATGTAGTTGTTAGCCCCACTCAATGTTTGTTGTTGTTTTTTATCTTTATAAACATGAACACCTGCATATTAATATTATGTAGAATCCATTAACATCTCCACAGAATTATTGGATCGGATGTCGATTTAATATAAAAGCCACTTTAATCGTGACTATTACTGAAGGGTATATTTTTTTTTTAAGCGACTTCTGCATAACTGAGAAATTAATTTATTAAGAACAAAAAAAAAAAATTGTGTTTTTCCTTTGTTTCAGGTAAGCATTGTTTATAAGAACTGAAAAGAAAATTTTAAAATTCTTATCATAAAATTTTTTAAGTTTTAAAAAAATTCTCTGCTTACTGAAAGTTTTTAAAGGCGCCTTCTGTATTTGGTCTGAAAATAAATACAGAATTTTTTTTTTTTTAATCAAAACCCTTTCAAATCTTTTTTATTATAAAAATAAGAAAAAAATTTTAATTTATTCAATTTCTAACAAAAATAAGTTATTCGAAAAGCCATTATAAAAAAAATAAATTTAAAAAACAAAATTTCAAAAAAAAAAAAAATCAAAAAATATTGAATCAAATTTGACTTTAATTTTACAAATTCAAATGTTATCATTTTTAAAAACACCAAATGATATTAATTTATTAAAAAAATACTAAATACAATTTAAAAAAAAATATTTAAATTTAAGGAAAAATATTGAATAAAATAATAATAAATTCAATAAACAATTCTGATTTGACTTCAATGAAAAATATTATATAAAAACATATTCAGATTAAAAAAAAAAAAAATTAAAAATTACAAAAAAAAAATAATAATTAAATTTTATAATTTTTTCAAAATATACCCGGTTAAAAAAGTTTATATATGGTCGCGTATTTGGACAAAGATGGACATATGTATATGTTTCATATAAGGAAGTGTATGTGATGACATATATACAAACGGTACTCATATATGGAGGTATATGTGATTTCATATTTGGAAGTATATGGAATTCCTTATTTGCAAAAAGGGCTCATATATTAACATATAAGAAAGTACATATATGTAACTGCAAAGAAAGATGTTGAAATATTGTATTAATCAGTTTTATAAACCCATTTTAACGACCGATTGTAAACAATTTAAATTTTTTTTCTTATTCATAGTGATTTATTTTAAAATTTTATTAAGTTCAGAAGCGGTTACTACCATTTTTTTTAAATCGTTATTTTTGACAAATAAGTGCATACAAAAATAAGAAATCTGTTTCAATAATAAAATGGTTAATCTTATGAAGTGCAAATAGAAGTATAACCGTCACATAAACTAAAGCATTTTTGACAAATTTAATTTTTTATGTTTTTTTAAACAGGGACTCGAAATAAATAAAATGTATATGGTACAAGATCGAAATTAAATCATGTTGCATGCCAACCCTGCTTACAATCCAATAATTATAAAGTCGTTTTTTAGTACTTTAACAAAAAAATATTAACCCTCTAACTGGCAAACGCAATTCATACCATTCATACCATGCAAAGAAATTTCTACCATGTGCTCCACTCGAAAAACAAATAATAGGTTCTTCAACAAAATTGTTTATCGTTGCCTAATTTAGGCGATATGAGCCAAAATATTTTAGGGTGTATTTTGAAAACTAAAGCATATAAAAGAGAAGTTTTTGACAAAAAATATTTCTCTTACCAAGATATAACGACGCTCGAAAAACTATTTTATTTCCGTTAATATTGAAGAAGATATCGCGATTTTCGCTTTTTGGAAAAAGCGAAATTAGGCGAAATTGTTTATCGTTGCCTAATTTAGGCGATATGAGCCAAAATATTTTAGGGTGCATTTTGAAAACTAAAGCATATAAAAGAGAAGTTTTTGACAAAAAATATTTCTCTTACCAAGATATAACGACGCTCGAAAAACTATTTTATTTCTGTTAATATTTAAGAAGATATCGCGAAAAAGTATCTAAATTTCAAATTATATTGTTCAAACTTCAACGCTTTGCTATTAATACTTAATGCCTTTGTTCTGCAAAATTTCATAAAAATCCGTCTATTAGTTTATAAGTTAAGACGATGTCCTTTAGAGGAATCCTAATAAAATAATGTGAGTCCTTAAAATAAAGAAAGGACTTATTATTAAAGATAAAGCTTCAATCTTACATATATTTTATTATAAAGGGTTGTTAGTCAACATAAATTTTTTTTTTAGATTTTTGAAAACTTTATTTTTTTAAAAATAATAAGTTTTTGAAATGTTACGAAATTTTGATTTTGAAGCTTTCTCGCTTCCAAACCGTCGACGGCACACGAAAAATTTCTACGCAAAATATTTATCAAGTTTAGTTTTCTATCGGAATTTATTAATTTCTAAGATGCATTTGTGGTAAATTTTATGAAGACTGCCTTGAAGCAGCATTACCCGTTAGAGGGTTAATAATTATTACAAAACAAAAAGCCGTGTTTTAAATTGTTTTTGCATTAAATTTTGAAAGCATTTATATTCTAATTATAAACGGTGCTAAAAAATATAAAAAACTGATTGATTTTTTTCATTAAATTTAATTACACTCTAAAAAATGATTGTAAATTTACTACTATAAAACAAGTAAAGTTTCATGTATTATTACGCAAATTCGGTAAATTTATATATCAAAATGCGTAAAACTATTTTGCGCACACTTTTATATACAATAATACACACTTACAGTATTTTTACCAATTATTTGTTTACAATTAAACACATTATGCCTAAAAGTAGTACTATTTTGTTAAATAACATTTTTACGCACAAAGTTTGTGAATATACTAACTTATAATAGTAATAAATATTTTGACATTTTTAAATTGAAAAAAAAAAAATAAAAATAAAACATGCTAAAAAATCTAAAAATTTAAATTTATTGAGAATTTTCGTTAATTAATAATCAAAATTTGTGATAGTAAATTAAAAAAAACTTCCTAATGTATCAAAAAAGTATACATCCATAATTAGAAACGGAATTTCCAAGTGTTTGCAGCCTAATTGTGGAAAAATATTTTCAAAATATAATACTGTACAGCTTAAAAAATTAAATTCTTCATTCGATTTATTCAGTCGGTTTTTTACTCAATCGATTTAAAAATATCGCCAATATTGAAAAAAAAAATTGCCAAAATTGAAAAAAATCGCCAAAAATCGCTAAAAATTTAAAAAATCTTTTAAAATAAAAAAAAATCACCAAAAATAAAAAAAAACATTAAAATTAATAAATAAAAATGAAATTACAAAAAATCTCCAAATTGAAAATGAACGCTAAAATTTAAAGAAAACCGTCAAAAATTAAAAAAATCGCCAAAAAATAGAAAAATTCCTAAAATAAAAAAGAAATCGCCAAAACTAAAAATAACTAAAAATTAAATAAATTTCAAAACTAAAAATTGCTAAAAAAAAAAATTCAAATTGGAAAGAAAGCTAAAATTGAAAAAACGAAAAATATTGACGAGAAATTTAAAATAGTTGTAAATGTACATTTATCTTTATTAGTTTTCGAAACACAGGCGATGTTCCAAATAAATTCTCTTTTTGCTTTGCAATGCTTTGTTTTCGAGAAAAACGCGATCTGAGAACCTATCCAATTTAGGAGCAGTATTGGCGTTGTGTTTTCAACACCGGTGAAAACATTTTTCCAGTAGATCTTTTATTTTTTGAGTTATGCACGGTTTTATTAAGTCGATTTTTAAAAGATACATATTTCGAAAGCTAATGGAGGTGGAGAAAAAATGGTTGAACCATTGTTCAAAACTCAACCCCATTACCCCAACTAAATGTCGATTTAATTGGCCGGATTCGTAAATCGCGTTTTTCTCGAAAAGTAAACATCGCAGATAAAAAAAGAGTATTTAGTTGAAACATCGCCTATGTTTCAAAAACTAACCGAGATAAATAAATGACACGGACAACTTTTTCCAATTTGAGCTATTTTTTTTTTTATCAATTATGGTGATTTTTTTTTAAATTTTCGAGATTTTTTACTTTTGCCGTTTTTAAATTTGGAATTATATTTATTTTGGCGATATTTTTACTTTTAGCAATTTTTCTCATTTTTGGAGATATTTTTTATTTTTAAGCGATTTTTCAATTTTGGAAAATTTTAGTGATTTTTTTTTTAATTTTATAGATTTTTTTAAATTTTGTCGATTTTTTTCAATTTAAGAGATTTTTTACATTTTTGGCGATTTTTTAAATTTTTGGGCATTTTTTTCATTTTAACGATATTTTTTCAATTTTAGCGATTTTTTTCAATTCTGGAGATGTTTTTCAGTTTCGCCGATTTCTGCAAATTGTAAATCGATTGAGTAAAAAATAGATTGAATTCCCAATTATTAAATTCGCAATGATTGAATTCCCAACGATTGACTTACCAACGATTTAATTCCCAATGATTGTATTCAATAATTGATAATATCGAATGAGCTAAATTTATTGAATTTCCCACTAGTGAATTCCAAAGAATGATTTCTCTGCGATTGATTAAGAAAAAAATCATTCGATTTAAAAAATCCGATTTGATTTTCTCAAAATAGAATTCAATCTTTGAAGCTCTGTATATGTACAAATATTTACTTATATACAAATATTTATTATTAATTTTATTATTATACAACACATTAATAAAACTCTTTCTAAAAATTAATTTTTTGTTTTATTTAAAACATTTTTTGGGCTATTTTTCTTTCTTACCGCAAGGTAAATATACGCATTTTTAGGTGTGTTTTACGCATAAAAAATGTATTTTTACGCATTTTATCAGTATATTTACAAGTAAAGCATGTTTTTTTACTCGAAAATTCAGTAAAATTATTCATTTATTTCTAAATTTAATTACATTTTTACGCACTTGCATAGTACATTTACCAACTTTTTGTTGACCAACTTACACGTAATGTGTGTATTTTTTTTTTCATTTACACGCATAGAGTAAATTTACCCAACTTATTGTAGGAGTATAGTTTCCTACTATAAGTTGGGTAAATTTCAACAGAAATTAATAAGAGTGTATATATAATGACATGGATTGCCATAAATAATTATATGTTAAAATGACACTTACATATGATCATATATGTTAGAGTACATGGTCATATATAGATCTATATGATCAGATATACAAGATATGCTAACATATAACATACGATACTATGATATATGGTGATACATTATGCCATGTTAAAAGATTTTCATAAACTAAGTATAAGATATGAACATATATCGTAATATATTACCACACATATAAGCATATATAATGATATCAAGCTGTATATGAGTATATAGAAACTTTTTTCATCGGGAAGTTACCAATAATTGGAAACTCATGGATTACCTTGTAATAATACATCATTACCTTTTATTTTATTTTAACTTACCGATCATCAATTACATAATGCAAGAAATATAAACGTAAAGTAATATTCAAAATATCTTCTTTTGGAAATCTATATTTAGACACATTACTTCGTGATTTTTTGTAAGCATGAGAGTAAGGTATTTTTTTTTAACATTATAAACAAAAACTCGAAGCACAACAATTTATTTACATTTTAAGCAACATATTATTATACGTGACGATAGCTCAGTTAATAGAGTTCTCGAATATCAACCAGAGAACCCAGGTTCGAATCCCAGCGTGACTATAATATTTATTTAATTAATTAATATAAATTAAATATTTTGTCATAATTTTTTTATAAAATTTTGTTTTCCAAAATCTATTTATAGACACATTATTTTGTGATTTTTTGTAAGCATGAGGATAAGGTGTATATTTTTGATATTACGAACGAAAACACGAAGCACAACAATTCATTTACATTTAAGCAACCAAATATTATATGTATCGATAGCTCAGTTGGTAGAGTTATCGCATAATTAATTGTTAATAACCAGAAACGCCGGGTTCCAATATCAGAGTGACTACGTTATTTATTTAAATAAAAACACATATTTGTAATAATTTTTTTTTATAAATTTTTTTTTATGAAAAAAAAATGTAACCATATAAGTAACCAGTTACTTTATCTCCTACAAGGTAATGAGTCCATCTATTACTTTTGGGCTAATCGCCTGTAAAATTAAAATTAAATTAAAAAGGATTTACTGGCGCGACCTTTTCTGTAGAGATTTCTTAGCAAGAAATAGAACCCAGTGTTTAAAAGAGAATTTGTTTGAAGTTGTCGTCTTCTATATCATAGACATTTTGGGTTTATCCTAACTTTAGTTAGGGTCCGCGGGGTCGTTACTCCCGTTATCCTCATCAGAGGAGGCAAAACTGCACGTTATGGGGCATTCCTAAAAAAAAAAAGAAAAAATATGACCCTGTCTTTATTTAAAAGAGTATTTTTTATTTTCGATTTTTGCGGCAGGGGACCCTGGCTAATTAAAAGCGCTATGCGTAGAAGCATATAAGTGTGCGTACTGAAATGAAAGGAAGTTTCCTCAGGACTTCAAAAAAATTTGTTGTGCAGTATGTACCTTTTTTGTAAAATTAATAGATACACTTAGGAAATTATGTTGGTAAAGACGACTGCAATTGTAGTCAAAAACAAATGAAATTTCATTTAAAAAAAGGACGACTTACATTTCATTAAATTCAACTAACATTGTCATTTGTTTTTTAATGTTCAAAAAATGACTAACAATTGTAGTAAAAATGAACCACATGGTAGTAAAAAATAAACCAAAATTTTTTTTTATTTTTTTAAATAACAAAAAACAACTGTAAAAAATGAATGTAAAATCATAAAACAGTCATTTGATGTGAGTTGTTTTTTTAAATGAACTACAAGGTTAGTTAAAAATTTTATTTGTTCTACAAATGACTTACATTTACATTAAAAATAATGAAACTGTATTACAACCCAAACAACTACATATTTTTAAAGCAGAAGTTCCTTGAGTGTAAGATCAATTACTTTCCGAATGTGTAAAAACGTAACCATTCAAAAAATTACTTCATTTCCATATTCAATGTGAAAAATTAGCTATTTTCTTCCCAGAAACAAACCGTATTAAATACTTTAAAAATTTTCTAAAAACACCAATATTTTCCAAAAATCGTGGAACTCCGATAGATCGAATTATGTATTATAGTTTGATCGATATTTGCTTTAGCAAAAAATAAAAATTATAATTTAAATAAAATGAAATAAAATCTTAACCCGTTAAGTTAACACATAGCATCAAAATTTAAATACAAATTGCGAATACCACCGCTAGAGGGCGCAATAAGTGTAAAAAACTATAGAAAAATCTTATTGAGACACCATTGCATTTTTCTACCAAATTTGGTTAAAAAAAATCCCACGAAATCGATGTTTGGTATAAAATGGGTTAAATCCTTAAAAAACTAAGGACAAATTAAATAAAGATAAATCTTGTATGTAATGAATTTCACTTTCGATTGAAATTGAAATTGAAAATTCAATCGATTAGAATTTTACTTCACAAAACACATAAACGAACAAAACCTTAATCAATCGATTTAGTTAAATCAAATATTTCAATTTAATGTAATTTAAAATAAAAAAATATTGCGAATAATAACATCAAAATTTTTAATTTATATCAAAAGTGAAATTCATCACAAACCAGAATTACATATTTTTATTTATAATACAATTTTTATTTTCTAATTGTTATTCATCAAAGTATTAACCGCACATCTCTACTCATTCGCTCTGTGAATCTGAAAATAGATAAATATATTAATGTTCTAAAACTTAATTTAAAATAATTTTATTATCTCACAAGTTCAACCACTACTTGAAGATTACTAATGGCAATAAAAATAATTTATAAAATAAACGAATCGCGTACAACAATACAATGTTAATTTAATAACATTATTGTGTACTTTTTTCAGGAAAAAAAAAATACTTTCAATATATCAGCATAAATATAAATAAATTTGTTCAGAAAAAACGTCGATAGGAACTTAAAGCAGCTGCACATTCAGAAAAGTTCTGCAGTTATTACGTGACAGTTATCTGTGCAGTAATAATGTTGTAGTTGTTTTAACTTCAGTTGTTTTACTTAGAAAAATAATTTTCAATGTTTTTGACAGTTGATTTTTAAAACACCTTACCAAAACTACTGCATTTTGGTAAAATTTATGTTATGCAGTTGTTTCGACTATTTAACACACTTTTTTGTGAGAAAAACAAAAAGGGCGTTTTTAACAAGTGGCTTTGTCTTTATTCAAAACGAGAATGATAAGGAGAGTACACAAATAAAATAAAAACTTCTCTGCCATAAATTATATTTAAAATAAAATATTAAGGTTAATTTTGTAATAGAATATATTATATAGACTCTTTAAATTCGTATCTTAATTTAATCTGACAAAAAGAAATCAAAGAAACAATATTGTATCCATCGCAGACAGACATGTGTGAAGAATGATTTGGAACAATATCGTGAAATATGGAAATTTAAAGTAAAATTCACTAGTATCCGACCATATTTGGAGACAATGTGGACCAATTTTAACATTTAAAATATAATTGCTGAACCGTTTTATTTGAGTTTGAGTAACAAATTTAAGGAAAAATACGAAGTTTTAACTATGGACATTGTTTAAAGATCCGATTTGGGTATATATAGTGTTATATATAATTCCATATCACATCATATATCAGCTGATCCTAAAAATGGTATGCATAAGCTTATTTTATATACCCTTATTTTAGAGTAAATTAAATGGTTTTTAATATAATAAACATTTTGTACAAAATTTTCATTGGAAGATAGATTTTTGCTAGAGGGTGTAGACATATCTATAAATTTCGGTTGACACACAAATATATCTGTGTGAAAATGCTGCAAATTAAAATAAACTAAGGATTACAATATAAAAATTCTAAAGTGGTTTCTTATTTTATTTAATATACATACAGCAACTGGATAGTAACTTCATTTAAATACACTTCGAATACTATATATGTAAAGAACACTGCAAAAGTAGTTAAAAACAAATGAAAGTTAACTTTAAAAAAGCACGACTTACATTTCAGTAAATTCAACTGTTTAATGAACCACCATTGCAGTAAAAATGAACCACATATGTTGTAAGAAATAACAAGCATTTATTATTTTATATAAAAAAAAAAACTACTGTATAAAATGAATGTTAAATCATAATACAGTAATTTTATGTGGTTCGTTTTTTCGAATGAACTACATATGTAGTCAAAAATTAAATTTCTTCTACAAATGACTGTTTTTTTTACTTAAAAATAAAGATTCTGTATTACAACACAAACAACTACAAATATTTACAGCAGAAGTTCCCTGGCTGTAGCCACACTTGGGGTCAAGTGTCTCTAAGTCTCCACTTTTGTCTACTATTTTGTTGACATTGCCAATGTGGTCCTATTAGAACTAATTAGTCACTAGTAAATCTATGGTTCTTATGTCTACATGTGGTCCCATAAGAACTAACGAGTCACTTGTGAATCTTTGGTCCAATGTCTGCATATGGTCCCATAAGAACTACCTAGTCACTAGTGAATCTATGTTTCTAATGTCTACATATGGTGCCATAAGAGCTACCTAGTCACTAGTGAATCTTTGGTTCCAATGTCTACATATGGTCCCATAAGAACTACCTATTCACTACCTAGTCAATAGTTCTAATGTCACTAGTGATTTTCAATGACACGTACATGTTAAATGTCTATAGCAAATTACATTGCCTGGGGAATATTTGGTTAGTAGTACTGGTGACACAGTCAATAGTGAATCAATACTTTTTTACTATTGACATTTCCTGCAGGGCATATAAATGAGAACTTGAACGGCAGGTTGTAAAAAAATACACAAATTCTGTGCCAAGAAAGTCCAATTTATATATTTATAACATAGTTCTGAATACAGATTTTACTACTACAAAGTAAATATTGTTGACCAAAGTTGTGCTTTTTTTTTCATACATAAAGAATCAAGCTTGCATATTTTAAGATTTTTTTTATTTAGTACCGAGTATCGAAAAAATATCAATGCATTTTATTACGAATGACATGACGAATGAAATGATTTTCAGCAATATTTAATACGAAAGAGCAACAAGGCATAGTCTACGGTTATCACCATATTTTCCTATTATATGGAATACTTTTAGTTATGAACTAGTATGATAAAATTTGTTACATTCAGTAGAAAATGGATTATGAATTTTTTCATTTCCCGGGATTCCCGGGAAAAATTATTAATAGAGAAAACGGTTATTCTTCTTCTTAAACTCAACCTATCTAAATACACATTAAATTAATTGAAATTTACACACAGAGAAATAAAGTGCCAACCGAATTGAAAAGTGTATTTTAAGTGTCACAACTTATAAGTTCAGTTAGTACAACGATATTAACATTAGATTTCTGAAAATTTTGGGTGTAGCAACTAAAATTCAGTTGAACTAACCGAACTTTGTTATGAAAACTAATGTACAGTTGTACAAACCGACTGAAATTCATAATAACCGAATTTGAGTTGTAGTAACCGAGTTTTAGTTGGCAAATAGCAAAATTTTTCTCTGTGTGTAGTTAAAAAAAGGACAACTTACTTTTCGTTTAAAACAATTGTATTTTTGAGTTTATTTTCAACTGTTAAAAAATTAATTGACAAAATCGGTAAAAACAATAGATGTTTTTCGTTTACTTTAATATTCAATATATTATAACTTTTTGTTTGAAATAGAAAATTTTAAATGAAAATTTTAACTAATACCGAAAGTCCGTTTTTGTTTATTTTGTTTTTTGAAAAACATACAGAAAAGGTAAAAATATAATTCATTGGTAATTTAACTACATATTCAATTGATTATGATTAATTTTTTAAATAACTGTTAAACTTTTATTGAAAAGTTCTTGTGGAATGTACCTAAACTGTTTAAACGTTTAAGTTAGGCTTGCCAGGCGTATTGTTTTCAGCGGAAAGCGTACTTTTTCCTTTTACGCAAAAGTACTTTTTTAGCCTCGGTACTTCTATTTGTACTTTTTTTTCTTTTTTGTTAAAAACATTGTACAAAAAAATGTTTTCTTATTTAATAACCAAAAAAAATTGTACAGAGTATACAAAAGCACATACAGGTTATTTGAAACGCACTGTAACAATGTTTCATTTCTGCTCGCGCTGCCAACATTGGCAATTTGTCGCCATTTTTACGATTTTTGAAGAGAAATACTTATGTATGTTAATACGACGACTGCCGATTTCAGAACATTCTTTGTATAGAAAATAAATTTTTTTAAAATTTCCAGTTTATTTTTTACCAAATTTTTAATTTTTTCTCTATAATTTACTGACAACATTTTATCAATTTTCTTTTTATTTAAAACATCAACAAATGTGACTGACAAAATGAACTCCAATCGAACAAAAAAAAGATTTATTTTAATAAAGGTTAATTCGTAAGAAAATTCGCGTTTTTTTAGTAGGTTAATTTGCTATTTTGGACTCCAAGCGGAGTCATTAATTGTTACTTTTATGTAGTGTCCGACCGTATACTTTTTTTTGTATTCGGCGACAATGTGGACAAATTTTGATATTGAAAATATATTTTGAGTAAAAATTTAAGGAAAAAGCCGAAGTTTAGCTGTAAAGTTAAATAATCGGCCGCCGAACTTTTTCCGATTTGGCCGAACGTTCGGCGGCCAAATATTGAATTCATTAATTAACTGCGGAATTTTCTTTAAATTTGACACACAAAATCGCATATAATAAGCCCAATAAACATTTTACCATTTCTCAAATGTGTCCATAATACTGAATATCGACAAAAAGCATTTTCAGGCGATGTCTTCGGTAAGTAACTACTTTTATGTGCTGAATTTAATGACTTTTTTCATATAAAAATGTGTACTTTTTTTTCTTAATTGCACTGCTTTTTTCTTTCGATGTACTTGTCTATTTCATATCTGGCAACCCTAGTTTTACAATCACAATATTTTTTCCGTAAAGACTACTGAATATACACATTAAATTAACTGAAAATCAGTTAAAAAGGGACTACTTACTTTTCGTTTAAAACAATTGTATTTTTTAGTTTATTTTCAACTGTTGAACAATTAATTGACAAAATCGATAAAAAAACAATAGATTGTTTTCGTTTATTTCAATACTCAATATAATATAACAACTTTTTGTTTTAAATAGAAAATTTTAATTAAATATTTTAACTATTACAAGTTTGATATAATTTTTATTAAAAATAAAAATTATGTTTTTTCGACCTTTAATTGTGCAATGAAAATGAAAATTATTCAAGTTCGAGGCCATACTCTATATTTCTTTATTAGGATATTGTCCTAACAAATAATCTGTTGAGTTTTTTGTTTTCAAATTTTCCCTTTTAAATTGTCTTCACCTGTCAATCAAAATTTCTAACATACACGTTTTAGTTAGTGCTCTGATTCAGCTAGAATTCCTTATTCGTTTTGTGAATATAAATTTAACGTGAAAAGTTCTTAAATATGCATAAAGAAAGCATAAGTTTTTAACTTTAAAAGAAAGAGCAGAAATTTTAGAGCATTTGGGAAAAGGTGCAAGTGTAACTTTTAAACTGTAACTTTTTTAAACAAGTAACTTTTAAATTTTGTTTCTTTTTCAAAAATTAATTGTTTATTTTAAACCAATAAACAATAAATTAAAAATTAACATAAGAAACTTTTATTTTTATTGGAAAAACGTTTTTAAAGGTAAATTGGATGCCATTCGGAAATATGAACAATCTTGCAAAAGTGAACTGGCTTGGTTTTAATTAGTTCATATTATCGCGAGTGCACTGTATAAACTAGTTTTCTTACTAAATGAGAACTAATATATGAGCTCGTAGTTAAAGATTATCGCCATTGATCAAAAATAGATTGAAAACTTGTTTGGTGTGTGCAAGCTCTACCTTTGGTAGATATACAAAACACTCTTTTTGTTTTTATTCTCCTTTTTATTTTCACACTTGTTTTGTTTTAAGAAACAAGATGTAAAGGGGGAGTAAACAAGACCGTACTTTGTCTTTTTTACAAGTTTGATATAATTTTAAATAAAAATTATGTTTTTTATTTTTTCTATGTATTACCGAAAGTCCGTTTTTTTTTGTTTATTGAATAACAGACAGAAAGTTAAAAAATATATTTCTTTTGTAATTTAACTGTATATTCCATTTAAACAACTTTACCAATAATTTTTTTAAATAACTGTTGAAATTTTATGGAAAAGTTCTTGTGAGTGTAGTACTAATTTTTATACAAACTTTTTTTTTTTTGAGTGTAATAATCTTACCATTCAAAAAGAAAAAACTACACTCCCTATTAGCAAATCTCATTTCTAAAGTAAAAGGGTTCATTAAAAAAACAGTCCCAATGTATGTATTTAAGACTCGTACTATTCACTTGTTTTTCAATAAAGTTTTATTGTTTAAACAAATATTTAAAAGACGTGTTAACATGAGATTTTTGATGACTTTGTTATGCGAACTATTAAAAAAACTACGTGCAAGTAATTGTTAGAAACTCAAAATGTTTGAGTGTATTAAACGAAATATTTAACTCATTGACTAAGAATTAACAAATTTATTCAAAGCACGTTTTTGTTTTTGTAAAAGAGAAGTTGACAAACTTTGAATTTGAAAAAAAAAAAAAAATATTAAAAATGTTTATAAAAAAAAAGGAAAATACGACTAAAAAAGGCAACAAGTGTCATATTTTTCATGCCATATAGTTTGTCGTCTTCCGGTAATTATTGCAATATAGCCAACAAGTTTTAACCAAAAAAATCAGTAGTTTCGAATTTTCTAAAACAGGTGGTATTTTTTTTTTAATTTTCGGAATTTATTTTAAAAAAAAAATTACAAAGAAAAAGAGTTCATTAACTTTAAAACATAAGTAATTTTGAAATCATTTAGGGAATTCACAAGGTGTACTATAGTGTTGTATTTGTCAAATGTGCTACTATTATACAACAGTTGTAAAAATGTTGATGGTATTCTTCGTGCAAATATATTTTACGACAATACAACTTGAGCATGTATGTTTTTCAAGTATACAAGGTGGCGCAAAAATAACCCTCCGATGTTTTTTGGCTGTACTTTAAAAAAAAAAATGAAAAAACTTTGATTCTTCTTGTGGATTATTTTTATTTGGTATTTTAATTTTTTTTACATCAAGTCGACAATATGATGTCATGTAAATGGCCGCCGCCACAGTTGATTGTCATTTGAGCCCTTTTTATGGCATTTTCCATCACTTTGGCCAAAACTTCCGGCGATAGGTCCTCACATTCTTGACGGATATTGTCTTTAAGAGCTGCAAGAGTCTGAGGCTTGTTGACATAAACCCGCGACTTCAAAAAGCCCCACAAAAAGAAGTCTGGAGCGGTCAAATCAGGTGATTTGCTGGCCAGTGCAAATCGCCAAAAACGGGAGATTAGGCGCCCGGGAAATGCATCCTTCAGCATATCGGTTGTGGCACGTGCAGTGTGTGCCGTTGCACCGTCCTGTTGGAACCACATGTTTTCCAATCCCAATTTATCAAGTTGCGGCAAAAAGAACTCGTTGATCATTGCTCTGTAGCGCTCACCATTCACAGTAACCGTTTGGCCCGCGACGTCTTCGAAGAAAAAAGGTCCGATGACTCCTCCAGCGAAAACAGCACACCATACAGTGACCTTGAGCGGGTATAATGGCTCTTCGTGGGTTACACGCCGATTTTCAGTGCCCCAGAAGCGTAAATTTTGCTTATTTACGTACCCGCTAAGATGGAAATGGGCCTCATCACTCATGATTATTTTTGATGAAAAATCATCTTCCTCTTGGTGGTGATTAAGGATGTTACACGCGATTGGCGGTCAGCAGCTAACAGCTGATGCACCGTCTGGACTTTGTACGGAAACATCTTCAAATCTTGTACCAAAATTCACTGTAAAGACCGTCGACTGATACCCATTTGCGTGGCACGTCGTCTGGTCGATGTCGACGGCGCTTCGATGACATCCTCGGCTACAGCAGCAATATTCTCTGCAGAACGGCTACTCCGGGGTCTGCCACGCCTGGCAGCATCTCGTGTTGTGCCAGTCTCTTCGAGGCGAGCGGCTAAACGTCGCAGTGTTTCACCAGTAGGCGTTGGACGGCCAGGAAATCTGCGACGAAATTCATGTTATGCCAAAGTCACCGACCGATTATTGGTCAAATAAATAGTCAATAATATTCCGCGTTCTGGAGCAGTGTAGCGTAACATTGTTTATTAACGTGTATTTCGCATGTGTTTACTACACAAATGTCAAAACAGAACTGACATTAGGGGCCAATCGCAAAATTTATAGCATTTTCTGATAGGAGGATTACTTTTGCGCCACCTTGTACATAGTATGTAGTATGTTTAGTGTCAGCTGTTTTTTTGTTTACTATTTAATCAGCTGTTTTTGTCTTTTTATTGTTTGCGTTTCTGCAACATTTAAAACAAATAAATTTGTCTGTGCCAATAAAAAAAAAGGAAATTTGTCAAATTAATAAAATAGAAGCAAAAGGAATTATTTCGGGAAGTTTTTGTACAAAAATATACAAAAAAAAATAACTTAAATGCTGTTTCAGATAAAGCCGAAGCGGGTATTGAAAAAACAGTTAAGTTCTTTTTTGTTTTTACCATAAGTACCTACATCGGATGCATATTTTTCGCACAAAGCCGTTATAATTTTATATTTTTCGGTTTTTGTCGGCATTTTTTAATATTTTTTCCCCGACGTTTCGATTTTGGCGTTTTTAGTACTTAAGAATTAGAAAATACAACATGCTGCTCACTAATGTACCATTTTTTTTTTGCATATGGCTTTACGACTTATGACTTTAAGGCACCATGTGAATTCCCTAATTATGCTTAACATATTTAATGTTAGGGTAGGTTATTGTCTTTTAATTTAAATTTAAAATAATTCTAAAAACAAAATGAGACAGTAAATGTGTTCACCATATGATGCCAAAACATACATTGTATTGCGAAATTTTTTAAAATTATTAAAAAAATAGATTTAAATCTGTTTTATTTCAAATTCACATCTGTTAAGCTTTGTGTTTTTTTTATCAAGGCTGGCCACCGAAACGAATAACGATATAACCGATACCGAAACACCGGATACTGGTATTATTGAGAAAATTTCAAAAAAAATTATAAAAAAACGTTTTAAATTATTAAAAACTAAAATCTTAAATTTATTAATTTTTATATAAAGTACTTAAGTTTATGGTATTGAACGTTCTTTTAAAATATGAACATTAAATTGTAAAAAAAAATTTTATAATATCTACCCAGCCAGAAAAATTTAGATACTTTTTTGAGGGTTCTTATTATATGAGTCAAAAATGAATCAAATCGAGCACCTATTTTTGAAATTTAAAAATTTCAAAGATATCTGCTCTTTTTTGAGTAATTTTTGAATCAAAAATAAATAAAAAATTAAATTTTGAACATACGTGGGAATTTTGTATTACCATTGAAATTTCATTACATTTAGTTGATACTAATGAAAATGAAAAAATGATAATGAAATATTTTCCATTACAAAATTCATTATTAATGATAATGATAATGCAGTTGATAAAAAAAATGCATTTGTTTACAACAAAAAAATCATGGGTTAGAAACAGGGTTGGAAAATAAAAATACATAAATTTGTTTAAAGATGTCATTGTTGTATGGATGGAATGTTAAATTTTTTGAATTAGAAGCGATATGGAATATAACAAGTAATGTAATATTGGAATGCTTAATATAGGGAACGAAATTTAATGGAACGGAATGGAAACGAAACATAACTTTGTTTTATCGGACTATCAAAATTTATATTAAAAGTAAAAAAAAAATAATTAAATAATTTACACTGTGGCAGCTTTATTAAAAATAGAATCCTTGGTATCTTTTCCGGATTTTGTACGTTGTGCCACCAACACCACACTGCCATATGAAATGCCTATGGCATCAACAATCTCACGCACTTTTACTCTTCGATCGGCCTACACCATATCGTGGGTTTTTTCAACATTTTCGGGTGTATTGACCTCAATTGGCCGTCCAGAACGTTCAGCGTCATTTGTACTGGTGCGTCAACAACGAAAGTCAGTAAACCACTTTTTAACTATTGAAATCCATGTTGCCGAGTCCCCATAGTATTTATCAAGCTTTTTCTTGGTTTGATTAACGGTTTTTTTTCTCAAAAAATAATGTTTAATGAGCACTCGAAATTCACTTTTTTCCATTTTTCAAAAAAATCCTTGAGGTTGTATGTTTTGAACAGCTGTTAAACGCAAAGTAAATGACGGAACTTGCTCAAATTGACAGTAGTCTACTAACAGGTGGTACTTGATGGGAGCAGTGACGCATTTCATATAACTACTAGTAAGTTCGAAAAGTCACGGACTTACTGATCCGCCCTCGTATTTAACAACAAATAACACTTTTTAATATAAATATACTTAAAAACGAATATAAATACCTAGATACAGTTAACCATCCGTTATCTAATAAATATTGATTTGTGTATGTCAAACTAAATTCTAAATGTTTTTTGTAATTTATCTTTTTTATTAGAAAAATATACTTGTAGCTTATTTTATTTTCCAAATTAAATTAATGTAAATTGTACCGGTTATCAATTTTAAACGGTTTTGAAACGGTATCGGTGGCCAACCTTGGCTTTTTTCATGAAATATTTGGCACATGTGTTTTTTTTTTGTAACGCGTGCAAAATCACACCACGATCGTCGTCATTATTTTTCCAACTATCTGGCAGCCAATGCATTTGTTGGTTTGTAATGTAACATTAGCACGCATGCGTAAAGATTGCATTTGTTGACTGCACTTTATTATTGCAACAATATTAAATATTGTCATATTTGTTGTGGTTTTTCTAAATGTAAACAGTTGTATTGAATTTTATGTTCATTATTATCAGGGCAGTGACTTTCATGCAAATGCTTGTTTGTATCATACATGGGACTAATGAATTTAGTGGTCTAATGAAATATAGATTTCATAACCATTGCATTGAAAACAATAGTAATGAAATTATTTTCATTATACATTTTTTTGGGTCTTCGAATCTTTCCCGAATGATGCCAATGGGGTTTCATGAAATAACCCCCCACGAAATAGCTCTCCAAAAGAAAATTAAATAAGTAACAAAAAATTTGTATAGAAAACATTAACATTGATATAGTATTCATGATATATTATCAAACATTTATTATTTATAACTTATTTTGTATTTGCCGCCAGATTTTATAACTTTACGCTCCTGAAGAAGTTTGAATAAAGCAAACGAAACGTTGAGCAAAAACATGATAAATCGATTTTTATTTACAAATGAAACAGATTATTGACCAAAATAGATCGTAAGGAAACCTCTTTTTAAAATCTAATTTAAATATTAACATTGGTCACAACAACAAAAAAAACGTGTTATATAATAATAATAACTATGTATCTATAGGAGCTCTTGGTCTCCCATATTTTATTTATTTTATAAATAACATTTGTATCTTAATATTTTTATAAAATATATTTTTTATTTCTCATTAAATTTATTTACAAAATTAAACCGAAAATATTTGACAAACAAGTTTATGAAGCAAAGTTTAAGACAATAATTTTATTTGAAAGTCTTTTGAGTAGATAGTTGTGGGAATGTTGCCACATATCATTGGGGAGTTATTTAATTTTTTGGGGATTTATTTAATTTTTAAACTGCCCAGCCAGAAATTGCCAATGGTCTGTAAAATCAACCACTGGCAGAGCACTATTTGGCAATGATCCAACAAATAAAGAGCTGGCAAAGCACTGATTTAGAACGCTCTGCCAACGTTCGTAAAAAGTGCTTTGCCAGTACTTGATTTACAAAATTTACAACCGTAAAAATAAAAAAGCACTGGCACAGTACTGACTTAGAAAGCTTTCCCAACATTGGCAGAAAGTGCATTGCCAGTACTTATTTACAAAATTTACAACCGTTAACTCAATAAAAACAGTGGCAGATCCCTTGTACACAACAAGAGTGGAAAAATTCAAAACTAAATTGCAATTTATGATTTGAAGTTAATAATGCTAAGGTCTCCTATTAAAGTCAGCACAAAGTATAGTTTTTGTACTAAAATTTTACTCAAGAAATTTATTTTCAAATTTCTTTCTTTATAATTAACTTAGCCCAAGCAAGCCTATTGTTATTTCTGTTCAAATTGCCAAAATCATTCAATAAGAAATAATACAACTCTTTACTGAAGTGAATTACTAAGTATGACTTTATTGGTCGTTTTTGGTTTTGGTACTGGCAAAGCGCTTATTGCCAGTGCTTTGCCAACGTTTTAAAAAAGAAACGGCCAAGCCCTGCCCGGTGTTATCATTTTGGGGTTGGCAAAGCACTTATTATATTATTAAAAAACCACTTTATTGGTTGTTCTACCAGTGCTTTGTCAACGTTTTAAAATGATGGATTTGGTACTGGCAAAGCGCTCATTGCCAGTGCCTTGCCAACGTTTTAAAAAAGGAACGGCCAAGCCCTGCCCGGTGTTATAATTTTGGGGTTGGCAAAGCACTTAAATCTTCAGATATCCAAAGCTCTGCCAACGCTCATACCACCGTTGAAAGCTCTGGGCCAATGCTTTGGCGTTCGTATTTTTCTGGCTGGGTGTAACCGGACAGTTTAAAAATTAAATAAAAAGTTCTTATATGACCATATATATATATTTTTTATGATCATATATGGTCATCCATATTCGTACATACTAGAAATATTAACCGACATTTCCATATATGGACAAATTTGTTCATACAAATTCATATATTATTTCAAAATTTTGTATTTTGGAAAACTGTTTAAAATACCTAATTGACAGGAAAAAAAATTAGTTTTAAATGGTAAAACATGTGTATTTATGTCTGCGCAAACATTCTCTTTATTATCGCCTCAAAACAAAATATTTCGTCACCTAAAATCATAAATGGCGTAATTACTGCATATTTTCATAAAGCATAAAAGGGCGATTTTAACTGCATATTTTCGACTTTTATGTACATGAAAGTCGCTGCCCTGTTCATTATTATTTGAGCGTCTTTAAGACTAGAATATATTAAATATGTATGACATTTGTCTATGGTTCAATGTCCTTAACATGACTATGCATATGCTATAATTGAACTTATGATTTGAATTATTTATTCCTTAGAATAAGTAACAACACATGTGGACAAATACGTTTCCACAAATATAAAAAATGGTGTATTTTAAAAATGATTAAAGATATTTAGAAATAGCAAGTACAGTTATAGAAAAAAAAGTTCTATAATTCAAATAATATTTGCATAGGGAGCTTATGAAAGCGCACAGTGGGTTTATAGCGAATTAATTGGTAATGAAATACCATTAAAAAATAGTTTGACAGTTACCACATGACTGCAATTACTATTATACTATTAAATTATTTAAATAACTATTATATATACATACTATTAAATTCAACTAACATTGTCATTTGTTTTTTACAGTTCAAAAAATGAACCGCATATAAATAAAACAAATAAACAAAAAATTATTTTTTTTTATTTTCTTTAATACTTTAAAAACTACTGTATACAATGAATGTAAAATCATAATACAGTAATTTGATGTGGTTTGTTTTTTTTTTTTTTTAAATTAACTACATATGTAGCCAAAAATTAAATTTCTTCTACAAATGACGGTTTTTTCACTTAAAAATAAAGATACTCACCCCTGTTACAGCTTTTAAATCAGAGCGAAAGTGAAAATTTTAGAATTTTTCTGTGTTCTTGCGATTAAATCAGAACGTTTTCCCCTACTTTTTATTCGTTTTAATTCGTGTAAAAAAGCCTGCTCGAAAGTAAAAGAATGCCCTTTTTTCTAATAAATTACAATATAGGGTCAAAAATGGTACTTAATATTAAAAATTTAAAACTTTTTTTTTACTTATTTCTGATTTTATTGTATTTTTGGTTGTATTGTTTATACTCTAAAAAACTGTTTTAAAAAAATTTTTTTTGTTCTCATATTCTAGAAAATACTCAAACAAATTGACAACAATGTTAGAAGCATTTCTTAAAAGCATTTTACTTTCCATATCGCACTTGATCAACAAGATTGTATTAACTCAAAATTTTTAAAATATCACTTTTTTCAAGAAATCCACTAACAACATCAATATCTATCTATTGTAAAAATTTCAACGTATTCCGATTACTCTTTCATCTCGAAAACCACTTTTGAGACCATTTTCATGATAATGTAGTGATTACCTTTATTTCAACAAAAGGGTATTAATTCGAGTTAATACAAAAGTTCAAATAGAAATGAATCGTATATTTTCAATAAAAATTTATTATTTTGATTTGAGCCTTTTTTTATGTTAAAAATAATCAAACTGTTTTATTTATATTTGGTTGTATTTTGAGTTGATACTGTTTTGTTGATAAAATTTGTTTTATTCTATAAATTTAAATCGATCAAATTTCAAAAAAATGGTATTAACTCAAAAAATTGATTTTTTTTCAATGAGTGGTAAAATTTAAAGTAAAAAACAATGTATATATATTTTCAAATGGAATTTTCTTACTATGATATGTTTAAATTTTTAAATTCTGTTAAAATGTGGCCATAAACAGTTTTTTGACTCTACTGAAAATTTTAAAATTTGTTGATCAAGTGCGATATGTTTTTATTTTCCATAAAACCATATGTTTTTGGCACTTCGATAATAATTTCGAACAAAATTTCAATTTCGTGTGATTTCACAAATTCTTTGTAATTGCAAAACGTTCTAAAGTAGGGACATGGGCGCCTGCATTACACCTTACACAACTACAAATATTTACAGCAAAAGTTCCCTGAGTGTAGGATTCTTAAAAAATCAAGATCGGCTTAAATTTGGTTGAGTTTATGAAAAATTTTCATTACATTTTTAAAATTAATGCCTTAATAATCAAACCAAAAACTACAACGTACAATAACAACTTTCTATGTTGCATAAATCGAAAGCTAAGACAGAGATGAGTTCATCTTCTGAAGACACTAAATTACAAAATTACGTTATAGATATGAAACTCAGTGTATAAGTCAAAATGAAATCATGTCTAATTTTGCCAATTCATCGATTTATATTTAATTTTTTTTTTTATTATTTGGAATGTGAATCAAAATTGAAGCGCGGATTTCTAAAGAATTTTATGAAGATCAAATTGTGTGAAATTAAATATAACTTGAACAAATTAGATAGACGCATTTTTCAGATCAAGTTATATCAAATGAGATCCAATGGGATTTCATGAGATAAGGTTATGTATGCCATGTTTCGGACCACCTTATCTATGATGTGATACGGAATTACATATATGATTATATATACCTATAAAATAACTTTTTTCATTGGGTAGATGTAAACGTAATAGAAATTTTTTTGTTCCAACCATATATGTTTATATTTAATTATCAGAGAAGCCAAATTAACTTTTTTTCTTTTGTATGTTTTTTCACTTTTTATAATTGCTTTTTAAGATTTTCTGACCAATATAAAAAAGGGTGTTTTTATAGAGGTATATAACTTTGAAATGTAATAAAACAAAGATGAATTTTTTAAATTGACATGAAATTTACTTTATTCGAAAGATAATCTTCTGGCATTATAATTTAAATATGACTCTTGGCATATGAGCGCCACGGCTGGCTCGGATGTAGTCTAATCTGGAGGTCCAATTTTCAATGTTAAATTTTTCGCCAGTTAAAAAAGTGTTGCTAACTTAAAGTTCTATACCTGCATAAAAAACACCCTTTATTATTTAATCTATTAACTTTGAACTTTTTTTAAGTAAACCCAATCAGAAAAATACAATCGGCAAAGCGTTGGCAAGACGTCGAAATGATAATTCCATTAAACAGTAATACGACTCTACTTTTCGACGTTGGCAAAACATCGTAAATACAAAAAACGCAGTACTCCAAAAATTAAAAATTCAGTATTTTACCGATAATTTTCCAAAAATTCGATACTTTTTCTGTATCAAAAATACAAAAAAAACTTAAAAAAGCTCTAAAAAACGTCGATAATTGCAAAAGGTTATGCAATCTGACCATTAAAAGGGAAATCATCTAAAAAAAACTGCTGTAAGTCCACCTGACGAGAATGTGAATCTTTGAAACTGGAGTGTGACTTCCCAAAAAGTTCAAAAATGCACTAAAAAGTGGAAGCTAAATTGTTTTAAATGTACAAATCATTTTGCTACAGTGTTTACCAGTCCGCGCACATTAAACGCAAAAAATTTCTTTAGGGAATTTCATTAAAAATTAAAAAAATATAAGAATCTTTTGATATCAGATTAAATTTCAAATTTTTTAGTTTCACAAAAATAATTTTCTTGTTAAACCTGAAGTAGAATTCATAATATTTTGTATATAAATCTGGTTTAAAATGGTTGTCCATATTTTCTTTGCAGCTCCAAAATATTTGTTAAAAATTATGTTAAATTACATGATTATTTGTGAAAGGCGTGGTAGAGAAGAATGAGTGTATTTTCTAAAAATTATAACTACATTGTAAATTTTCAATTTTTCTGAATCAGACTGCGCAGTTTCTGGTACTGAACCTTCGTCAGTGACCCTGTTTTTTTGAATTTGAATAATGTAATATTTGTTATGTTTTTATTTGTTCGATTGCGTCTATATGAAATTTTTCTGTGCAATCACTGACCGTGCTATAGATAAACTGATTTCTAATGCCACATGCACTCGCACTTCACGTTAGACAGAGCGCTTTAGCGCACTGATCTATCGTCAGGTCGAGTTTTGTTGTGATTAAAACTAGTTAATTCAATACACGGTGTTTTTGTTCTTGCATACATAATCTCAGAAGTACAACTCCAACAACACAACAGTTCTATTTTTAGAAACCTACCTCACTCCAATGTCCACTGTTTGCCCATATGTTGTAAGTGATGCCATATCTATGATATATTCTTTGTATATTCGACAGATGGCGCTTACGTAGTTAGGGAAGAATTGCCAGAGAGCAAAGTTTGATTTTTGTTTGAGTTTGAATTTTAACGTCTTTTTCAGACATTATTTATTTCCCAGTAAAATAGTAAAATCCAAATAACAGGTTGCAGAACAACTGTTCTGTTCAAAAACCGATTCTTTTTACATGGAATTTGTCCTATTTGCAAGATAGGTTCTTTACCTCCAAACAAGAACAGGTTGCTTCAAAACCGGTTCTAGAACGAGTTATAGAACTGGTTCTGGGACAGTAAAACCTTTTATTTTGACTGTTAGGAACCCGTTCCAGAACCGGTTCCATGTAACCGGTGGTAAAAGTAACCTGTTCTAAACATTTTTGCTGAGTTATTATTTTAAATTAGTAGTAAGCAAAAAATTTCATTTTGGAAGGACATTTACAGAAATTTCACATTACACCATGCAAATAGCAAACATACTTTAGGCATTGTAGATTTTAGATATAAAAATTTATACGAGAGTGTGATAATTAAAAATAGTGGCCATAGACGTCGATGTCCACCTTCCCAAAGAACTAAAATAACAAATATCCAACCCAGCGCCAAGACAACAAAAATCAAAGTTGTTTTTAAAGTTTTTTTTTTATAAAATTTTTATTTTCAAAAGAAAAATATATACATTTTTTTTTTTATGAATTAATTCTTGTACTATTTTAATTTGAAGTTTTGGTATTACGTATTTTTAATTATATTTTGGAATCGATTTAAAAATGTATACTAATGATAGCATTAGGAAACATATTATTATAAACATAAAAGAAACAAACAACAAATAAACAGATTGATGAAAGGCACATACATTACATTTTATATAATATAAAATATCTAATACAATAAAGTATTTGACAATACTACAATAATTCAATTTAAACACAAAAAAATAATGAAAACAAAAAATTACGCATTTAAGGCCTTTCACAGTACAAAAATTTGAAATTGAAAATTTTGAGCTTATACAGAAATATTAAAAAGTTTAAAAATATTACTGCAAGTTTTTCCCTTTTAGTTTCTTTGTTTGTTTGTAAAACAATGAATAAATTGAAATTATAAATACATTATAATTATCTAAAGATAATAGTAAGTATTAATGAAAAATGACTGAAAGAGATGAACGAACATCCTTAATAATTAAAGAAGAATTTAAATTTAAACAAAATATATATATTAAAGTAAATTATTCCATTTGAACAGATGGTGTAGGATTATTTCGAGTTTTTAATTTTAATGTATTATCTGAAATTTAAAGAAAGGTTTATATTAGTTTTTTTATTTATTTTATTTTTATTGTTTATAAAAGTAAATACACTTTTTAAAACTTACCATATAATTTTTTTATACAATCGCTATAGTAGGCTCTTTTACCATTTATGGAAGGTTTATATAATACCTCATTGGTTAAGGCATTACAATATAAGGCTTTTAAGTTTTGCAACATTTGATGACGACTTTTATACTTCAAAGTTAATACAAAATCACCCGTTTCTTTTTCATGATGTACAGCGCCACCAAAACTATTTGCATTGCCATTGCCATCATCACTAGCTGCTTCATCGAAACTGCTGCGACTGTATTCATCTTTCATAGAAGAATCATCAAATTTAGACATTTTTGGATCAGTAGGACAGAAATCTGATTCTAAAAAGAAAAGTAAAATAAATGTGGTGATTTTTTAACAGTTTGTAAACATTTGATATGTTATCATCGAAATGAATCATAACCACCAATGTTTTGTATTTCGACACTTTTCAATTAGTGTGGAGGATTTGTTAAATCACACAGAATTAAAAATTTCAAAAACTAGTTGTTTGAAAAAAAAAATTGTTTCGAGCGCTGTATTTAGTTCCGAATCCACATAAAAAAAATATACTGGCATGTAATGAAAAACGATCGATTATGTTAAAAATCATAATTCTAAGAGTGAATAATGAGGAAGAGCAAATTATTTGTATGTATTTGTTTTAATTGTGTTGGGAATATCGATTTACATCTTTTAATCGTTTTTAAATTAACAACAAAGCCAAACATTCGGAATGGAAATTTAAAAAACTATTGGCTGGTATTTTTTATGATTTTTCGAAGGCTTTTGACCTTGCAGATCACAAGATTTTAATAGATAAACTTCGTTATTATGGATTAAACACGCGAGCAGTGAAGTTGTTGAAAAATTATTTAACTTTTCGAAGACAATATGTGGAAATTAATAACTGCAAAAGCTATATTGGTGTTGTTGAGAATGGTGTCCCACAGGGCAGTGTGTTAGGCCCACTACTTTTTAAGATTTATATTAATGATTTAATGAATCTGGGATTATTTGGAAATTTATTTTTATATGCTGATGGATATATGTCTTTTTTACAAGTATAAACACGAAATTGCGTTGAAGGTGCATATGGAACGAGATTCAGCTTTAATAACAGAGTTTGTAAGGTTAAACAAATTGGTTCTAAATGCTGAAAAAACTAAGTTAATAAGATTTAAGCCTTACTCTGTTAACCTAAACTTCAGTATTTTTATAGAAGGGAAAGAAGTTTTTGAAACCTTTCAAACGAGATACCTAGGTGTGTGTTTGCAAAGTAATTTGTCATGGGATACACATATTAAAAGCCTCAAATCAAAAATTGGGTCAGCTATTGGTTTAATTTATAAATTTATGAATAAGTTTAACACAAGAACTAAGCTACTTATCTATAATGCATTGATACATAGTCATCTCAATTACCTACCCATTATATATGGTTACAAAAAAAGCAACGAGCTTAGGTCTTTACAAAGAGTTCAAGACAAAGCGCTTAAATCTGTTTTTAATCTACCTCAAATGTATTCAACGTTATCTCTTTATAAAAATGTTGCTGAAACAGTGCTGCCTGTACATGGATTGTATAAAATGCAACTATTAATACATGTCTTTAAAGCTCTGCACAATATTGGCCATCATACCATAAATTTTTCTCGAAATCAATCAGTATTTAATACAAGAAACAATACGAATCTTTGGATAGCAAGATGTAGGCTGGAAACAACAAAGCAACGTGTGGAACATATGGGTAGTTTGGAGTACAATGAATTGCCTCATGACTTAAAGTGTATTGAAAGAATATCTCTTTTTAAGAAAAAGCTAAAAGAATATTTACTTCAAAATTTGGAAATGCTTCTTTTGTAATAATTAATTGAATTTGTAAAATTTAACTTTTCTTTTATAAAAATTTAAGCTAAGTTTTTTAAAGTACATATATACCTTTTTGCCAACTCGCCTCAATAATGTCCTAGCGACGCTGAGGTAACATCTTTATTTGTAAAAAAAATTTTTTCTGAATATAAGAAAATAATACAAAAAAAAAAAAAAAAATATTGATTTGAAAACTATCGCTTCCCTTTACATGCCAGATAAATGGAAATATTCCGAATTTGTTGCTGTTATCCACATGCGAATATTTATTTTTGTTTCATTTCGTGTAGAAAAGAATTGGTGAAAGTAAAACGATTTTTTTTTTTTCGCAACTATTAATATATAAAAATTTAATTTTATAGTGCCGTTGCTTTATAACAACACCTACCCAGGTAGAAATTGCCAACCGTGCCAAAAAAAAAAATAGTACTGGCAAATCACTGCTATTTTTGTAAAACCCACCGTGCCAAAAAATTACCAATGGTACAACTAATATTAAACTAGAAAAGCACTATTTTGTTTGCAAATCATGTGTTTACCAATTTTACCAATATGACAACCAATTACCCTAAACGTAAAAACCATACGTCAATCTGGTAACATTGTGAAATTGAGACGGAGGAGATTAGAAAAATAAAAACAAAAATCTAAAAATAGAATATTTGTGTTGTTAGTGTTATCACTTCTGAGTATAATATACAATAACAGAAAAAGCTAATATGAAATAAAACTGCAATTTAGCTGCATTAGATTCGAGGCCATACTTGGGAGTGATCGCTAAACGGTCATGACTTGGTATTGTTACGTTTGTAATGTAAGATGAGCGCAGGTTTGATTCTTACAGCCGCAGGTTGTTGAAAAATTTATCATATAGAGACAATCTGACAATTATAAGACACAAATAATAATACAATTTAAATGGAAAATCACTGATGAGCCTGTCCATAAAAAAGTCAGAAACTAGTCTAGTCTGATTTAAAAATTAAAAGTGTTTATAATTTTTATAGAAAAACGTTTATTCTTCTTCTTAACCTCAACATTTCTAAATTAAATTTGTCAAATGCATATTAATTAAAAATTAATTGCGACTGTCTATATGACGTTAATATAACACTGTACTAAAATAAATTATTTTTTATATTTTATTATACATTACACATTTAAATATGATGTAAATAACTAACAAGGAGAGCTTCCCGATGGATTCTCTCCGATCTTAATAAAATTTGGATATGTGATAAAAGAAAACGAAAAGAAGAGACACGTATTTTTTTAGCGGCCTAATCTCATGTTTAGCGTTTAAGAAGTGGGGTCAAAAATTTCGTTTTTTCTACTTGTTTCAGAGACGCTTTTGAAAACGCATGAACTTGTATTTCCTGATTTGGCAATTTTCTTCCATCAAGAAAAGAAATATCTTAAACATTTTTCAGCCAGTATGCCGTAAAGCAATTTCAAAAAATTTACTAAAACAGCAGTTTTTAAAAAATTCTCAAAAATCGATTAAATCAGATAGACCAAAAAAAAAATCGTAACCCGTTAAGTACATACAAAGCATCAAAGTTCGAATTCAAATTGCGAATACCACCTCGAGGGCGCAATAAGTTTACAAAATCTTCAGAAAAAGCTTATTAGACAATATTACATCACAAAGTTGCTTAAAATTTAAAAAAAAAATTCTAACTTTGGTCCAAGGACATACGGGATTTCAAAAGGATACCTGTAAAGGACATCGCCGTAGCTTGAAAACGTATGGACGTATTTTTATGAAATTTGGCAAAAAGATTATATTAAGTAGCATTATCAACTTACGGTTAATAAATTTACGTTGAAGTTTAGGTTAGTGCGGTATCTATCAATTTCGCGTTTGTCGAAAAACGAAAATCGCCATATCTTCTTAAGTAAAAGCACAAAAAATGTAATTTTTGGTAAATGGAATAAGTTATGCCTTAAGTTTGAGGGTTAATAAGGATAACCGGAAATTTTAAACGGAAAAAAAATAGTGATGAGTTTAAACATTAACACTGTAAATTTGAACTTTAATTTCGGTGCAAAGAAATCAACATTTTGTACGATAGAAATTTAAAATTTTTCCAAGTAAAAAAAAAGAGAGTGAAAAAATAATTTCTGTTAAAAATATTGAAAATCTTTTGTTTTTAAACAAAGTTAAAAATCTGGCATGTGATGAAAAATTATCGTTTTCAAGTCGATCGTTTTTAAAATTTCAATCCCGAATATTTTCTACTGTTTTAAGTTTGAAGAAGATCAAAAATGTTATTCGATATTATTGATTCAATTAAAGCAATTAAAAACAAGTACATGCACTAAGTTTTACCATTTTTTTTTTTTTTTTTTTTTTTTTTTTATTAATTAATAATCATATAATTACAAATTATATACTATTACCCTAACCGAGCACTAGCTACTATGGCCTTCGGCGCGTTGTAACGAAAACAGACCAATGCCTCTGGTGGGAATCGAACCCACGACCCCCGCACTGATAAGCCAGCACGCTACCAACTAGCCTACCGGGGCGCATATTTTTTTTTTTTATATACCCTCTACAGTGTATATGCTGCAAATGGAAAAAAATGATTTGTGGTGACAAACTTTTTGGTATAAAAAAAAAAGAAATTGTGTATTAAAAAAATATTTTTTTAGGTGAAAAACTAATTTTGTGGGGAACAAAAAAAAAATTTTTTGATAAAAAAAATGTTGAGGTGAAAAAAATTTGAGGTGAATTTCAAATATTATTCACATCTACGAAAAAATATGACATACTATTTTATACACCAGACGCTATTACAGACATACAGATTTGGAATTTGTATGGTACCTTCACATGGACAATTTAAAAGTACCTTAATGTCCCGGATATTTACAAATATCGGATAAAATTGTATCAAATTATATCTAATTTGATATAATAAGATACATGTAGATGTCCCATTTTTTGGATCAATTTGTATGTGCTTATATATGGGAACTTACCGAATGAGAAATCATCATATTAAACTCCATAGTAAAATTTTTACCCGGGTTGTAACTTTTTGTTCGTTTTTTAAATGTTGTAAGTTACTAAATTCCTTAAAATCTTGTTTTCGAAGTTTTTGTCTCAAACAACTTATTTGTTGGGCAATTTCAAGAGAATGGAAAGGAATTTTCTACAAATTACAAAGTCGTAATCTTTTTGCAAGTGATTGAATAGGTTATTAAGGTTGAAGCAAACCTCGTATTTGCAGTTATTTTTTCCTGCAAATACTTCTCAATAGAGTTTTTAATGCAAAAACCGCATAGAACTATAACTTATTTTTGTTATAAATTTTATATCATTATATAAAATCTGATTATATTGTATAGAGCCATTATTCGGATGTAATTTAATCTGATAGTATCAAATTAGAACCAAATTAAAGAAAACTTATATAATTATATGGGCCCATTTCTTGGATAAAACTGTATTAAGACTTATATTAAATTACGTTTGATTATATAAAGCATTATATAAATTTTTTTTAATCAGGCAAAATTAATATTTTAAAAAGCGATTCTATTAAACCAATGTTTCTTCTTATGTAACTGGTTTTAGTTTTCTATTTTACCTGTATGATTTTGAAATATCTTGAACTAAAGTCAAAATAACGCTAAAATACCGAAACGACGATTTATAACGTTATATTGTTGATTAAACAAAATTATATGGGGAAATATGTTTGAAATAAACCGTATGATATCAGAAGAAACATGCCACTATTGGAATCGTAGTTTTAAAACTTTCAGTTAGGCATTGATGCGGGCGTGGTAGTCAACTAACGTTATAATGAAAATATAAGTGTGCCTACCTTGGTTTTTACTTTTTCGATGGCGTCAAAAAAGTTCCCCACCAACCGCGATTAAGTCTTAAATATGTATTTTTTTAAATTATTAATAAAAAAATATCATATTTTCATTTTGTTTTATATAAGCGGTTATAAAAGTTCATATATGTTCAAATATCTCAATATATTTTTTCATATATGAAGGTATATGCGATTTCATATTTCCAAAAGCGTCTCATATACGAACATATATGGAAGTACATATATACGCAAATATGGAAGTATATGAAGTCAGTTTTGTGCAAAGAGGAATCATATATGAATATATATGGAAAAATATGCCACTCCATATACCCAATAACGACTCATATGTGGGCACATATTATCCCAAACTTTTGTTTATTAAATTTCGTAGTTTTTATTTATTTATATAACGCTTTTGTTAAAATTTTTAACGCATTACGTGTAAAGCTTTAAAACACTTGAAAATTGTGTGTCCAATAAATTTTATAAAACAACTGAAATTCTTAATCTAATTGTGGGCGTTGTGGTGTAGTGGTTAGCGCGTTGGACTGTTACACAGATGGTCCCGAGTTCGATTCCCGGTGACGACAACATCAATTTAGAAAATAATATGTATGAGTTTTCTATCACTTACATGTATCGCTGCGCCCACCTTCGGTGTTCCCATAGCACTTAACCCCACCGAAGTAAAATAATGAATCAGGGCTATGAAACAAAAAGCTTCAATAAATTCGCCAACTCTACATCAGGTGGCGACCTACAACTGTTCTAAGAATTATCATCTCGCGCAATTACAGTGTCCCCTTTCCAAAGAAAGCCATACATTAATTAATAGGAAGAATTTCCTGAGTGATGGTTCTCTTTAAAAAAAAAAAGTACATCAATAGAGAATCCAAACTCTATACGGTACTCTCCTTGTCAGTAAAATACGTAGATTTTTGTAATTACTTTTGCCTTCATTACGACAATATCAACGCATTTAACTCTTATTTTAAAATTGTATTAAGTTCAGAAATAAATCTACCAATTTTTTTAAATTATAAAGCGCAAATAAGTGTATAATCGCTACTTAAAATAAAACATTGTGGACAAATTTATGATTATAAAGGACCTCACAGATAATAATCCGAATTACTCTAAACATTCAATTAGTACGAATTGTTCACATTTGAAGTTCACATTATCATTTAAAATTTGGAAAATACAATATCATAATTAAATATTACTAATTAATAGTTTAAAAACATATAATATTAATATTGTTCACAATATTTTAATTTAATGTGGTCGTATTATACTTTATTTTAAAGTTGTTTAAAATATCGTATTATCGGCAAATATTTCGTTCTGATGCGATAATAAACAGAATGTTTGCGCTGACAAAAATAAACATGTTTCGCCTACTTTTTTTTTATTACAATTTGCGTTTTTTATTAAAACCGGTTTTTAAAATACAAAAGTTTTCTAAAAATATAATAAAAATATTTTATGTATGAACGAACGTATATGGATGACCATATAATATATATGGACATATATATATAACCATATTTGTACATACATGGTAATGTAGGTTTATTTTTCTAGTATGTAATAATATGGACGACCATATATGATCATATAAAAAGTATATATAATTATATATGAACTTTTATTTTTTTTTAATTTGATTTAACTAAATTTGAGTTCTACATATTTCAGCATATGCCAATTCCTCAGTGTATTGAAGCAAGAAAGAGTACTAAATTTGAGGATAAACCTTGGGCAGAATCAATAATGTAGTAAAAAGACATAAGCAAATATCAGCGAGAAACGGGCGTGAAAATAACTTCTATATTTGTCGCGTCCGTTTATCGCTGATATTTGCTGATATCCTTTTACTACATTATTGATTCTGCCAAATGTGTATCCTAAATACTTACTAAATATTAGTAATCTTCCTTGCGTCAATACACTGAGGATATATACCGCATCTTTACATTCCTTTATTGTTTTTGGCTCAACTAAAAGTGTGCGAATGTAGCGTCCGTGGCCCAGGAATTGCCCATATGCGAAAATTTAATTTAATTTTAACCATTATATCGTCACCTAAAATGCAAAATGACGTAACTAACGTATTTACTTCTTTACAGGAGAAGCAAAAAACGTCCACATACATTTAACAATAACGTTTATAAAACTGATTGTTTTAGTCATAGAACAAAACTATTTTGTGGAGAAAAGTAGTAAGATGCTGTGCTTCACAATCACGCAACCCTATTTCAATATTTTACAGGGCAACCAAAAAAAATGCGTGAAAATAAAAGTATATAAGATTCGAACTTTATTTATAAAACAGTTATTTTTTATCGTAGAAGTCAAAAATTTTGTGTGGGCATATAGTTTAGCCAAATGAATCATAATCGCCAATATAAAACCGGTTTTGGAAAACTTGTTAGTTATGCCCTTTTGCATTTTATATCCCTATATATCTTAGGATATAAAATTAAATAACTTGTTAAAAAAATTTTTTTTGTATTGATTTAGAAAATAAATTTGGTGGGTGATTTTTTTTTTTTTTTTTTTGCAAAATGACCCAAAATAATGTTTTTTGTTAATAATACAACATAACTCCATATTATGTGTAAACATACATATATGCTCTCTCTAATTTTGGCAGTTATAAAAAAGTTCTATCTCCTTTACCAAATATCTAAATTTTATTGCATTGAAAAAAGGCAAACAAGAATAGATAAAAGGTTGATTCTAATACATTTTTTCAGTTTAAGTCACATTTTTCTCATGGATATTTTTGCACATTTGCAAGCATTAGAAAGATGACATATTCGTTGTATTTTAAAGAAAGCGGGATATTTTTTTGTAAAATCAAATTTTATTTTGCAGAGAAAGTCAACATATTTAAGATTTTCATTTAAAAATTATTCCTTTCGTTGAAAACCTATTAGGTTTGATCGATTTTTCCACTAAATGCTTCATTAGTCTGTTCGTAAAGTAAGAAAACGTATCTGAAGACAATTTAATGGGCTGCAAAAAAAAAAGTAAATAAAATGCTTTTGTCTTTTTTCTATGTATTGAAGTTGTTGTCAAGTAAATTCTTAAATAAATTCTATTTAAAATAGAAATTTTCTACTTCTATATTCAACTCTACACAAAAGATAACGATAACAAAACTATTTTAATACTATTTTATTCATTACAAGAATGCTACGTTACTTTTTTATTACTACTTCTAAACCAATTAAAGGCTTCATTACTCGAGCGGATACGTTTCGTAAACGAACTGTAAATCTGTTGTGTCTACATACAGTAATTTGTCTATGAAAACAAATGGTGACGGTTTTGCGGAAAGTAAGTTTTGTCGAAAATAGATTTTCTTTTTGGGTTTCCGTTTAAGGAGTTAGGTAGAGACATAACAATAACATTATCTTCTATTTTCTTTTAGCTCATAAAACGTTTCACACAGGAGTTAAGTTTCGAATCCACTCAAGTAATTTGGATTTAAGGCTTAAATTTTTTGAATCTCCTATAGATTTTTTTTAAAATTCCGATACATTTAATCAATTCCACAATCTTAAATTCACATCTATCTTCTCTCGTTACACAAATAACACTGAATGACATTTGAAACTCAAGTTCTCAACTTACCATCTAAACATCTACGTTTATTACAACTTCCCATAGGCTCTTCAAGCAAGCGTCTATCACGTTTTGGACAAGTTGATATTTTAACAGGCAATATACGTTGTGCTAATATTTCACCACTGCAAAACAACAAAATGCAAAAAAAAGAAAATCAAAGAATAGAATAGAGTAAATATAAAAAAAGGGATGTTGAATGAATTTCATAATCTGACGCAAAACGACAAAACACTTACTTTAGGCCCTCTAATAAGAACATTGCCGCTGTTTGTTTACGATTCATGCAGGAATTATAACAAGTAAAATTTATAATCAATTGTTGTTTTAACTCATTAGTAGCTGCACCTTTTGTGGTGGTATTTAATGGTACTACCACCGAATAACGTTCATTAATACATTTGCCCGTATCCGAACCATAATATGTGGCATTGGGATTGTTACAGCGTAATAAACTTCTGCGAATTTGTTCATTTACATCTAAAATCAAAGATAAGGAGAAATATTTATTTAATCATTAATCAATTGATCATTTATTAATGAACAAGAGAAGATAATTTATTTAACACTAGATAACCAATATGTACTTTAAGGTGGGTCGTTTTAGAAAAATATAATTTAGTGGCCCCCTGAAAATGAACTTTGTCATTTTCTAAGAATATTCCCAAAATATTTTGTGTTTTGCGATAACGGTTAGTGACCTGGCTCATTTTGAAAAAAGGTATACTATTTAGTTGTTCAAGATATATATATTTTTTTTTTGTTCCAAGAAACTGTATACAAAAGGGTTATCAAATGAAAGATCTTTTGAAGACGTGTCTAACAAAAAATAAAAATATATACGTTTTTTTAAAATGGCCCAGCTGACTAACGGTTTTTGCAAAAAATTAAATATTTTGGGAATCCTCAAAAAAAATGTCAAAGTTAATTTTTAGGGGGGCCACTACAAAATTTTTGTGTTGCAAGTAGGGGTGCCGATCCTGAAATCTCGAGATTTACAACTTTTTAATTTGCTTATTTTAATACACTTACAATATTATTACGTTAAAAACTAATTATAATATCTATTAAATTAAGTGAAACACAATTTAAATAAGGACTACTGATTTCTCATTACATTCAACCCTTTTTGATATTTATTTTTAAACATTGTTTAAATAACCGAGTCTGAATTCTCTGGTTACTGGGAAACTCTCCTGGTCAGCGCCAGGCTAAAAGATTGATCTCTTTTTCCAGTAGGGGGTCGAGTCGACTCTTGTCGATTGAAAGGGGGGGTTTGAGGACCCTGGCGTCGTACTTAACTGGACACTGTAATCTCAGATACCATCTGCACAGGAAGGGTCAATCCGACACGGATATGTGTAGGGTTTGTGAGATGGTGTCTGAGACCTCGGAGCATGTTATCTGCGAATGTCCCAGGCTTTGTGATAGGAGACTTAGGTTTCTAGGTGATCGCTTCATTTCGCCTTCCGACATCGCGAACATTTTGCCTAATAGGATAATTGGCTTTATAGGTAGCTTGAATCTGTAGATAACTTTAGGCAGCACAAAAGACGTACAATGGTCGCGGTGCATAGTGCCTTCTGATCTAATCTAATCATCATAACCGATAAAAGTAGTAAAAACGACAGATTTAATGGCCAAAACCTAAAAAAACGATTATTTTGCTTTGTTTTTGAAATTCAAGTTTTTTTTTTTGTGATTACAAGCCAATGTTCGCATTTGTTTGTATGTTTGTGCCCAGTAGCAAAAAATACTAGTGCATAACCAGTTTTGTACTGGTTTATTTGAACCAGGCAACTAGTACGAGTTCTACCCTCTCCATACAAAGAACTGTAGAATTTAACATGGAGATATCATAGGAATGATAGCTAGTTCCAAACTCATCGTTGGGACTAGTTGAGAACTAGTTTGAAAACTACGATTTAAGGACGAAAAATAATGAGCAAAACTAGTACTAATGCGATACTCGCGGAACCAGTTCTGAACTAACTCTGAACTATAAAACATGAGATTGGGTAGCTAAAAAAATCCGTGTCCCTTAAATTGGTATTCTCTACAATATATTTAAGTTTCATTAAGTAATACGGGTCCGGGTCGGGAATGATAAATTTTAAGACTGTTAAATTCTAAGAACTATTGTTTCTTTTTTTAAGATTATTCGGCCTGAATATTTTTGCTTAAATTTAAAATTATAAAAAATAACACTATCGTTAATAGTAGAGATGGGCACGTGGTTTAAATTTGACACACACTCACGCACAGTCCCGAGAGAAAAACTCCACTGGCGCCCAATCACTCACAAACATTTTTTTTTCTACTCACACTCACTCACGTAAATAAATTCAAATTTCATTCACATCCACACGTGAATCACTCAAATTCACGAAATAAATCTAAACGGAAAAAATAAAATGCAAAAATTAAGGTAAATTGTGAATGATCAACTAAAAATTGCTATGAATATGTAATTTTGACATTTATTCTGTATTTTAATAAACCAAAAATAATGAATCGGTGAAAAAATTAAAAGAAATATATATTGAAATCAATTTTTTTTTTTTTTTTTTTTGGTTAAGTTCTATTCACGCATACTCGAGAAGATTTTTTTTATGTTGAATATTCAACATATTTTAATTTTTTTTTTCTTTTTTAAATAACTTTTGATCAAATCTTTCAGCGAAAAAAATACTCTTTGTTAAACCTTTATTCGTTTAGCCGCAAAAAAAAAATATCATATAAACATACAGAAACCGAAAAAAACATTTAAATCACATATAATTTTCTTCACTTTCTTGACTTTAGCAGGGTCTCAGAGCTACAAATCGCAACTAAAAGTCTTCAAAATTTACAATATAATGTAAAATATTGTTGTCTGTCGAGCTGCGTACTTAGTTCTTAAGATTTCTTAAAATTCAGTTTTGCCTTTTTGGCCAGCTTTCAGGCCAAATACTCCTCTGTGAGACGGTCCTTTTGTCAAATGATGTTATCATTTTGAGATTGTGAAAGCACTTCTAGCACCTGTTAAAGTGCCTTGGCAGCGTTGGTCCGTTTGTTTTTTTCTGACTGGGCAGTGTTAGAATGATCTTTAAGATTTGAGAATAATACCATAAATGACAACTACTTTAGTGAATATTTAGGTATAAAAACCTTATTTTCTAAAAAATTTAGATAGCTCCGTTTAAATATATGATATACCAAGTTTCATGAAAGAGGTGAAGTTGTTAGTCATATTTTCGTCAATAGGTCTTCTGAAATAACTCTAAGATATAATTTTTACTTACTCGTATCTTTGCTTATATGATTCTGACATCTTAATACTGGATCACTAGCATCTTTGTCGAAAACAGCAAATACTCTAACCCGCAGCGGTTGTATGGGCATTTTTTGTGTATAAAAACAATCAATATAAACATTTTCATTTGTTTTTATATAAAGTCTTTGTGTGACTTTCGAATAGATAACACCCGGTCGTTGAGCAACAACATCTGTTGAATTTACTTGTATACGAAAATTGTAACCACCACGATCATGCTCTTCACAGGTTGGTATTAAATTCAAATTCTGCAAAGCAAGCAAAAATTTGCACTAAAGTTTTTTATTGAAAAAAAATATATAAAAATCCTTACCGGTTTAATATCCATTTGTTCTTCTAGTAATTGCTGAAGAGCAGATTGCTAAAAAAATAAAAATAAAAATTTGTTATTCTATTTAAATAATATTTAGGCTTGTGAAATTTTTTAAATTTTATTACAGTTTATTAAAACGAATTAACATGTAAAACAACACCAACAATTTCTTCAATTTAATTAGACCAATTTTTTTTGGTAGACATGTTAATATTTTTTTAAACATGAAATATTTTTGTATAAAAATATACACACTCTTAATTTATGAAAAGCTATCAACTTCATGGTTGCAGGTTCAAAATGTATCTGACGGTTTGTTGCAGTATTTACTGCAGTGTTTTGTGTTTTTGTATACAATTTGTAGTAAATTCCTCATGAAAGTTTCAATATTTCACCATTAACAAAATGATGTGTCAGTCTGTATGACGTCATAATGACGTGATAATACACAAAGAATAAATAAAAGCATGATTGAGCTTGCTTGCTTGATTGTTTATAGGAAACAATATAGAAAATTAATTAAAAACCTTTTTTTAGGAATTGAGTTTTGTATATGACAAGCGTAAGTTGAAAGTGGCACGAAAAAAAAGTTTAAAATTTATATGCAAAATGGCAAGAAAAACCATAAAACCATGACACAAGAAATGGCAATGGAAAATGGAAAATTTTCAAAAAAAAAAAAAAAAAAACAAGGAAATTTAAAAAAAAAAATTTTATTTTTCAAAAAAATTTAAATATTTAAAAAAAAAAATTAAATATTTAAAAAAAAAAATTAAATATTTAAAAAAAATATTTAAATATTTCAAAAAAAATGTAATTAATTTTTTTTTAAATTAATGGAAATGTTTGAAAAAAATTTCAATTTAAAAAAAAAAATATAAATTCAAAAAAAAATGTAACTTTAAAAAAAAAAAAAAAAATCAAAATACAGTGCACTCGCGATAATGTGAATACTGCATTACGGAACACGGCTTAATGTGAACACCTTTTATTTTACATTGACTACTCTAAAAGGTGAACAAAGTACGAAAGCCCTTTAATGTGAACAGAAAAAAAGTCAATGTGTTAGTTGGAAATGCGTAAATACATTAAGAATTAAATTTTTTCTAACTTTTGGAATTCCCCTATTTTAACTCTTTCACTGCATAGAAACTATTTTAGTTGCTATTTTTACTTATTGCTGAAAGGTTGTTTTTTCGTATTTACCATATGATGAATTTCATATCAAAACCTATAAAAAAGGCACATTTTGAACCCGACCCCCTCAGAATTTGATGAAATTTTGCATACAGCTACATTTTACCTATACAAACACAACCTCATATTTAGAAATTGCATTTTTGAAAATATGTGGGCGTGGCAAGGTATCGAAGTTTTTGAAAAATCACGATAACATGTACTTCAAGCTGAGATTACTACGGAATGGCTGAACTGATTTCAAAGATTTTGGTACCATTAGAAAGGTATTTAAATTAGCTTTCGAAAACATACCTTTCTAATGATACCAAAAACTTTGAAATCGGTTCAGCCATTCCGTAGTAATCTCAGCTTGAATGTAGATGTTATCGTGATTTTTCAAAAACTTCGATACCTTGCCACGAACACATATTTTCAAAAATTCAATATCTAAATATGAGGTTGTGTTTGTATAGGTAAAATGTAGCTGTATGCAAAATTTCATCAAGTTCTGAGGGGGTCGGGTTCAACGAATATCGGTTTTGATATGAAATTCATCATATGTAGTATTTTTATATAAATCTTCATGCAAATGTATGTAAATAATTTTCTTAATAAATCATTTACTTCTTTTATTCTTATAAAATGTCAATTATTATTTTAATACGTATAATTAGTGTAAACTTATGGCATTATTGATACATTTTGCCTTAAATTTTTGACATTCGGAAAGGTGAACAGCTCACAAACGTGAACACTCCCGGTTTTAATTAGTTCACATTATCGCGAGTGCACTGTAAGTCAAATTAAAAAAAAAAAAGTTTTTAAAAAATTTGATTTTTTTGAAACTTTTTGAAAAATTTTACTTTTTTTAAAAAAGTTGAATTTTTTTTAAATATTTCACATTTTTTAATGACACTTATTTTAAAAAATTTGATTTTTTATCCAAATTTCACTTTTTTGACAAAATTCTTTTTAAAAAATTTTACTTTTTTTTAAAAAAAAATTTTGAAAATTTTACATTTTTTTGTTGTTTGAAAAACTTCCCTTTTTATGAATGACACTTATTTAAAAAATTCGATTTTTTTTTTCAATAATTTTTTTTTTTTTTACCAAATTTCCCTTTTTTTTAATTTTACTTTTTTTTTAATTTTACTTTATTTGAAAAATTCAAATTTTTATGAAAAAGTGCTATGCCACCAGCACATTTTCATTTCATGTGAAATGTGCCATTTGTATTTTACACACAGTACATTAAAATGTGCATGTGCCAATCCTACGGGCACATTGCACATCTAAATGTGTGTAAGCGGACATATTTTTATAAATTCATATATAAAATTATTTTGTTTGAACAATTTTAATATGATGTCATATATAGTCGTATCTTATCTCATCTCGATCAATATATAATTGTATGTTCCATTTAGAATTAGATAAAATTAATAAAATTAAATATGACGTTATATATAATTTCTGTTGAATAAAAAATAAAAACTTGTTTCATTTTAAAATTTATTTTTATCGGAATAAACACTAATTGCTTTTATGTAATTAAATGTGCTAAAATACCAAAACTTATTTAACAATTTTAAAAAATAATTTGGTCCCTATGGAATGGTCAATATCCGGATGTTCCGGATTTCATTCTTGCATAAGGAAATCTTCAGGTGACAATGTTCTTAGAACTTCTGGAGATATTTGTTAGGCTACATCTCAAACTCAATAAGAACTTTTTTGTCCTCGTCTTGGAGCTTGATTCAACATTTCATTTGTAATACTAGAAGTTTTTACTTAAGATTTAGATTTTTTTAATGTAAAAAAGCGAAATTAAGTTGTAACTTTTTTTCCGTGTTTGTTTCTCAATAATATAGATCAGCCAAAACAAGGGTCAGGCAATACAAATGATGGCAAAACCGCAAGAAGAATCTTTTCAGATCCAGAGATCTGAAGTGATGAGGTATTTTTTTGTATGAAACCTACACTCAGAAAAAAAATTAGTAAAGTCAACATAAATTTTGCTGAGTCAGCAAATTTTAGTCAGGAGGGTACCTGCAAAAAATTGATAATGTCAGCAAAATCTTTTGCTGAAAATTAACGAGCTGATTTTTACCAAAAAAAAAGAGAAGTTTCAGCAAAAGTTTTGCTAACACATAGTTGATTCAAAATTAAAAAATCCTTCCTAAAAGTTAATAAAATTTTTGCTGTATATTAGTAGACTGAAGAAAAATCAAAAAATTTCTTGAAATATTAAACTTTAGTAAATTTAGTTGCTCGAAAATTTTTAATTTTTTGTGTTATTCTTTTAAAAATAATTTAGTATGTCTACCTGAACGTATATTTGTTTGCAATTTGACCACACTACTTTAGTAGTCACTATAAACATTAATTTTACAAATACACATTTAATCTTTATTAAATTTAAATATTTTATTTTGTATTTAATTTAGTTAATAGACAATTACTTTGACCAGCCGCACAGTGGGGCCAAATGCATGAAAAGTGGCGATTAATTCATAGAAGTCGTAATTTAAAAAAAAAATATTTTTTATTAATGGATATTTATAAATACATAAAAAACCAACATTTAAAAAAAAAAACAGAGTAAAAAAACACATTTTTTAACCCTTTATGGGCCATTTTGTGTTCTGTAAAAAATCCTCTTTTTTCACATTTTTTGCTGTATTTTTGGAACGGTGCGCTATAAATTATTCAATTAAATTGCAAATTAAAGCATACTAAATGTACTTTAAGAAAAATAAGTAATATTTTAAAAATAATAAGGAATAAATATTTTATATGTATTTTTATTAGAAAATTTTTAAATTAAAATCAAACCTTTTTTCTCGAAATTTTAAAATTTGCTCAAAAATGCAACATTTGAAAATCTAATTGTTTTTTTATTGATAAATAACCATAAACACACTATTTAAAAAAAATTTAATTAAATTCGGTTATTCTATTTTTTTTTTTTTTTGAAAACAACAATTTTTTATTATAATCATTATTACCTTCAATGTTAGTATTTACTTCACATTCAATTTCATAATCATAAATTAATTCGTTACAATAATCTTAATCTTCATCTCCATCTTCATCTCCATCTTCATCTCCATCTTCATCTCCATCTTCATCTCCATCTTCATCTCCATCTTCATCTCCATCTTCATCTCCATCTTCATCATTGCTATTTTGATTGCTGGGAAGTACAAGCAACTCCAATGCAGATTTTGGCATTAGCTCTTTTTTCTTTTTAGAACTATTGTTCATGCTTGTTATAAACGGATCTGAACTTATGAGAAATCTATTAAAGATATCTTCCATTGTTTTTTCTCGACTGCATTTACGGGCAAAATTCTCCCTATAACTTTTAAAATCTTTATTTCTGGCTTCCTGAGACTCTTCGGTTAGCTGACCAATTGGCAATGGCGATAATGATATAATTTCAGGCCCATGAATAAAATATTTGTGAAGAGTAGGAGGCATATAGTACCATGGATATTTTTTCACAAATAGCCTGGCAGTGTTATTAGCGAAGTTTGTAAATTTTTCAATGTTGACCTCAATACCACTAGAAACTACAATTAATATTGTGTGCATATTTTTGATCAACTCTAAATCAATATTAGTAATTTCAGCAGATACTTCTGCATTCTTAAAAAAACGTCTTGCAGTATTCCCGTCATTAGAGTTACCAAAACCAGGTTTTGGTTGATCAATGATCAATCCCGTTCTCTTTTTAAATTCGCGTTGAATACGACTTTTATTTTCAGCAATAATTTTTTTTTTCTTCGTCACTTCTTGCCTGCCATTTTTGAATTGGAAGTTTATATGCCAAGTGAATAAGACATTCAAAAAATCTTATCCAGCCATGTAGGACAGACAAACCGAACTGCATGAAGTCTACGTTGTAATCTCTAGAAATCATTTGTTCAATATTGTTGAACTCCTTGCTGGTAGCGCCACATATGTAGCACTTTTGTGTGGACTTTGTGTCTGTAATCGCGTTACACACTTTACCGTCAATCATAACGAGAATTAGTTTGTGGTTCACTTTTATATTTCTTTCTCCAACTGATATCACTGTATCGATAAGAGCTTTTTTTTCTGTCTCCACTCTTTCTCTTTCTGTTTTAATACTGTTGACCGTTTCTTTCATAAATTCAATTTTTAATGGCCTGCAAAACCTAGTTGAAGACGGTCGAGGATTATGCCAAATGATTTTGTTTTTACAAACTAATTTTAATGGTACAATTGACGTAATAAATACAGAAGAATCAGATGCATTACTGTCATGAAAGGCTTGTTTGTAAGAACTATGCCCTGAACTTCCGTCAAAGCCCCACTTAGTGTATAAAGTAATTTTTTTCGATTTCTTCGTTGTCTAACGAATTTAAATCTGCATTTTTAACCGACAAAAGGCGTTCAGTGGTATGATCCAATATTCCTTGTAGGCTAACTTGCGCTGATGTTTCAGAAATTTTCATTTGTTCTCCCTTTGGGTAACATTTTTTCTTAGCTCTTTGGACCAATTTATATGATGGAAATTTCTCAGGTGCAACCTTTCTAATAACATTATATTGGTGGCGACTTAGCTTCGCTTCTACCAAAACGGACAGAGCTTCATCCGGAGTTAACTGCTGTGGTGGTACCTGTTCCATACTTTTTCGGTATTTTTTGGCTTTTGTTGGAGATGATATTATTTCCTTAACAATTTTCGACTCATCTATTTTTCCAGCAGCTCTCAAGCTCATTTGTGTGGCGTAAGCCAAAACAGGCAAAGAAATTTGATCTCTTATGTCTTTACATTTCTTAACTTTTGTTTTTTCTTTGCACTCTTCAAATGAGAGATCATTGCGACCTCTTTTTTGTTGTGGTTTTGGTGGTGGACTGAATGAGATTGAGGCATCCAGCCAATTCTTATTATTTTTTACAAAAATTTCATTCTTTCTATGACATTTTTGCCACCGAATCTCATAGCTAGAGCAAAAAATTATGAAACCTTGTCATAAAATCTACCATATCCGAAGGGTCGACACGTTTTATTACTTCCCATCTCAAAAGTTTAAATTTATCCTGAAGTGATTTAGGTTCTGCACTCCTCATAAAATTATGTAACTCATGACGAGGAATGAAAATTGTTTTGGGACATGTTCCTAAAATTAATAAGATTTCTATTCGTTTAAAATTTGCAAAAAGTAATTCCTTTAAACCTGTACCGAATAATTTACACTTTCACAACACTTTAAATATGTAACATCACATCACATCACAAAACATTGACAGCTAAAACAATAAATAAACGTGTCAGTACCGAATCAATAATACCCTACGGATGGATAGAAATTCTTAAAAATGTATTATCATTATATTAGTAGATTGATATCACCAGCTTAAAACAAAATTAAAACTTTACTCGTATGATGCATGTATATGACCAACAGTTATTATGTAGGACTCAAATAAATGACAATAATAAATATGGATGGGAGCGTGACCTCCTTCAATTTTTCAAAATAGTGCACTTGTGCCATATACAATTTTCTAATAATTTAAAATTAACAAATGTTTAAGTAAAATTCATTGAAATATCATAAAGACATGTAAAATAATTTAATTAGTTTTATTCATAGTAAATAAACCCAACATACGCAATCACGTGAGCATGCGTGAATTAAAGTTACTCACGCCCCCATCTCTAATTAACAACACTTTTTTTAGCTACAATAACAACTACTATAACGAAAATAATGACAAAACAAAGTAAAAACAACTTGTGGATTTTTAGCATCTTGAGTTATTTCACAAAAACAACCATAACTCAAAAGTCGCCAAAAATCGCAAAAAAATATTTTGGGGTTTATTAGTTGAGATCTGATATTATAACACTATATAGACGATTTTACGCAAGCTCACGAACAAAGTTGTTGAAACTCCATATATAAATCAAAAATAGCCCATTTTTGGGCTAATTTTATTTTATTAACATTTAATATTTTTAAAACATTTATTTAAACAAAAAACATGTACTATATAGTAAACTACCTGAAGTTGACGGTTCCATTATAAAAATTTAACTTTTAGAAGTATTAATAGAAAAAATTATCAATTGAAATATCAAAATTTTCACTTTTTTTCAATATGCACAAAAAAAAATAACAATTATTCAACTTTAAGTGCTCACTTCAACTAAAGCAAACAACTTAAAAGTATAATTTTTGCAATTAGTGATGCAGAATTTTATCCACTTTCACCCGGTACCAAACACGATCATGAATTTTAAAGTTCATATTTTGAATTAATCGCCACTTTTCATTCATTTGGCCCCAATGTGAGCCGGTGACAACACAAAATTTAAGTTTTTTAATCCGTAACTTATATATATATACGATACATATGTATAGCTGGCGTTCTTTTGTTTTATTTTGTATGAAAAACAGATACAGTGCACTCGCGATAATATGAACTAATTAAAACCAAGCCAGTTTACTTTTGCGAGATTGTTCATTTTTGCGAATGGCATCTAATTTACCTTTAAAAACGTTTTTAAAATAAAATAAAAGTTAAGGAATTCTAGCTGAATCTAAGCACTAACTAAACGTGTATGTTAGAAATATTGATTGACAGGTGAAGACAATTTAAAAGCAAACAGCTAAAGAAATTCCAAATTATAATGCAGTTGAATAAAAAAGTAACCACTACCCTGTTGATTTCGATTTAAACACTGCGTAGGTTGATAAAATCCGTTAAAAATACAAAAATAAGCTGTTCATATTTTAAAGCTTTGGCACTAAGTTCATATTTTAGAGTTGTCAATGGAAGAAAAAAAATGTTCTTATTTTGGGGTGTTCATATTTTAGGGTGTTCATATTATCGCGAGTGCACTGTACAAAAATCTTCCATGGTTTATTTTTTATATGTCTTACTATACTGTGTACTACATCTTGACATGCCGCAACATGTACTTCATTCTGCTTATATCTTTCAATCTGGTTGTCGTCCACACTTTTAATGTGATTATCAGCACAAGTTTTTTGACAAAATAAATTAGTAAAATATTAGTAAAACATTATTTCAAAACAGTTAAGTGCTGAATAATTTTAAATAAAATTTTATCTGAACACCCAATTTCAGCAACAAATTTCTGAGAAATAGTATACTTGATTTACAAGACGTTTTACTAACTTATTTTTTGAGTGTACCTAACTTGAGTCCAAAAATCTAAGAAATACTCGATTTTTTTCCCCATAATCAACTGGATAATACTCATCGTAAAGGGTCCGCCAAATAACTTTTTTTTTTGAACTCCTGAACCAATTGGACTTTGTATGGCGTCTTACCAAGGTCTTTATGCAAAATTCGTCTCAATGATGTCTCCGAAATGTTCAATTGTTGAGAACGACGGTGAATTGATGTTGATGGCGCTTCACGCACCCTTTCTGCCACAGCAGCAATATTCGCGGGTGTACGCACTGTTTTTGGCTTTTCACGCTTTGGTTTATCGATGAGGATGCCAGTTTCTTTCACTTTTTTCACAAGATAACGAACATACGGACCATATTCGTCAGCGGAAGGATAAAACTAATTAGATGGCGGATCCTTTAGATATATATTTGTATGATATGTTTTCATACAACCATATACAAAAATGTAACATTTAGTGCAATTTTACCAGACTAAAACTCGGATCTAATTATATTTAATTGTATCAGTTTACATAAAATCATATACAATTATATCAGGTCAAAATGCGGACACAATAATATCTGGTTTTTGTATAATTATATATATTTTTATACAAAACTGATACAATCTACGATTCTAACGGGCCATAATTTGGATAAAATTATACTGGACATTTATCTAATTGCATCAGATTATATCTAAACCCATACAAACAGATACAATTATATGGGTCCATATTTCGGATGGAATTTAATATAATTACATATATCGTCACATAGAACGTAATAGAACTACATAAAGATCCATATAAATGTTCTTAATCGGGTATATAATTAGGTATATTAAGTATAATTGCATATAAGACAATATAAATAATATATTGCTATATATACCCCCACATAAAAATGTTTAAAACAACACAAAGCTATATAGAATTAGATACAAAAATGTATGCATTAACATATACTTTTATATGACTATATAAATTAATATAGTAGAAGAATCAGTCGAGTGGAGGTCTGCATTATATTTGCTTTTCATAGATTTTGAAAGGGCATTTGACACGTTACACCAACCGGCCATATGGCATGCTTTAAGATGTAAAGGAATTCCAGAACACCTGATCCAAATGTTTATACGATAACGCATCCTGTCGTGTATTACATGATGGACTTATAAGCAATAAATTTCGAGTTGAAAGAGGAGTACGACAAGGATGCGTGCTCTCCCCACTTCTTTTTAACATCGTTCCTGATATTGTAATGGAACAATCGATGAAAGGTGATCGTGGTATAGCTTTTGGGCTGCAGGGCAGATGATTTAGATTATGCCGACGACATATGTCTTCTGTCACATAACTTCAATAACATGCAAACCAAACTAAATATACTTGTTGAAAATGCATCCAGAGCTGGTCTTAAGGTAAACATATCTAAGACAAAAAACATTGCGTATTAACACCAACAACACCGAGCCTCTAAAAATTTTAGATCACCCATTACTAGATGTAGACAAGTTTTGCTATCTCGGTAGTATAATAACTACATTCGGTGGTAGCAAAGAAGATATAGCTTACCGCATTGTCAAAGCAAATCAATCATTTGGCTCACTAATTAAAGTGTGGAAGTAAAATCGTATAACTCTTCGCACGAAAACAAAAAGATAGGATTAAGAAGAAAAAGCATTCTAGTTGAGAAATGAATTGTTCATTGGTATTAGTTAATTCTGTCTCTTCTGATCGAAACAATACTTGTGTGTACGTAGTGTGACCAAACTCCACTTTAGCCACAGTCATCGCTGTGTCGACCGTGGCTCAACTCGTTAAGAGGTGAGATTACGATGCATAGCTTGATGCTAAGGCAGTGAGTTCAAATACCAGTACGACACCAAAAAATAAAAAGTTTTTCATATAGAGCAAAATTAACAATATAAAATACTTTGTTCAATTGACACATAAATTAACCACTGACGAGTCCCAGGAGGGGGACGAAACTGCGGCAGTCTGGTGTATTCCTTGTGTCCATAAAATTTTTCAATAAAAATGTTTTCTTCTTCTTCTTGTAAAGAGACTAACTAAAATAAAACTTTTTAATTCGAATGTAAAATCAGTTTTACTATATGGATGTGAAACATGGAACATAACAAGTGAAGACTCAAATGCACTCCAGTAACCGTTGTTTGCGAAGAATTTTACGTGTTTTTTGGCCTACAACAATTTCAAATAATGATCTATGGCGAAAAACCCAACAAAATCAAATCATGTTTGATATCCGCTTGAAAAAGTTTAACTGGCTGGGTCATACCTTTAGAAAAAGCCATGACGACGTCACAAGAAAAGCTCTTGATTACCATCCCCAGGGCAGCCGGCGTAGGGGAAGACCAGCAAATACATGGAGGCGCCAAATAAAAAATGAACTGCAAAAAGACTAGCCGAAGATAGCAGTCAATGGAAAGCTTTTGTACTGGCCCTATGTTCCAACTAGGAATCCCAGGAATTTATATATATATATATAAATTAACACATTGAAACATTTAATTGCATAAAATTATATCTGAATATATATAAACTTTTTTAATTGGGTAGTGGTATTATCTGTTCTACTAAAATAACGTAACAGTTACATGTTACATCTTTAGATAATCTTTTAAAGATATACAAACAACAATTAAATAATAATTAACACTAAATTTCAAAATAAAAAACCTGCGCAAATGAAACAATCATATATTGTGTGGATAAAGAACATTTGAAAATATTTAGTTTCACCAAAATATTCTTCAAAATTTGTTCGATTTTTTTTTGTTAGAATTAAGACAAAAATTTTTACAAAATGGATCAAATCGTTGTAGTTAAAATTTTAGTTGGATTTCTATTTGGTGTGTACTTTGTATTATCGGTTTAAATTGCAATATTTACTCGTGGCGTTCAAAAAGATTTTATACAAATTATTTTTTATTGCTGTGGTGTATATTTGTGATAATCGCATTCATCATAATTTATGTAAAACAATTCTACATTGAGTTTATAACCGATCAAATCGATTTGAAAAATGACGTCAGTTTATACCATAATATAAATATAATAAGTGCCCTTATAAATTACATAAGTCAATTAATTATAACTAAAGATACCGAACATTTTTTCAATAATATTCAATTATTTGAGACATTAAGATATTTTGATATTAAAGCTAAAGTGATCAACTCAACAGTCTTATTAGTATATCTAAAGACAATTATATTTGCAATTATTATCGAAGTAACATTGATACTAAAAGAATTGCAAAAGGTCGATGAACAAAATTTATGGTGGACATTATATATCTTATATCCTTTGGTCGTCGCAAGTATTATACCCAATTGTATGTTTTCTTCGTTGGTAGTCTGTCGACAATTTACAACATCGTTAAATGAACATTTAACAGAATTAGAAAAAGAAGCAAATTCTTTACAAAATATTGAACAAATAATATTGCATAAAAGTTTTTATCGCATGCAACGATTTTGTTGTTTAGCCGATAAATTAGATGAATTGGCGGATAAATATTCAATGATATGCGCACAAACTACGGCATATATAAAATTGGCTGCCATACCAATATTGTTTTCATTTTTGTGTAATCTTTTTCGTATAACAGCTTACTTGTTTCAACTATATAATGCTTTGGCCGATACATGTATCAATGAAGAAAGTTATGATGTCTTTAATGCCATAATAAATGGTGTTTTCTTAATAATATCATTTTTAGAAATTGGTTGGCATAGTTTGGTGGCAAATGATAGTATTGAAACAGTAAGTGGTAGGATATTAAGCAAAAGTCAAAATTTGCACCAATGTGCCACGCCTTGATATTTTATTTTGCTTCATTCTAATCTGTTGCTTTGATAAAAGTTTTGTCATCAAAAATTTGTTCTCTTCTTTTTCAGATTAAAGAGACTGGCTTAATTTTAAAACGCATTCGCTTAGATCATGTCGATGTACGTTTTCGTCAATCTGTTGAGCAATTTTCTTTAAAAATTTTTATTGTAAAATTTAAAATCCATCCTATGGGACTATTAGAAATTAATATGTCTTTATTACAAGGTGTAAGATCTATAAGAAAATGTTTCCAATGATAAATTCTATTTACTTATTTTCTTTTTCTTTTTTAGGTTTTATCTGCTGTTACTAGTTTCTTGTTGATTTTAATACAAAGTGATTTAACTTTAAGATTTTCTTTAAAATAGAATCAATTTATAAATTTGTAAGCTCTTTCATTCAAAAATAATATTTTTTTTAAGTTTTCTTTGTCATTACACTACAAAATTTTAAAATCGACAAAAAAAAAATGGAAGAACTTGATCTTGAGACTACAGAATTTACCACGAAATCAAATCGCCCTATACCTTGGAAACAGCGTTCACAATGTAGTAAATGCTTGGTGATTAGTATTATTTTGACAATATTATTATGTGTTTGCAATTTGGTGGGCTTAATTGCTTTCTATTGTGTTTTTTAAACGTCATGAACAGAATTTGTATATAAACGAAGAAAATATTATAGAGAAGATATAAATAAAATTAACCAAAAGTATTGTTTTTTGTACGTAACGTGTTATTTTTTCAGGAAATTTTGTTAACACTAAATGTACTGCAAAAAAAAAATATAACCAGTTTTAATCATGGACGGAGTAAGGACTGATTTGTACGAAGTAAACAAGAAAAATTACATTTACGTTTCCAAAATCAAAGGACAACGACATAAGTTTTGTGTTTGCACCTACCCGCCCCTGAGTACGCCGCTGTCTAGAGTGAATCTACATAACGAACTAAATTGAAAAAGTGCAAAAATGTATAATTTTTTTGCATTCCTAGCCGATACAGCGGCCGTCTTTTTTTCAAACAAAACTAAAGCGCTGACATTAACAAATTTTAAGGACTTTAAATTTTATGGGGCGTTGTGGTGTAATGGTTAGCGCGTTGGACTGTTACACGTATGGTCCCGGGTTCGATTCCCGGTGACGACAACATCAATTTAGAAAAATAATATGTATGAGTTTTCTATCACTTATATGTATCGCTGCGCCCACCTTCGGTGTTCCCATAGCACTTAACCCCACCGAAGTAAAATAATGAATCAGGGCTATGAAACAAAAAGCTTCAATAAATTCGCCAACTCTACATCAGGTGGTGAGCAACAACTGTTCGAAGACTTATCATCTCGCTCAATTACAGTGTTGCCATGTTTGAAGCCCTTCATCTTCCGCCACCTTTCATCTCCCCACTATCCCCTTTCCAAAGAAAGCAACACATTAATTAATAGGAAGAATTTCCTGAGTGTTGCTTCTCTTAAAAAAAAAAAAAAAAAAAAAAAAAGTATTTAACATGATTTTCTGTAAATAAGAAAGAAACCTTAAGCCAATTAAATATCATAAAAACGCCACAAAATGAATGTCTTCCAAAATAAAGTTCGAATGTATGAGAAAAAAATTTTTGATTTTTTGGTGGCGTAATAATAAAAATATCAAAGATAGCTTTTGAATTTTTTTTTTTTATATTTTATTATATATATCTATAGTAACTATCAAAATGTAAAAAGTGAAACAATGTTTCAAATCTAACACGCAAGATGTAGTTATTTTCCAAATCTTTATGGAAAAATTAATCTAATTAGGTATAAAGGTATGGTAATTTGTCCTCTTCATAATCATAGAAGTGCAGCCTTTAGGCCCCCCCTATATCTGCTACAATCACAAATTGTATAGGAGAACGTCATTTGGTCACTTTTGCACTAAGATTACGATTAACTAAAAACTGTAATTTTATTAAAGAACTAAAAATGTTTGCTTTTTTATTTAATATACACTAATTAGCATTAAATCTAAAAAAAAAATGCAAGTAAAAGTTACTAAAAATTTGTGGCAGAAAAAACTGATAAAATTAGCCACTTTTTTTAACTAAATATTAATGAAATAAGAACAGCAAAAATAAAAGTGTTAAATTTTAAAAATTTCAGTTAGTCTCTTTACAGGAAGAAGAAGAAAACATTTTTATTGAAAATTTTTACGGACACAAGGGATACCCCAGACTGCCGCAGTTTCGTCCCACTCCTGGGACTCGTCAGTGGTTAATTTATGTGTCAATTGAACAAAGTATTTTATATTGTTAATTTGCTCTATATGAAAAACTTTTTATTTTTTGGTGTCGTACTGGTATTCGAACTCACTGCCTTAGCATCAAGCTATGCATCGTAATCTCACCTCTTAACGAGTTGAGCCACGGTCGACACAGCGATGACTGTGGCTAAAGTGGAGTTTGGTCACACTACGTACACACAAGTATTGTTTCGATCAGAAGAGACAGAATTAACTAATACCAATTCACTTCTCAACTAGAATGCTTCTCCTTCTTATTTATATTCGAGTTCAATTTTAATTAATTGAAATTAGCAATTTACTCTGCTAAAATTAGGAAAAACTTTTACTAAATATTTGTAGACTAAAAACTGAAAATAAAAACTGTAATATCAACAACATTTTTGCTGTATTTACCCGAAATTTAGTAGAATGCGAATAACAGTATTTGTTCCTAAAATCGACAGATATTTTTACTAAAAAATTGTAGATTGTTGATTTCAAAAGGACAGATTTTTATTCGCATTAAAAAAAATATAAAAAATAATTTTAAAAATATCACATTTTTTATGATTTTTTTTTTTTTTGTCTAATATTTAGCGTTTTTTTTTTTTTTTTGTTGATTTTATCAGATTAATTTGCTACTTTCAATGAACTAAAATTTAGCTCAAATATAACTAAAAATTCGTAGATTTAACAGATTTATATTTGCTATTCTTATCTTACTAATATTTAATAAAAAGTCTGCTTATTTTATATGTTTTTTCTGCAACGCCATTTTTAACAAATTTTTAGTAGTTTTAGCAACATTGTTTACAAAATTTTTTTTTTTTTATCATTTACACCTTTCCTTTTGCATATTGGTCATATCATAGCAGTTAGGAGCAAAAGTGTAACAGGGTTCACTTTGTTCAGATACAGTTAGGAGCAAAAGTGTAACGGGGTTCATTTTGTTCAGATATAATTCTTTAAATTTGAGACTATAAAAGCAAATTAAGTAATTTTGTTTGCTTATTTTGTTTATTGATCTGTCTTTTTTTTTTAAATCAAAAACAAAACTTAAACTATTTGATATAATGAATAAAATAATTGCATTTTTCTATTGTAAGATAAATGTTACACTTTTGCACACGTTTGATAGTTTTGATAAAAACAAATTTAATATTAACTTAAAAATCATAAACTTTTTTTGTCTTTTTGTATGTAAATGTTAAAATAACCAAAATCGAACCACTTTGTTTTTTAAATAAAAAAATATCCAAGATAGCTTTTGAATTTTTTTTTTTATATTTTATTATATAGTATGTCTCATAATTATAAGGTCACTTTATTTTTTTAATTTTCTCATAAAATATTGCTCCTATCATTTTGAAATCTTTAAAAGAGTAATTCATCTTGGCATGTACTCTTAACTTAAATATAATGGAAAATGTAATAATTTGTTGTTGTTACGTTTTTGGAAATATACCGTTAATTAAAGTTTCATAATTATAAGGTCATTTTAAGAAAACTATAACAAAATAGATCAGTAGCAAAATAATTATCAAAGTGTTTGGTGTCATTAGAAAGGATTTGTTCTCTATTTTCAAATGCCGCGCGGATGTGGATTAACTGACATTGAAAAAGGTCAAATTGTGGCGTACAAAGACGAAAACCTTTCTTTACGAGAAATTTCTAGAAAAATAGCTAGAAGTCTTTGTGTGGTCCAAAATTTTTTAAATGATCAGGACAATTATGGCAAATAAGGAGATCTGGCCGAAAAAATAAACTTTCGGAACGAGACATAAGGCACATTACGCATTTGGCGAGTAATTCCTCCTACAGCCTTAGGACTATTCAGCAAAAAGGTGGAACAAATGTTTCAAAATCAACTATACATCGTGTTGTATCAAGTAATAAAAACATTGTTTACTCCAAAATGAAACAAGTTCCAAGACTATTGTCCCGGCATAAAACGACCAGACTCGAATTTGCGAGAAAGAATATGGATACCAATTGGGAACAGGTAAGCCATTTAATTTCTTTCTTTTAAAATGTAGTAATAAAAAAATTTGTCTAAGGTTATATTTTCCGATGAAAAAAATGGAACTTGGATGGTCCAGATGGATATCGAGGATATTGGAGAGATTTAAAGAAGTCACCCCTTAATTTCTCTAGAAATAATTTTGGCGGTGGCTCTCTAATGGTCTGGGGAGCATTTTGTGCTGATGGATTGCTGGAGATTCAGTTCGTTTCATGTCGAATGAAAAGCACTGACTATGTATCAACTTTGGAAATGAGTTTAGTGCCTTTTCTAGCTCAAAACCCCACAAAAAATTTATATTTCAGCAGGACAACGCCGCAATTCATAACAGTGCATATACGAAAAACTGGTTTCTATCAAAAAATATAGATGTTATGAATTGGCCAGCATGTTCCCCAGACGTAAATCCTATGGAAAATGTATGGGGAATTTTATCTCGGCGTGTTTATGCCGAAAACCGCCAATTTGATGACATATCTTCTCTAAAAACGGCTATTTTAGAAGAATGGGAAAAAATTGATGAAAATATAATTAATAATTTAGTCAGTAGTATGAAAAATCGAATTTTTAGTTAATTTTTTTTTTTTTTTTCAATTTATAACGAGTGAACTTTTCGCCGCGCATAATGATCTTGCGCAACTTGTGAATGAGCCAACACACAATGTATGTGTTGAAGGGCAATCGCGGAACACTCTCGACCTCGACCTCTTCCTCACTTCTCACCCTGAAAAGTACGAAGTGAAAATACTTGCACCTCTCGGCAATTCGGATCACAGTACTATTTCTGCATCTTTTTCATATTCTACTCTTCGTAGCGTTTCCAACTTAGCGCCAAAACGCTCTATTTTCCTCTATGAAAAAGCTCGTTGGGCCGAGCTCAACGATTTCTTTCGGCATTTTAACTGGAAAATCTGTTTTCTCGACGACAACGTCGATGCCGCTGCAGAAATGGTAGCCAATATTATTATGCTAGGAATGAAACTTTTTATTCCAACGAAGCATATTTCGGCTAAATCAAAACACAAGTGTTGGTTTAACCAGACGTGCAAAAATGCAGTCAGATCCAGAGAGGCAGCGTTCAGTAATTGGCGTTCGAATAAGAACGCCGTTACTGATCTGCACCGCAAAAAGGCGAGAACCGAGTGTGCCAAGGTACTTAGACGCGAAAAGGTTTTATACGAACAGCGTCTACGTGCCAAAGTTCTTTCTGCTCCTCGGGGCAGTAAGACCTTTTGGTCGTTTGTTAAAAGAGTAAGGGATAATGCTAGTTCTTCTATTCCAACTCTTTTAAAGGACGATCAATCATTCACTGACCCGGTTGATAAGGCCAACCTTTTCGCTGAACTTTTTGCAAGAAATTCTTTCTTGCCGGAAAGCGATCAACCACTGCCCGTTCTCGAAAGGGTATCCTATACTATGCCTTCGATTTTCTTTCGGGCCCGGGCAGTCAAAAGGGTTCTTGCGGATCTCAACGTAAATAAGTCACCGGGGCCGGATGGCATATCAGCACTGGTGCTGAAACAGTGCTCTTTAACGTTGGCACGTCCATTGGCAAAACTTTTCAGCTCTTCGTACCGTGCGGGAATTTTCCCCTCATGCTGGAAGGTGGCCAATGTCCAGCCTATCCCTAAAAAGGGTGCGGCTAACAACCCCTGAAAATTACCGCCCCAATCGCAATTTGCTCTGCGCTCTCCAAAGTAATGGAGACCATGGTTAACCACCATCTTGTGAAATATTTAGAGACCAATTCACTTTTAAATGATCGACAGTATGGCTTCCGTAGTGGTCGATCTACGGGAGACCTGTTGGCGTTTCTATCGGAACGCTGGAGCCGGTCAATCCACCGCTTTGGTGAGAGTAAAGTGGTTGCTCTAGATATTTCTAAGGCGTTCGATCGTGTGTGGCACGGGGCACTCGTGACTAAGCTAGTTGCTTTTGGTGTCGGTAATGTCTTCTCTCGATTTATAACGAGTTTTCTCAGAGACCGCACTATACGTGTTGTTTTAGATGGGGGCTCATCAAACGAGTTTCAGCTAAATTCAGGGGTACCGCAAGGTTCTGTTCTTTCTCCTACCCTTTTTCTTATTTTTATTAATGACCTTCTTGGTCAGAACATCAACCCTATCTACTCTTTTGCAGATGATAGCAACATTTGTCATTCATTTTCATTCGATCACAGGCCAAGCTCTTTGGAGATAGAGAGCATGGGGCAGAACATGAATGACACACTCAATCAAGACCTTTCTACAATCTCCGAGTGGGGTCGCGCGAATAAGGTCGATTTTAATGCACGCAAGACCCAATGTTGTATGTTAACCCACAGACGGGCTGTGGAATTGACATTGTCATCTGTAACTATGGATGGTATAGGTATTGAGGAATCGGATACTCTGGATGTTCTGGGCATGAGAATACAGTGTGATGTGCGTTGGAATAAGCACGTATTTCAAGTGTCGAAAGAGGCATTCAAGTGTCTCGGTTTTCTAAAACGGTCCAAGACTTACTTCACTCCATCCGATCTCCTTACTATTTATACCAGCTATATCCGGCCAAAAATGGAATACAACTCTCATATATGGGCAGGGGCTCCATTGTCTATTCTGAAGCTTCTGGACCGTGTTCAGGGGAGGTCGGTGAAGCTTATCAATGACAGTAGTGTATCCAACTCTATTGATTCATTGGAGCATCGTCGGAATGTGGGTTGTGTGACACTTTTCTATCGATATTACCATGGGATATGCTCATCTGAGATAAGTGAACTTATTCCACGAGCCCGAGTTTTTATTCGTAATACTCGCTTATCTAGTAGAGCACATCCGTTTGTGGTTGATTGTCCTGTGTTTCGCACAACGCATTACAGAGAAAATTCGTTTTTTTTAGTCGAACGATTCGTATGTGGAACAAACTTCCCGCAGAAGTCTTCCCTGTTACTTACAATTTTGAAAAATTTAAATCAAATATCCACAAACACAACTCCCTCTTTCCTCCTTCCCATACCTTATTTTCCTGATCAATACAATGCACTGCATGAGTAGGGGGCATCCCCTGAGTATTGGTTAAATTTAAAAAAAAAAAAAAAAAAAAAAAACTACCAAAATGTAAAAAAAAAATAATTAGAAGTTGTTGGTAAGCAAAATAACGCAATTTTTTTCGAATTCGTACTATTGGTTTATGCACATGGCTTTCACCCACTTTTCTGGCTGCCACATTTTATTTAGATTTGAACTATCCTGCAGTTGACACCGTCTTCTTTAATTTTCCTTTTATAATTGACCAAAATGCTTCTATTGGACTTAGTTCTGGACAATTTAGTGGATTTTTTATTTGTGTGTGCAAAGTCGAATTAGTTGTTGTTATACCATTCAATTGTGGCTCTTGCATAATGACAACTGGCTAGGTCGGGCCAAAATAACGGGTTTGTAGTGTAAGATCTTACAAATGGTAACAGAAGCTTTTGTAAGCATTATTCTCTATAAATTTCACCATTTACTGTACCAGTTGCAAAGAAAGGACTTGATTTTATCCCCCAAGAACAAATTGCTTGCCAAACCTGGTACTTTTTGTAGAAATTTGGACTTCATTTTCTGTTTACATTGATCTGGAGCAGGACTAGATGCTGTATAAAAGTCTTGTCCTGCAATGTACCGGAAGTTTGCAAAGCAATATGTTTCATCATCCATTATCACGCAATTATATTTTGTTAATTGTTTTTCGTAAAGACGTCGACTGCGTGTTTTTGCTGATACATTTTGTTTTGCAATCCTTTCAGGACATACTTGAGCTTTATAACACTTGAGTCTATAACGCTTTTTGACATTCTGAACAAAATTTTGCGATTTCTTGATTTTACTCGCGACTGGTCGAGCTGAAATGGTACGATCCTTTTTAAAAGCTTCTATTACCTTTTTCGCTGCTTTTAGATCCCTTTGGACAATTGAGGAAGCATTCATTAAAGTTTTTAATGACGTTTCTTACTGTGGAATATGGTAATTTAACATTTTTTGCTTTCAAACGTATGGAAACACTTTTATTTTTATTATATTCGTGCAGAATAAGTTTTCTTCGATTAAGCTCTGAGGCTTTTTTTTTCAAAACTATATTAAATTTTAAAAATATTTTTTATTCAAATAAAATGAGAAGATAATAATAGCCTACTTAAATCTTACATTTTATTTTTATTAGTCAAGTAGTTTTGATGAAAACAAAGATTAAAAATAGTTCGATTTTGGTTATTTCAACCTTTATATACTAAAAAATATGCATTAAAAAATAAAAACCTAATAATTGTAACAACATTAGAACTTTAATACAAAAATTAGTTTTGATTAATAGTACCATATACACTTACATATGATCATATATGGTAGAATATATGCCCATATACTGATCTAAGGAGTGAGATCGAATAAAGCTTAACACAGATTATCACTTATAACTTTTTTTAAGTGAACTTTTTTTTGAATAAAGTTATCTTTAAAAATCGCCAGATAATGTGTATAAATTATTAGCGAAATCGGATGATTACTTTGTTTACAAATGGTCTTTGAAGAAAAAGTGAAAACAAAAAAAGTAGCATTTTTACAAAAAAAAAACCTTAAATTTCGTAGAAAAAAATATGCTTAATTGTTCAGAACTCAGAAAAATTAAATTATATTAAGATTCTTTTTAAATTATTGATGAAGGCTACAAAGCAAGTTCCCAATACTGTAACTTTTTTTTTAAATGGTCTGCTCCTTTCAATTGGGGCACTAAAAATGGCAAAAACAGCTCCTTTACTTACTTTTTGTTCTGCTTCCATTTGTAAACAAAGTAATGATCCGATTTCGCTAATAATTTATCTGGCGACTTTTTAAAAGATAACTTGATTCAAAAAAAAGTTCAATTTTAAACATAAAAAAAGTTATAAGTGATAATCTGTGTTAAGCTTTATTCGATCTCACTCCTTATATATATTTCATATGTGCTTACGGCACATTAAAATTTTATGTAAACTAATTACAGTGGATTCGTTATAAGCGTTCGTTATAAGTTCGCTATAAGCATGGTAAACATTTTCCAAAACTTATTAATATTAAAGTTTTTTTTTAATTTAATTTTTTTTAATTTAATTTAATTTTTTTTTAATTTAATTTAATTTTTTAAAACTGTTCTTTGTAATTTGAGACAATTCTTCCATTAAATTACGTTTTATACAAGTTTTACTTCTGTTTAGTGAAGTTTCAGGTAAAAAGCGGAAGTTTTTAAAATTTTTCAGCGCATTTCAAATTTAAAAACCTAGATTTTTTTAATGTGTTCGTTATAAGCGTAAAATTTTTTATGAAAATACGTAAAAGGGTTCAAAAAATTAGTTCGTTATTTAAAAAGTTCGCTATAAACGATGTTCGTTATAATCGTATTATTTTGTATGAAACATGTTGGTAAATGCGTTGGACCAGAAAAATCGTTCGTCATAAAAAAGTTCTTTATAGCCAGTTTTCGTTATAACCGTGCTCCACTGTATAAGATATGAACATATATCGTAATATATTGCCGCACATATTGCCAATATAATGATATCAAGTTGCATATGAGTATCATCGGGTTCTTTAATATAAATGAAAATTTTCAATATCAATTACAAATTTTCTGCGTTTCAAATAGAAAACTTTATTTAATTTTTTTTTGTGATTTCAACTGAAATGGTAAATAAATATAACAAACTCTTTTATATCTTGAAAACTATAATAAATTGTATGTTTATCATTGTTTTACCATATCTAAAAGTAATATGCGAGTTTTTATAAGAAAAAATTTTAAAAAAATAATTCAATTGAGAGCAAACGCGGCACCCATCTTGCAGACAGCTTTCTTAAACCCAACTGATCATTTAAAATCGAAACCACACTGCCATATGAAATGCCTATGGCAATCTCACGCACTTTTACTCTTCGATCGGCCAACACCATATCGTGGATTTTTTCATCATTTTCGTGTGTATTGACCTCAATTGGCCGTCCAGAACGTTTAGCGTCATTTGTACTTGTGCGACCACAACGAAAGTCAGTAAACCACTTCGATGATGCCGAGTCCCCATAGTATTTATAAAGCTTTTTCTTGGTTTGATTAGCGGTTTTTTTTTCGCAAAAAATAATGTTTAATGAGCACTTGAAATTTACTTTTTCTATTTTCAAAAAAATCCACGAGGTTGTATGTTTTGAACAGCTGTTACACGCAAAGTAAATGACGGAAATTTGGCAGTAGTCTATTAACAGGTGGTACTTGATGGGAGCAGTGTTGAATTTCAAATAACTACGAGGGAAGTTCGAAAAGTCTCGGACTTATTGATCCGCCCTCGTATCTTTTTTTTTAAAAAATTATTCGGTAGCATCTCTTTTTTTAGTTTGGTGCCATACTAAATTGTATAAAACTGTATAAAGTTTTTGTAAAAAAAAAAAAATTGAAAAAAAAAATTATTCGGTAGCATATCTTTTTGGTGCCATACTAATTTGTATAAAATTTAGTCCGAAAATCGGATTAATTATATTGTATTTGATCGCATTTAATTGTATAAAATTTGATAATGTTTATCGGAGTTATGGTCTTTTATAATTGTAAACAACATGCCAACGTTGGAAAAACAAACAAACAAATTTAGTCTTAAAAGAGCTTTTCAAAAAAAAAAAAAACTAATTTTATACAAAAAAATAGTATAAAAAAAATCACAAAAAAATTGTGTCTGGAGCCGGGATCAAACTCGGAACCTTCTGACTACAATCTTTTTTAAACAAAGCAGAATAATTTTCATAAATTAAATGAGCTACTAGTTGTTAGGCTTTTGAGACGTTTGTAATTTCTGACTGGATAGCACTGGGAAAACACGTATGGCCAACGTTGGCATAGTGGTTTCAGCCAATTTTTAGCCAATGTTCTTTTTTGTGGACCACCGAACTTATTGTAAAATAAATAAAGGTAAAACGGTTTTTGAAAACGCTGATAAAACATCTTAAACAAGTGTTCTGCCAGTAATATATTTACCAGTCCGAGGTTAACCACTGTTATGACCGTGCTTAATTTTTTGTACCACTGCCAGTTTCTGACTGGGAAAATACATTTTACATATTTAGATAATCTTTTCAAGATAAAACAATTAAATAATAATTAATATTAAGTTTCGAGAAAAAAAACCTGCGCAAAAGAAACAATAATAACATTTCGTATGGACAAAGAGCATTCGAAAGTATTTAGTTTCACCAAAAATATCCTACAAATTTTGTTTATTTCTCGTTAAGAGTTAAAACGAAATGGATAAAATCGCTGGTGTAAAAATTGTATTAGGATTTCTATTTGTGGTTCTTTGTATTATCGGTTTAAATTGTAATATTTACTCGTGGCGTTCAAAAAGATTTTATTCAAATTATTTTCTATTAATATGGTGTATATTTGTGGTAATCGCATTCATCATAATTTATGTAAAACAATTCTACATTGAGTTTATAACCGATCAAATCGATTTGAAAAATGCCGTCAGTTTATATAATAACATAAATATAATAAGTGCTCTTATAAATTACATAAGTCAATTGATTAAAACTAAAGATGCCGAACATTTTTTCATTAATGTTCAACTATTTGAGACATTAAGATATTTTGATATTAAAGCTAAAGTGATCAACTCAACAGTCTTATTAGTATATATAAAGACAATTATATTTCCAATTATTATCGAAGTAACATTGATACTAAGAGAATTGCAAAAGGTCGAGGAACAAAATTTAGGGTGGACATTATATATCTTATATCCTTTGGTCGTCGCAAGTATTATACCCAATTGTATGTTTTCTTCGTTGGTAGTCTGTTGGCAATTTACAACATCGTTAAATGAACATTTAACAGAATTAGAAAAAGAAGCTAATTCTTTACAAAATATTGAACAAATAATATTGCATAAAAGTTTTTATCGCATGCAACGATTTTGTTGTTTTAGCCGATAAATTAGATGAATTGGCGGATAAATATTCAATGATATGCGCACAAACTACGGCATATATGAAATTGGCTGAGATACCCATATTGTTTTCATTTTTGTGTAATCTTTTTCGTATTACAGCTTACTTGTTTCAACTATATAATGCTTTGGCCGATACATTAATCAATGAAGAAAGTTATGATGTCTTTAATGCCATAATAAATTGTGTTTTCTTAATAATATCATTTTTAGAAATTGGTTTACATAGTTTGGTGGCAAATTATTGTATTGAAACAGTAAGTGGTACATCAATATCCTTGATATTATTTTATTTTGTATATTGTATTTTTTGCCAAAAGTTTTCTTATAAATTAGTTACCACCGAAAAGTTTTTCTCTTCTTTTTCAGGTTAAAGAGACTGCCTTAATTTTAAAACGCATCCGCTTAGATCATGTCGATGTACGTTTTCGACAATCTGTTGAGAAATTTTCGTTAACAATTCTTGTTGTGAATTTTAAAATACAACCAATGGGACTATTAGAAATAGATATGTCCTTAGTATATGGTGTAAGATCAATAAGAAAATATTTTTAATGATAAATTCAATTTATTTCAACTTTTTTTCTGTTTTAGGTTTTATCTGCTGTTACTAGTTTCTTGTTGATTTTAATACAAAGTGATTTAAATTTAAGATTTTCCTTAAAATAGAATCAAATTATAGCTTGTAAGCTTTTTCAATTAAATATATATATTTTTTTTTGTTTTTGAATTATATTTGTCATCACACAACAATAACTTTAATAGGCAAAAAATGGAAGAACTTGATCTTAAGACTACGGAATTCACCATATAATCAAATCGTGCTATACCTTGGAAACAACTTTTAAAATGTAGTAAATGTTTGGTAATTAGTATTATTTTGACAATATTTTTAAGTGTTTGCAATTTGATGTTTTTAAACTTTATGATCAGAATTTTTATATAAACGAAGAAAATGTAATAGAGAAAGAATATATAAATAAAATTAACCAAAAATAATTTCACTCTACTCGACTAATTTCACTTTTTTTTAGAATCTCTCTGAAATACATATTTTTTAATAAACGCTGAATCCAAAACTGTTAAATTTTTTTCTCATTTGCAGTTTTTGAAAATTCGGGGTTTTTATATTTACATCATTTGCCCCATTTTTTCGTATATTCTTCTTAATTTTTCGAAATTTTAGCAGACAAATCACGAAATTTTCTTTGAGGATATAAATCTACACAAAATGATCTTTCATTTGAGTATAATCATGTCGGTGTTTGTTTCAGGATATTTTATCCTTATAAATTGTATGTATGATTAAACAATTTTAAATTTTATCACTATGCGTAAACTAAACATTTCACTGATCTCGTTTTTGTATTAAAATTCCAAATCCATTGAAGATATCGTAAAAGATTTAAAAAAGAAAAATATAAAAACTGCAATATTTCAAAAACTACAGATAAAAAAAAATAAAATGTTGACAGATTTAGACTCAGCGTAACCAAATCTCTTAAAAAATATGTATTATAAAGACAGGTTATGCAAAAAGTGGCAATTTCTTCAGTAGTAATATTAATATTATATTTTTATATAAAAAAATTGTTTTTTATGAAAAAAAAAAAATCGGAATTTTTATTTTCATGCTAAATAAAGTTTATAAAGAAAAAAAACAACATATTTGTGGATTTGAAATACAGTTATTGAGCAATAAAAGGTGAAAAATGGGGGGAAATGGGCATTTTTGCACTTTTTTCGGGTAGTATTGTTCCGCATTTTTTTTCTCCCCATTCAATATCTACAACTTTGCTTCAGACACAAAAGAGATATTCCGTACGGTGTACCAAGATATAACCGTGTTAAAATATAGAAAAAGTTCTAAAAATCTGACTTGAGCCAAAAATTCGTATGGCCAGTAAATTATTACGGTAGCCAACTTGACAAAACGAATGATGCAGAAGTTCTTATTTTTAGGGCTTCTTTCACGTGCAATTCTCAGTGTTGTACTGTGTTATATTTTTTTTCTGAAAAAAATGTTTTTTACTTTGGTATTTGAAGCATGTGGAATATTAGTTAAACTTAAATATTTCAGGACATTTTCAATGGATTTGCAATTTTAATACAAAAATTTGTCCACTTGCATGTCTAGTATATGCACAATAATAAAAATTTAACATGCATAAAATTTCTATAGACAAAACTAAACAAGGACAATTTTTAACTTTATTGCAACCAGTGCGATATCCTGATACAAACGTTGACATGATTATACTCAAACTGGCAAACGATGTTTTGCAACGAAATTCATACTATGTGCTCCACTCGAAAAACTAATAATTAGTTCTTCAACAAAAATGTTTATCGTTGCCTAATTTAGGCGATATGAGATTAAAAAGCATATAAAAGAGAAGTTTTGAACAAAATTATTTCTCTTACCAAGATATAACCACACTCCAAAAACTACTTTTTTCTGTTCCTATTTAAGCAGATATCACGATTTTCGCTTTTTGGAAAAACGCAAAATTAGGCGAAAGAGTATCGAAACATCAATTTATATTGTTCAAACTCAACGCTTTGCTATTAATACTTAATGTCTTCTTTCTGCAAAATTTCATAAAAATCCGTCTATTAGTTTATAAGTTAAGATGATGTCCTTAAAGGAATCCTGATAAAATCCTGTAAGTCCTTGGACCAAAGTAAGGACTTATTATTAAAGATAAAGCTTCAATCTTACTTATATTTATTATAAAGAGTCAACTTAAATTGGTTTTTTAAAATTTTTGAAAACTGTTTTTTCAAAAAATTATTTTTTGAAATTTTACGAAATTTTGATTTTGAAGCTTTCTCGCTTCCAAACCGTGGACGGCACACGAAAAATTTCTTTGCAAAATATTTAGCAAATTTAGTTTTCTATCGGAATATATTATATATTCTAAGTATAAAACTCATTTGTGGTAAATTTTATGAAGACGGCCCTGAGGCAGCCTTACTCGTTAGAGGGTTAAAGATAATTTTGTGAAGACTTATATTCTTAAAATAAATTTCATGTTTTTGAGACAAAATTTGGAAAAATTAAGCAAAATATACGAAAAAATCGCGATCTTTAAAAAAAAGGCAAATAAGAGAAAAAAAGAGATTTAGATTCACCGTACATAGGTTTAGTCTGAACCAAAAAACATATATTTAAAAAACATATTCATAAATTCAAGTAAATTATAGTCACAGAAAACTTTATTACTTGAAATTTTGTTTATAAAATTCAAAAAATAAAACATTGTACCATTGTGACAACACATTTTTTCATACACTTCCAATATTTTTTGTATTACATTACAACATTACAAATAAAATTTTAAACTAATTAAAGAAAGAATTAACATTTTATGATTTCGATTTATATAAAGTTATATTCATCTTCCTTTACTTACTACAATTTACTAATTTTACTACAGCTGAAAATGTATAATACAAAAAGTAAACAAACAGTATTCATTTACTCGAGCAGCTGTAAAAAATGTAATAAATTGTAGTAAGAAGCTGTAGAAAATGGTATAAATTGTAGTAAGTAAAGAAAGAAGAAAGATTTTAGAGCAAACAAACATTATTATTTTTATTATAATAAATATTAACTCACCTGGCTAAACTTCATTAAATTATCGGACTGAAATTAAATGCTTGAAATTAGAATACAAATATTTACAAAAAAAAATACGCATCTCATACTTACATTGAGATTTTGCAAATATGTAAATGGCTCATCATTTCTATAAAAAGAAAAGAAAAAATGGATTAAAATAAGAATATATTAAATATATTAAACTTATACTAATCCAAATATAAAATTATTTTGTAAACACTAAACTTAAAATTACACTTATTAGTATTTTAACTAATTTTGCACGATAATTTTCAGTAATTTCTGTTTGTAAATATTGAAAAATTGTAAGATAATTAAACCATAAGTGCAGTTATGGTTTAACAACATGTTGTTAGATTAATTTATACCCATAGCTCATAGCTTCAATTCGAACACAATTTTCACATTGAAAATTTAAAAAAATATAAAGAAATAAGAAGAATCTACTTTTTAATAGGTAAAAATATTTAAAACATGTAGACAATGATCTAGTACATGCTAAAAGTAAAAAAAAGTTGGACTTTTAAGTACTTTCGGATATCATCTGACAAGTTTTAAAATTTTCCTAATTCGAACAAAAATTTTCGAATCGAATTACATAATAACCGACAAATATTGCTCGAATTCAGACACTTTAAAATGTTTGTAAAAAGATTTTCGTTTTTGAAAGTTCAACATTTTTTTTTTTGGCTTTTCAAATTAACTACACTATTCATTGCCTACAAGTTTTCAACATTTTAAACCATATAAAACTAGTTTTTGTTACTTAAATTCAATGTGAAAGTTTTGTTGTTTTACGCAGAAAAACTTAACTTACAAGGAAGGTATTGGGTATACAAGTTAATAATGTCGATTTGGACAACATATGGCATAACTATCTCACATATGGTTTGTGTCAATAATAACAAATATGGTATTTTGGAGTTTTAAGTTAAAAGTCACAGAACTTCTTAATTTTGCGTCATGAGGATACAAATAAGAGATCCACTAATAAATGATTATTTTAAATTTGACTATGCAGCTGAGAAGTTAAGCCTAAATTAAGAAAAATAACGTGCGACCCGGTAGGCTAGTTGGTAGTGTGCTAGCTTATTAGTGCGTTGGTCGTGGGTTCGATTTGATTCGGCTTAGCTTCCAGCCAGTTTTAACTGCTAAGCCAAATTTCTGGTTCGTTTTTTAAAGTATTCAGTAGAGACTTCACATTGCCAGGGTCGTGTTCGCGATATTTCTGAAGTTAAAAATAGTAAAGAAATCTTAACATTATTTACTTGTTTTCATTTTTTGATAGCATTTCAGTAGCTCAATGTTTAGTGCAAATGGTATAAACGAAAAAGTTTTACAGTTACTACATGACAGTTGTTTGTGTATTAATCAGTAGTTGTTTTTAACTGCAATTGCAGTTGTTTCCCTGTAAAATAATACAAAACAACTATTTTGACAGTTTTTTTAAAAAAACATCTAAAGAAAAATACTGTATTTTTTTACATTACTGTTAAAAAATGTAGCTTTTACCAATTTTTGGAGTTGCTTTAAAGTTTTTTTAGTAAAAATTTGTCAGTTATTTGTACACCATTGTTATGTTTTATTGTTTGTCAATTGTTAATTAAGCTAAGATATAACGGACATATTTTCCTTAACTGTCGCTGTCATTTATTGTAAATGTACTAGGGTGATCGATCACTCAACATTTTCCGAAACCCGGTTTTTCCATATACTGGATATTAAACAAAAACCATTTTAGTTTCTGGAATTGAAATATTTAAAAACAGGTTAATTGGTTAAGCGGTTTTTATATGTTTTACAATTATACTCAGAAATATAATTTATTTTATGAATTTGAATATTTTTTTTTTTAATTATTATTCATTTTGGATCAGCTTTGGAAATTTTTTTCTACGGTTTTTAAAAACAATAATTATTTTTATAAATATTTTTAACATTTTTCAAAACTATTTTTTAAAAACCGTTCATTATTGAAAATAACTCAAACAAAACATATTTTGAAAAAAATATATAATAAACTAAAATTAAAAAAAAAAATATAATTTAAAATCTTAAAGGAAAACAATCAACTAGAATATGTTTTGTTTAAATATTAGTATAAATGCCGGATTCCCAATTCGTTCATAGTAATGGTAACATTACCAGTTGGACTGGCAACTCTGCCCAATTAAATGCTTTAAGGCTCCATTAGTCTTGCCGTTCCGTGCAGTGACGAATCAGCTGATTTGACTTGGTAAAATTGATTAATAAAGAAGTTAAAATAAAACAAATTTAAGAATTTCAGAACGTAGAAGAAAAATATCTTCAAAAATATAAAAATTGGGGCTAAAGATTTTTTTCTAGTTTCGGTTAAGGGGCCGTGACCCTTGGTCCTTCAGGGCCTAAACCCCGTTACGCGTAGTAACATATAAGCGTGGGTATTCTATGAAAAGAAATTTAATCAGAATTTCAAGTATTATATTTTTTTTAGGATCCGATACGTACATGATACTACATCAGTTTAATCTTTTTTTTATCGTTGCACTACTATCGTAAACTTTTAAAAAAATCACTGCGAAACTACAAAAAAATAAAAAAGTTTTTAAAAAAATCGCATGATTTAAAAAAAAAAAATATCCGGCTATGCTATTTTTATAAACACTTGCAAATACAGACACAAAACAAATAAATGGTGTTTTTATAAAGGTGTAGAACTTTAAGTTGGCAACACTTTTTTAACCGGTGGCCGTTATGTCAGCTGTCAAGTGATTTATGTTTAGTTTTGTTTGGCATTTCAACATGTGCAAATTTATTTTCACATAAACTTGCAAAGCAGACAAGAAGTGGTTACAACTCAGCGCAAATAGCGTTTTTTAATTTTTAAATACCATGATTATGGTTAACGACGACGTTAACCGAAATATCGGAAATAAACATCTAAAAATTAGAATTTAAAATTTAAATACTTGTGTTTTTATTTAATAATTTTAATATTGATTCATGACCTTAAGCCGAAAAAAAAATCCTAATCACAATCATGGTTCTGTTCGAAATACGGATCGAGCACAACGTCCATTTTCTGGTCAAAATAATCGTCCATTGGAGCTTATTAATTCGATTAACTATGGAACGTTTTCGTACCACGTTTACTCTAAATGATAATATGCATCCAAAGAGACGTCGTACAGTGCTTCTTCTGAAGTTATTGCTTATGAAGTTATTACTTCTTCTGAAGTTATTGCTGCTGTAGAGCGTAGCGTACAGGAAGACCCTAATCAGTCTATCCGCCATCGTGCACAGAAATTGGATATGTGTCCATCCACTTTATGGAAGATTTTGCGGAAAGATCTTGGTTTGCGTGCTTACATGTGGATATGTAAAGTCGTTAGTTTACGCCGATACGCCCGTTATTGCCAATATACCGCCACAAATGTTGGAAAAAGTCATCGAAAATTGGATCTCCAGTCATATGACAGAAGTCATATTTAAATTATATAACCAGAAGATTATCTTTCGAATAAAGTAAATTTCATGTAAATTTAAAAAATTTATCTTTGTGTTATTCTATTTCAAAGTTCTATACCTCTATAGAAAACACCCTTTACATCGAAATTACAACAAAATATATATATTTTATTTTATTGCAATACGGTAAAAATTTAATGAGCGAAGCCTACCGCACAGGAGAAATCCCTCAGCCCGTCCGAAAACAGGTCACGTAGAAAAACGTTGATCAAAGAAGCCAGGATTTGGACGGACTGGAGGGAGAAAACAACTAAGAAAATAATTTTTAAGAGAAAATATATTTTTAAGAGTTGTGTAGTTCGTGAACGACATAGTTCCATAGAACTAGTCTTTACTTTGAATCTTTAGATCTTTCGCTCTTTCGTTCTTTTTTATCATTTGAGTATTATTTATTTATTTTATGTTGCTTTTGAGTTTAATTTTGTTTTTTTTCAATGTTGCCAGCTCAATTTTTCTTTAAGTTAAAAAGAATTGTCTAATATGAATAGTTCGCATAAAAATTACCACAAACAAAAAACGATCTAACGAACGATTAAACGAAATTGTCAAAGATCGATTGAACTAGAAGAGCGACCTAGTTCATTGAGATCAATTGAACTAGAAAGAGCGCTCACTCAAACGAACTAGATTGGCCAAGTCTATAAATTGTATACCACCACCTCCCCCGGTAATCACTGAGTAACGCCAACGATAGCAACTAAAATGTTATATGTTCCATGCAAAATTCATTATTTTAAAAGTAAATTTTACAAAAAAAAAATTATTAAAAACAAAATACATTAAAAACAATAATTCCCAATTATTGTATCATAAAAACAATAATGGATCATAGAAACAATCATGGATCAAAAAAAAAACAAGCATGGATCAAAAAACAATATTATTTTTGAAATCCTAAGGAAATTTCCTTTCATTTCAGTAATTCCAGACGGATTCATAAATTATTTTTTTTAGTAACGCCCAATTTGGCCAAAATTGTTACGAATTTAGCTTATATTAGTAATCTGTGACCAAAATGCAACAACTGCAATCATATTAACTGTTTGTGTAACAAGTTTTCAAGTAAAATAATATAATTCCCATCGATAGAAATCTCGATGACGACTGCGATATTCTCGTTAAAAATGGAAAATAGTTCCAATACGAAAGATTTAACACAGAAATAAAATTTGAATAAATAAATTTTTAGTAAAATATAACAAGCTTACAAATTATCCGTTTCATCAGCATCAACTGTGGAAGTATCGGACACATGAAGCACAGTTTCCTGACTTAGAGTATGGCTATGCGATGGCATTTGTGAAGCCTCAAAGTTTGTTCGAATAACATAGCCGTTGACAGCATAATTAGAGCTAGAAAAAAAAAGAAAAAGTGTTTAAATTATTTGCAAATAACCAGATTTATTTATAAACTTTTAACATAAAGATCCTTCTTTACCTAACCGTAGCAGATGCATTTTCTACGGAATAATTATCATGTACTAATTCTTCTTTTATACGTTGTTGTACGTCAAGTTTTACTTTGCGATTATTCTTCTTACGCATTATTTTATGTATCAGGAAAAGGTTAATTTTATTAGTTAATTATAAAAAAAAAACAATATAAAAGTTATTAATATTCAGTTAAAAACACAATTTATTGAAAAAATTTATTAAAAAAAATTAATTAAAACAAGATAAAACAACACAATCTTTTATGCTAAACAACTTAAAATCGTCAAGAAAGTAAGAAAAATGAAAGAATGCCATAAAATCAGTGTTGCTAGCTTTAATGGACGACACAAAATCGTCACCACTTTATAAAACATCTTTAACCCTTTACTGCATTAAAATCCGAGTTTAAAAAAAGTAATTTATTTGGGTAGATAATGCCACAAACAAAATATACCCCAAGTAAAAAAAAAAGAGTTGTATATCGTCAGCTGAAATGCAAAACCACGTAACTAACATTTTACTATTTCACAGAAGAAAAAAAAAATGTTATATATTGAAAAATAAATGCAATTTTGCTAATCAAATATCGCAGATTTACTAAATATAGATCGATTCATTTCTGGAATAAAATAATAATTTATTAATGTTTCAAAGAGTTACGTTAGCTGCTGTTGATTTTTTCTGCAATGAAATTTAGAACTGCCATTTACAAACGTTTCGATTAAAATTTTGTTATTTAAATTATTATTTAAATCATTAATAATTCATGTTAAATTTTGCTTTTTTTGCCATCAATAGCTATGTTACATATCTCATTCTTATGTCTTATTATTTTTTTTTTCTTTTTAATTATTATATAATATTAATTAATTATTAATTGTTATATAATATTAAATATAATTTTATTATTTACATTTATATGTTATCTAACTCACTTTTATTTTTACTTTTTAACAAAATTGTATAATAACATTAATTATCTGAGTGCTGTAATATAAGATTTATTCTTGTTGTACTGGGTTGTCACAAATTTTTAATAAATAAATAAAATAAAAAATAAATAAATTTTTTAAGTTTCAAAGAAAATTTTGTTTTGCATTCGTAAAATGTAGAATAAAAGAAGTTCTGTTGTTATTTAATATATATTTTGCAAAATATGAAAATAAAAAATGATCTACAAAAACAAAAGATAATTCACAACAATAAATACAATACAAATAAAAGAAAAAATAAAACCTTAACTACTTCTCAAATTAAATTTCATTATAATAAGAATGTCAAACGGGTGAAAGAAATGGTTTAAGGTCCTGAAGATGTGGGCATTTTTTGCTTGAAATTTTTATTTGTTGAAAATGCAACTTCAAAGGTTCAAACGGTTTTAATTTTTTTCCAATTCTTTGTGGAAGTTCCTTATATTCATCTGTTGCATTTACTTTAAAATAAATTACTCCATTAATTACTCATACGCTAATACATGAATCATATTGACTGTGGGATCTTATTATAATTAACAAAGTCAAAATTTCAAAGTAGAACTACATGGGGTGGGGAGGGGAGCGTAGTAGCACTATCCGCTAGTGCTATATAAAAACACAAAACCTACTATGAATTTACTATTTTCAAGCAACAAGTATGTAGTTACGTGCTTTTGGTTTATGTAGTACTTGCACTTGTAGTTATATGACAGTAAAAATTGGAGAAGACATGGACCTCGTTGATATGCACCGATTTTGTATTTTTGTTAGTTACGTGATTTTGCATTTCAGCTAACGATATTCTTTTATATTATGGTACAACATATAAAAAGATATAGTTTTGTTTTTTGAACAAATTTTATATAACCCCATACCTAATTTTATCTTTTTGCTTATCGCCAGCTTATTATTGGTTTGACCTATATGTCAAAAAGTCGGTATTGAAAAAAAAACGATGAAGGTTTATACTCTTTAAATTTTCCCATCATTTTCGGCATATATTCTAAACAACAATTTTAAGTTTATATTGATTAAATTAAAATTTATTAAAGTTTTGAAAAAAAAAAAATTTTTGTTTTTTGCTGCATATCCATTTTGTTGTTTTGGTAATGCAGCTAAACAATAATAAAGTACACAGAAAAAAAATTAAAATATTCTATTTGTAATATTAAACATCCCTTTCAGCATTTGGAAGATATATCACTCAAAAGATATTACGGAAATATCTTCCATTTAAAAAATAATTAAGTAAAAATTTTGTATTTTTTTTATGAAGTTTGAATTAAATTATGTATTTTTTTGGGCTACTTATGGTCCGGTTATTATTTCGATATAAATAAAACAATCTATTGTATCTTTCTTCTCAAAGTTTCTACGGGTTTGTTTCCGGTTTCCTCAGGAGTCGGGTTTGTTTCCGGCTTTCTCGTCTTGAAAATTTAAAATTACATTAAAAAACGACACAAATAATTTAATAATTTTAAAAACAATCAAAAAAAATTATAAATATCACAGAAAAAAAACTCCTAAAATTAATCTTAACACTAGTAACTAGTATTGTAGATTTTTATAGGCCAATTAATTGCAACGGAATAATCTTAAAGTAGTATTTTCAAACTATTCGTCTTTTGATCATCTGGAAGATATATCGGCAATATTAAAAAAATAAATATTCATAAGTTATATATTTTTGCGTCATTTGGAGAATTATTTTTAAGGCAATATAAAAAATTAAATAAAAATTAGCAAACATCAAGATTTTTGCACTATTTTTTTCAAATTAAATTGCAACAATAAAGTAAGAAAAAATTTTATTTTATAAATTTTTAAAGAAAATGCAAACCCAAAAGATATTTCGTCTATTTTCAGAAAATGACGTACAATAAGGCTGACAAACGAAATTATATTCCACAAATGAAAATATGGATGGAATAAAATGGAGAAATTCTTTTTATTCAAATCAATTGAGTGTTTTGTAAGATCTACATTAGTGATTTACAATTTTGTTATAGGTATATAGGTATTTGCAAATTTTGTATCTATATTTAAGGGTTTAGCAGACAAATTTTAAAATATAAAACATATAGGTAGGTATACAAGACCTAGATTAACTTTCTATTGTTATACACTACCATATGATCGAAATCTTGTTTAACACAGATTTGTAAATGTAAATGCAGCTTTAATATAATCTTCAATTCAAAAAAGTCCACGGAATCAGGATTTTCTATATTATTAAAAATAACAACTTTTTCTTAAGATTTTTGAGATTTAAAATTACATCCTTCAGACTTTCTTCTTCGCTTGAAATGCCTTTTTTTCTCAAAATGTTTCCGCTCTCTCTTAAATATTTAATTTTTAAATCTTTTTTGCTATTTGTTGCCTTTTATTTAATATTTTTGTGCATAAACACAATGGAGTTTGTAATTTTTTGTCTTCTGTGGTAATCACAAACCCCACAAAATTAGAATGTTTTAATGCCAAAACCGGCTTAGAGTTGTAATTGGTCATTTACATGAACAAGATAACTAAATCTCCTCGTTTTTGTTCTTTATTATATTACTAAATAACTTCATTTTGTGACATTATATTGAAATAGAATAAAGAACAAAAACATTGATATTTAGTTATCTCGTTCATGATTTAAAGCCGAACAACAAAAAATTTTAAATGGTTAAGAATTGAAACTTTTTAATCAATAAAAATTCTGTAAACATTTTTATAATTTGATTAAAAAAAATTATAACCTTGTCCAAAAATATATTTTTTAACATTTTTAAAAATTTGTCAAACCAATAAAGGGCAACGTCCCTGGGTCAAAGCAATAGTAAAGCCTACATGACACCTGCATTTTTGCACCAGGGGTTTTCTATAAAATATTTTGAAAAACAAAACGGAATATCAAAAAATGTAAAGTTTCTGATAGAAAAACCCCGTGAAATATATTACAAAAAAGCATGCGTCATAAAGGCTTAAAGCCTAATAACTGGGAAATATTATCGAAGTGCTTAGTAACTATACAACTACGTAAGTTTCAAGTTAGTTTACAGTTTTTTTCTGCGGATATATAAAACTTTAAATTTTTTGACATTCCGTTTTGTTTTGTAAAACATTTTATAGAAAAACCCTGGCAAATCTGATGCAAATCAGCAGGTGTCAAACAGGCTTAAAGCCTGTAAGAAACTACAAATTTGTTCACATTCCGTTTTGTTTTGTAAAACATTTAATAGATTTAAAAACTGTTAAAGATGTTTCAAAAATGCAGATGTCATATAGGCATTACTATTGATTTGACCCAGGGCCGAGACATTTAATCTCATTTTCTTCTTTATTCTATTACCATATAATGTCACAAAATTACGTTATGTGGTAATAGAATGAAGGAGAAAACGAAAAGATTGTCTCGTTATGTGAATGGCGTATAACGACATGCAGTAAAGGGTTAAATTGATATTTTATGTTTTTTCAAAACTACTCACTTTTGTACAATTCTGTGAGAAAAATGTAAAACAGATATGAAAATAAAATACGCAACAGGGTAAAAGAAATATCGAAAGAAAATTAACAATAAACTTCATACACAAAATGTACTAAATAAATGATGAAAGCAAACAAAGAAAACATGATAATGACTTACGAATTATTATCCACAAGCAGCTGAGTTTCACATGTGGATTGTATGTTAGTGGTGTTATGCATATGATTATAGTGAATAATGGGCGATGAATGAAAAGCAACCTGTTGTTGTTGTTCTTGTTGGAGGTGGTGGCTGTTTATGTTTTGATTATGTTGGGGTATTGGTGTTGTTGTATTTGCATTTGTATGATGTAGTTGAAACTGGAGAGCATTAAGTTGAAACTGAGGAGTTGTCATGTTAACAGATGGTGAAGGGAGAGATGGTGGTGGTGTTGGTATATATTGAGGTAGAACCGTTTCTACTGATGGCAGCAACGTGGATTCTTGTTGAGGTACATATTCTTCAAAGCTGGTAATTATGATGAAATTCAGTGGAATGGATCTTATGTTGAAAGACATTAAAGACAATACAAACCTCATAGCATGTGTTACACTTCCAACATTAGCTGCGGGAGATTCATTTATTGTTGAATTTGATTAATATGAGCAAATTGATAATTCGGATTACCACCATTTATGAGATCATCCCCCTTTTGAATCATCTTGCTATCCTACGACGTCTTCTATTATATGCTTGTTCCACTCCTCCTGCTATATCTTCTTCCACTTCTTCTTCAACCCCTTCAATTTCTGTTGTATTCAATTGTAAAGCGGCTGCTGCTGCGATTGCTGCAGTGGCTGCTGTTTAATTTGGACCCTACGTCCTGCCGTTGTGGATTGTGATGAAATTCGTAAACGACAAAGACGAAAACTTTACCTATTGAATTTTTTTCAGAGTTTTTAATCATAAATCATAAATTTCTTTATCAATTTTCATACCATCCAATATATTTTGCATTGATTTATATGCCTTGGCAGTTATTTAAACTGTCTTCTTCAATAAACAAATTAAACGTTTAATTAACAACAGAAAACAACCGTTTCAAATAGCACGATTGATCATGCACTTTTATGTTAGTGAATGAAAATGAGGTTTAGTAACGGTTTATGACAAATTTTTATGGCACTTGTTAATTCTTTAATTTTGATCGATTTTCCTTATATATTTAAAATATTTTTATTATAAACAATTGCACTTTTAAATAACGAAATATACAAATTATAACAATTCATTAGGAGTAACAAAAGAAAACACAACCTCTGCCGGCAAATTTAGCACATAATAGAGATACCAATGTCGGCTTTAAAACGTCGGCGGCGGCTAAGCAAAAAATGACCGGCGACGGCTCAAAGCTGGCTGAAGCCAATGCAGTTTATTTTAAGGTTGACAACCGAAACGAATAATGTTATTGGTTTCGCTTTTTTGTTTATTTCGGTATTTCATTCGTATCGGTATAACCGATACCGAAACAACGATACCGGTATTATTGAAAACCTGTATTTCACAAAAAAATAAATTTTCTTCTTAAAGACACAATGTTGCCAACGCAAAATAAAAAATGGTAGCCGTGCGACAAGTTAGTAAAACGATAATATAAATTTAATTAATTTATTTATTAATTTCAATACCTAGCCTGAAGGCCATAATCGGTTACAAATTTCTACTAAATTATACAAAGTAAACAATAAAATTTGATATACATAAATAAAATAATAAGAAAGAGATAATAATTAAAATACAATATTATTAAAAATAAACAAGAAATATAAAAAAGGAGTGATAATAGTTTATTTATTTATTAAGTCCCCAATGTTACGAAAAAAAAAAAAAACATGAACAAGCCTAGTTAAAAACAAAACCCCCAAACCTAAAAAAATCAAGTGTCTCGTGAAAATAATAGAAAAATTTTCTTCCTATACGTATTAATAGAAAAATCGAACGATTTTAAAGTAAGTGGTAATTTGTTATACTCACGGGCAACTCTAACAAAAAAAGATTGCCCCAAAAGTGGTGTAAGTTTCGGAATAACCAATTGTCTATTCCTAGTAGATCTACCAAATTTAAAAAAAATTATACAAAAATTTCGGGGTTTGCAATTTATATATTTTAAAAAAATGTAAAATACACCTAATTTGAACAAAATTATCTAACGAACATCCCAAAAATTTTAAAACATAAGACGAAATGTGATGACGCAATCTCAAAAAGATTACTTATTTTGCAATTGTCCGTATTTTGTATTAAAAATGTATATGTTTAGTAAAAAACGTTAAAAAATAACATTTTTTACGGTATTAAGGAAAACGGTTCCGGTATACCGATATTTATGAAATTAAGGGATTCGGTATATAATTTTTTTTTTTTTTTAGAAATAAACCTAAATTTAAAAAAAGTGTTTATGAAACTAAGGGATTCGGTATAACAGAATTTTTTTTTTATAAACTTGAATTTAAATTGGATGTTACCTTAAGAGTTCGTAGCTATATGTATATTGTTTTTGTATCGCATGTATTTTGTTATTGATTTTTTTTCGTTCGTGTGAATCAAAACGTTATATATAAAAATGGCCCCCTAATTCTATTGTTTGTGCCAAAATAAAAAAAAAGCTCTATTAAATGTGTTTTAATGTTATCATATTGTAATTTTTTAAAATTTGAGATTAGTGGCTGGCAGATTATGTATGGCAATCGGATTTTTTTTACTAAAATATTATTATTGAGTTAATAAAAAAGTTAAGTGAAGTACATAAACGATGTGTCGCTCTTTGAATTACAAAAATCTACTGGCTAAGCTCGACTAGCAAATTTAAACTGAAATCAGCATTGTTCGGGCGGCAGCTTGAATTCTAACAAAAATGTCGGTGGTGGTTTCAAACCAGCTTGGCGCCGGTCAACTTGGACCTCTGCACAACATACTAAAATAAAACTTCTAATTAGAATTTGTCATACACGTCACTGTTGCCAAGTCTTCTGCACACAGTTGTATTTTTTAGAACTAGAAAATTACAAGTAATGTAAAAAGCAGTAAGCCATATTTTAGTGACCACTCAAATTTCTGTTAAATTTGATTTTTTTTAGAAAATTATTATATATAAGATATGTATATATATATCCGCGCCGGGATACTACATTTTGTCTCACTGGGAAAACCCATTGAGGCAAAATGTAAATTCCTATATGAAAGCACAGCTGAAGTGCTACGGGACGCCTCCACAGGTTGCGGATAGTGGAAGAGTAACCCCATCATGCAGTGTGATGGGCAACTGCGAATTAAATTAGCAGTGGCGGACAATTCAGCGGATAAGAGAAGAGGGTCTCAGAAGGACACGAGTGGCGACGTGTATCTTTAAATTTCTGAGTGCCGGTGAGGCTCTTATTGACATGGCGATTAATGGCGCCATTAAAAAACCATATGCCAAATTATAAAAACCCAACAAGCCAGACTCGAGGCTTCAAACTAGCAGCCCCAGTACCAGTCTTAGGACGCTTTGGACCAATCATCCACTCGTCTAAATATCAACTCATTAATGAAACCGCAACAGTTAATCAATGTGGCCCTATGTTCCTCCTAGGAATTTAAAAGATTATATATATATATAATATATATAAAGGGTGTTTTATGAGGTACAGAACTTTGAAATGGAATAAAACAAAGATGAATTTTTAAATTGACATGAAATTTACTTTATTCGAAAGATTATCTTCTGGCATTATAATTTAAATATGACTTCTGGCTTGGACGTAGTCTAATCTGGAGGTCCAATTTTCGATAACTTTTTCCAAAATTTGTGGCCGTATACTGGCAATAACGCGGGCGAATGTTGTCCTCCAAGTGGTCAATTGTTTCGGGCTTATCGGCGTAGACTAGCGACTTCACATATCCCCACAGAAAAATAGTTCAGCGGCGTTAAATCGCACGATCTTGGAGGCCAATTCACGGGTCCGAAACGTGAAACTATGCGGTTACCAAACGTATCTTTCAATAAATCAATTGTGGGACGAGCTGTGTGACATGTTTCGCCGTCTTGTTGAAATCACAGCTCCGGCACATCATGGTTGTTCAATTGATGAACGAAAAAGTCTGTAACCAAATGTTGTCTCAAAATGTTGTATTTACTAAATGCAATATTTTATTGATTAACAACTTTTTAACGGGCTGCGATATATCGAAAATGTTTTGTGGTATCTTTCTTAGCTCAAAAGACTTTTTTATGTGTGCTAATAAAATATTTTTATTTTTTTTTACAAAATGGATACCTAAATAACTTTTTAACGGTTCGCGATATATCGAATATTTTTGTACCATTATTTTCAGTTTTAGTGTGTGTGATAAAAAAAAATATTTTTTTTAAAACTTTAAAAAAAAGAGAGTTTTCTGTGCACACAATTGCCTAAACGGTGCACTTTAAAAACTGGGAAGAAGTTTTTTTTTTTAATTGTTGGCGTAGAGTCGAATGTAGAGTAAAAATTTCACATAAATATGTACATCGTTTTTTGCTCTGTAAGTGACCCTAAATCAGAGTTGTTGGCCACCGCGCGCATATAGAAGGAGTTAAAATTTCAAAAAAAAATAATTACGCCATTGTTTAATGATGCAAAAACCGAAAAAAGTGACAATATCCCAAAATCAAATTTTTGTGTCGAACTCTAATAAATATGTTGTGGTAAAAAAACGAATGAATATCTTATATTTAAAAAAACATCATTAAAACATGTAAAGGTTTAACTCAATTTTGAGAAAATTCTGATCCGTAAATGAATGGGTGCGCCATTAAAATCAGCGTGGCTAAAATATTTACGATCAATGGTCGGTACTCTTGCTTTTGATTTTAGTGGTCAATTTTGTAGCCTTGTGTTATATTTTAAATTAAACTATAGTGGTTTTAATATTTTTCTCCTTTAGGGTGATTCAGGTGGACCCATGTTAATATAAGTTTTAAAATACAATACAAATGTGATTGGCCTCATTTGGAGAACGATGTACATCGGGTATACCTGCGTGTATACAAGAGTATCTTATATCAATTATATATTACAGATAAAGTGTGGAAATAATGAAAAACTGGGGAAAATAGTGGGAAGTTTTATACATCGGAAATATAGATTTTTGCAATAATGGTGGTAGTTTTAAATCAAACTATAATGACATTCTAGTTATTCATTTTTTATTCTCCTGATAAATATAAATTATTTCTTAAATTTAAGCAAATACAGTCAAATAGGGGGCAATTTCAACCTTGTAGATTTTGTAAGAAAATTAAAGAAATCGTGAATTTTTTTTATTAAAACTTTACTTTGTCATGTATGTATGTACCTTATTTTAAAAACACACATTTTACTGTATTTTACATTTATATTCTATCTACGAAATACATTTAATTTTATTCATTCCGAAATACAATCTTTTCAATCCAATCTAAATAGGAATAAATTTTCGTATATACACACCGGAGCATTAGGTGCTGCACAAAATTTACCAAACGAGGTTATGCCTATAATAAATTTAACACAATTATATTCGGGCAGCTCTGCGTGTAAAGGTCCCCCCGAATCTCCTTGACACGTATCCTTACCACCCTCTAAGTGGCCAGCGCAAAATTGTCCCTCAGTAATACCACGCGGCAAACGTCTTTCTTTATGATAGATTTCTTTGCAGGTCTTTTGATCTATAATATTTAGGTCCACCTTTTGTAAATCATCAGATTTCGGACCCAAAAACTCCGTACGACCCCATCCTGTAGCTATGACTGAAGAGATTTCTAATTCGGGTAACTGCCATAGGCAGGCAGGTTGTATATTTACCGAAAAGCGTACACGTTTGGTAAGCTTTAATAGAGCAATATCATGGTAATATGAAGAGGACCGATATTTGGGATGTAATATTATAATTAGGATTTTAACATCATGTTGATATCGGGTGGTACGATTCAAATTTGGTGCACCTAATCGCACCATATCGGGTGGTTTACTGCAAATAATATAATTATATAGTTAATTTGTACATTTTATGGAATTTCTATTTACCCTCCCGATGTTGCACAATGGGCTGCTGTTAATACAAATATATCACTTATTAAAGTACCACCACAACCCCATTTTAATTCTTTATCCGTTTGTGTCCATCCCAAGGCAGCCTTAAGAGATAATAAGAAAATATGTAGTTGAAAACATAATTGGAATATATTTATGGAACTTACCATATGTGGATATTCCTCTTTCCTGGTAACTGCGCCACCCACAATAAGTGGTATACTGGATACACACATTTTACCCGAAAAGTTACGTGGCAATCCTATTTTAACACCTCGTACTGCTTCATGGTAATCTTGGCATTCTGAAATAAAGTCGAATTCAAATTAGTTATAAACTAGTAAGACTGGTTCTTGAGTTAAAAGTTTTTATGATTGGAATTTTAATGATTAATTGTAATTGTAGGTGCCTATTTTGTGAAAAGATTTTAAATCAGCGGATAAAAAACTCTTTTTAATGAATCTTAATACCATAATCAAATATACATATATATATTTTGTAGAGTTGTAGTATCTGATTGAATCGTAGCAACTTAATTTATCGTGAATCGTGATTAATATTGTCCTAATTGTCGTTTATATCTTAGCCCTATCCTCAAAATTTCATAACTCTAGAAAGTGCCGTTACAAATTTCAGCAAAAACAAAAAAGACGTTATCGTCAATTCTCATAGAACAAACTACAATTTGTTTACATGTTTTTTTTTAAGGATAACTCAAAATCTTGGACACGCTTGGGCATGTAAAGGGTGACTTTTTAGCAACTTTTTTTTGCCAACACTGTTTTTGGCAGCTTAGCTGTTTTCGTGTAACATTTAACTGTTAAACATGTTCAGTTTGGTCTATAATTTACCCCATTAATCGACTTACAAACTAACAACGCTTGCAGATTATTGAATTTTAGTATCAAAATTCATTATCTGTTAAAAAAGTGCATCGTGCCTTTCTTCCAATTTATGGTCAGTTTGGGCGACCTTCTGAGGCGGCTATTCGGAATCTTGTGACTAAATTTCGCGCCAAATTTACATTAGTGGATATTAAACCACCAACACGCATTCGTAGAGTGCGGACACAGGAAAATATCGCAGCTATATCCGCCAGTGTTGTTGATGAATTATCGATTCGGCGTCGTTCGCAGCAATTGGGCCTCTTTTACTCCAATACGTGGAAAACTTTTTTATCTGAAAATTGTGTTTAGCGACGAAGCTCATTTCTGGTTGAATGGATACGTAAACAAGCGAAATTGGCGTATTTTATACCATATTTAAATATCATTGCAATCGATTAAACCAAAGAAAAATTAAAAAAAAAATTAAAAGCTCCCAGCAAGAACAGTGACAATCATATGACCGACACCGCTGATGGAAATATCCATCAATGCGTAGAACAAAGTTTCTATCATTTTCTTAAGGGCAATGTGAAAAAAGTGATGGAAACTTTGTGTACGTGTGATTTTGCATCTTCCTCTAATTTATAAATTCATAAGTTAGAGGAACATGCAAGATTTGCATGTGTTAGTTTCGGTAATTCCATTTCTTGTAGGGATCAAAATCATAATTTAACAGAAGAAGCCCTACAAGAAATGGATAACCGAAACTCACACATGCCAAATCTGCATCTTCCTCTAACTTATGAATTTAATAAATTAGAGGAAGATGCAAAATCACACGTTGTTGCTTATTGTTGCTTAAAACACTCACTTTTATTTTACTACATATATTGCGATATTTTTATTAAAATTTAATATATTTTAATTTTATCTTGCTTATTTATCGTTAAAAGTTTAAATAAAAAACATTTATTAAATTATTATTCAAAAACATGTTAAAATTAATCTAAACTTTTAAATTTCTACAACATGTTTCATTTGCCTCAGTGCGAGTTTACGAACTAATAAATAGAGGGACACATTAAGAGAGACTAAGGTGGATAGAAACCCACTGGTTATAGTTATTCCATGATGTGGATTAATATGTACTTGAGGAATTTTAAAAAAATTTTAAATCGGATATAAACTGTCACTTATTTCTGAAGTTTTTTGAAATGAGAGACTTTACACTTAAAAAAGTGTTACCTCAACTACATGACAGTTTGTTTGTGTCGTAATCAGTAGTTGTTGTTTTTTAACTGCGTTTATCGTTGGTTTTTCTATTAAATATTACAACACAACTGTTATAACAGTTATTTAGAAAAATAACCTTAATATAATTCTGTAGTTGTTTAAAGCAGTTTTTTTCGTAAAGGGTCCGCCATCTAACGTTTTTTTTTTCAACTAGTGCTTATTTCGTGAATGGTAACACTTAGCTCATGTCTGATTTGACAGATAATTAGTTTTATCCTTCCGCTGAACGAATATGGTTGTGTATACGCTTGAACAACGCTGGGAAATATTGCGACATTACTTTGAAAATCATGGTAATGTTGCAGAATGTGTGCGAAAATTGCGTCCTGTTTTTGAAGATCGCATTATCAGCCGCAGAGCTGATGTCGTTTGGCCACCTCGGAGCTACGATTTGACACCGTTGGACTATTATTTGTGGGGTGCCGTCAAAGATAAGTGTTACGCCAACAAGCCAGAGACAATTGACGCTTTAAAGGACAATATTCGTGAAGCCATTGGTGAAATACAGTTGCACACAATCGATAATGTGCTTAAAGCCGAGGCAGCCATATGAATGAAATTATTTTCCATTATTAACCGGAAGGATTGTACTTTCAAATAAAAAAAGAAATTTGAGAAAATATTCAGTAGTTTTTTTTTAGCATTATCAAAAAAAAAAAAGTTATTTGGCGGACCCTTTATTATAATAACAACTACCAAAACAATAATTTTGTAATAAACAGTTAATTTTCGTTAGTTATGAAAAACACACATAAAATTTCGTTGAGTTTTTTTAATTCTTAGTTATTATATATTTGTTATTATTGATAGATATCGTCACATAAAATGCAAAACGGCGTAACAACACTTTTTATTTTTTTTTACAGGAAAAGCTAAAAACGTTGTAGAAGTGAAAGAGATTTTAGGTTTAAAATTAAAGAAAATATGTCCTTTAAACTTTAAAGGACATATTTTCATCTCTTGCTTAAAAACACGAATATGGACTAATTTCTGAAGGATTTTTTTGTAATATTCTTCGAGTTATGTTTGTTATGCCTTTTGTCATGACTTTTTCTGCAACAAAAAGACGTAACAACATTGAACATGAAATTCATGCACTATCACAACAATAAATACGTTTACTCCTGTAGGTTATCTCTTAAATTGCAAAAGTTATTCTCATTTGAAAATCAAAATTTTGCATTTTTGCAATAATCTGAGTCCGGTTGTTTGGCATTAGAAAAGGCAAATTAAGTCCGATTGCTTTGAAAAGTATTGGTATATAATGTCTCTTAAATTGTAAATTATAAAAAAATGTATGATTAGTAATTTTTTGGTCAAAAAGGTAGCAAGACTTTTTTGCCTCCAGATTAAAAGTTTCTCCAGGAACACATATAGTATTTATATTTTTCTGAAAGACTACTAAATATAGTTGCGTATTATGGAAATTATATTCCACAGCTGGTTATTGTTAGTCCCCCCAGACCCCTGCGAATTCGAAAATTTTTACTCAAATTTTAATTTTAATCCAACTTTTTCTCTGAGTGCACCACCGAAATTGAAAACTGAAGAACGGGGAAGGTCCCCCATTTACTTCAAATATGATAGAAATATATTTTTTAACATCGCTTCAAACGTGAACAAGACAGCAATAAATGAAAAAATCTCATTTTGGTAAATTTTTTTTAAGGTTTTTGGGAATTGTGGGATTTCATTTAGTTCAATATGCATTTTTTTCTACGTTATTAAAAACAATAGCAAGGTACAACTTAGTATTAAATTGCATTACAATAAGTTATTTAACAAATATTATATTGCAAAACAAAAGTTTAACATTTTCACAAAAATTAAAAAAAAAAAAATTTTGACTGATATCCGAAAATTGTTTTTGATTCGGATATTTTTCTTTAAATTAAAATAAAAATTTTTATTTACTACATCCTATTTAAAATGCAAAATCAAAATTCCAAACGGTATTCCAGTTAACCCATTCCTGCCTATTGGGCATTTAAATACCCAAAAAGGAGCCATCTTAAAAAAATTATAGCTAAAGCCAGGTAAGAGTTGCATCAAATTGATGTTTACAGGTCGGTGGAGAAAGGATTAAAAATACTTTAGGAAAATGTTGGTGTAAAATTGGGGGTTGGTAATTATCTGTTCAATTGTCTGCAAATTTACATATTCTGAAAAATTAAAAGAAAGAATTGAAATGCCTCCGAAAACTTTATTGTTGGCTAATAGTGTTAGGTATTCTTTAAAGTGCAAAAAATTTATAGCTGGGTAGGACCACTCACTTGGGCTACAGGTATGATTTCATAACATGACCATTAAAATACGTATTTTACAGTTTTATTAAGTACCCTTGCTTGAAATATCGATTATTTTCAAGTAAAAATGAAGAGTTTTAATAAATATAATTATATAATTACAAATTATATACTATTACCCTAACCGAGCACTAGCTACTATGGCCTTCGGCTCGTTGTAGCGAAAACAGACCAGTGCCTCTGGTGAGAATCGAACCCACGACCCCCGCACTGATAAGCTAACACGCTACCAACTAGCCTACCGGGGCGCACTTCTAATTATTATTCGCAAACTATAAACATATCAATAATAACCAATATAAACTAAATGAGAATTTTTAAAAACTCGACATAATCTTCTATTTTTAAATAACTAACAAAAATTAACTGTTCACTGGAAAATTACTATTTTGGTACTTGTTTATTAAAGTTTACTCAAAACAACTGTTACTGAAGTACAGTATTTTTGGTTAGCTATTTTTGTTTTTTAATTACTGTCTAAATTAATCGTTTTTCATTTTCTCATAGAAAAATTACTACAAAAGCAGTTAAAACAACTACTACTGTTTACTATCCTACCTGTGGTTATTGTAAGAATGTTCTGAATGACAATTATGAAGGTTTTTCATAAGTTTAAGAAATTTTTTCTTCTCATTGTGAATGGAACCGTATTAGTTTAGTGAAAAATTTCATTAAAACTGGACCAAGAAAATTCTTTCCGTGTAGCCAACTAGCATTATTATGAAATGGTATTGAATGCCAACCCTGCTCAAAGTACAGATGTGATGAACATGGGCTTATTATTCGGCATTTGAACGAATACCAACTTATAATAGCAAAACTACACTAAAACTAACAGGAAATTCTTCCTATTTATTAATATGTTGCTGTCTTTAGAAAGGGGTTAGTGGAGAGATGAAAGGCGGTGAAAGATGAAGGGCTTCAAACATGGCAATACTGTAATTGCGCGAGATGATAAGTCTTAGAACAGTTATTGCTCGCCGCCTGATGAAGAGTTGTCGAATTTATTGAAGCTTTTTGTTTCATAGCCCTGATTCATTATTTTACTTCGGTGGGGTTAAGTGCTATGGGAACACCGAAGGTGGGCGCAGTGATACATATAAGTGATAGAAAACTCTTACATATTATTTTTCTAAATTGATGTTGTCGTCACCGGGAATCGAACACGGGGCCATCTGTGTAACAGTCCAACGCGCTAACCATTACACCACAACGCCCACTAAACAAAGTCAAAAAATGTTACATTTTTTTTTACTATTTTATTCAAATTCAAAATTTTCCAGAATTGATATTTTAGACTTTTATATTAAAATAAAAAAATCGAAGAAAAAGTCTCGGAAAATTCATACATATATCTATCTTAACGTCAATTAAGACCAACTGTTTTTGATCCAAAAACGGGATTCGTCTGATGAAGAACGGTATTATCCCCTACACACAGAGAAATAAAGTGCCAACCGAATTGAAAAGTGTATTTTAATGGTAACAACTTATAAATTCAGTTAGTACAACGATATTTACATTAGATTTCTGAATATTTTCGGCGTTGCAATTAACTGAACTTTGTTGTGAAAACTAATGTTGACTTGTACCAACCCACATAAATTCGTAATAACCGAATTTGAGTCGAAGTAACCGAATTTCAGTTGGCAAACAACTACATTTTTCTCTGTGTGTATATTTCGGTATCGGTAAATTTTTCAGTTGTTTCACCATTTTGTGATAACAAATTGTAAGTTATTTTTACGACACTATTAGTTATTTTAACTGCATCTGTTAAGTGTTTTCAAACAGTTAAAAATAACCAAATTATTAGTTATTTCAACGGCAATTAACTTTGACGCCTTTTTAACTCAATTTACAGTTGTTTTAACTATCATTTCCAATAGATTCTACTGTCAAACATTTTTGAGTGTATTTATTTGAAATCATATTAAAATCTTGAATCTCAAAGTTTAAATTCACTTACTTTTAGCACTTATCCTTTGATCATCAATATGCTTATCGGCCAATGGACAACATATCACAGGTATATTTTTACGATATGTACAAATATCGATTTTAGTACCATGTATCCGATATTCCCGTATAACATGTAGACACTGATAAGCTAAAATACAATAACCGCTGCGTCCATCAAAACTGCGCCGACAGAATGCACCTTCTTCTCGGCGCTGTGGACTATTGAATTTATTAAACGTATTCTGGGTGGAGGGATTACCGCCACCACTTTTTGAAGTAAATTGTATTTGTTGACCTTGCGGGCTTACAAAGGGATTAGGTTTTAACATGGGAGCAGGATTTAATGGTATTACACTAGCAGCAGATGATTCTTCCTCCAGGTCAGTGGTTAATTTATTAGGAAATACTACAGGAACTGGAGGAATTGAAGAAGTTTTAATGAATACTGTTGATTTTACAGTGGTGGCTATAAATGGCTTAATTGTTGTGGCCGGTTGTGATTTAATTACTGTTACTGGCACTGGTGCTATGTAATAAGCAGCTGACTGTGGAAGTGGCGGCGTAGCTGATGGGGCAAAAGGATAATTTATATCCACTTCATGTTGTTTATCAGATCCTTCATTTGGTATGGTATATCTGGTGGTTTGATAATAATGATACACTTGTGGCGCATCTAAAGCTAAATTTAAGTTTATTTTAGAAAAAAAAAATTTTTATTGCGGTTTTGACAAATTAAAAATCTTACCTGGCATGGGTCTTACTAATAAATTATAAACTAGAAAAAATATATTTAACTTAAAAAATACCATTTGGTGTTTTATCATTTAAAATGAAAATGCTTAAAGTAGTCAATAACAAATATTTATAATTATTGTAAAACATGTTTATGCATGTCAAAACAAAATTACACATGTCACATATTTGACATTATATTATTAACAAAAATGTAAACACATAATCATTAACCTTTTGTAACTGTTTAATAGTGTAATGGTTAACCCATGTTTTACCAACATGTCTTTAAAGACACGCCAATTTTAAGAGCACATTACACATGTCACATATTTGACATAATATTATTAACAAAAATGTAAACAATTAATGATTAACCTTTTGTACCTGTTTTATTTAATAGTGTAATAGTTAACCCATTATTTACTAACGTGTCTTTAAAGACACAGCAATTTTTAAGAGCACATTACACATGTCACATATTTGACATATTATTAACAAAAATGTAAACAAATAATGATTAACCTTTTGTACCTGTTTTATTTAATAGTATAATAGTTAACCCATTTTTTACTAACGTGTCTTTAAAGACCACATTACACATGTCACATATTTGACATATTATTAACAAAAATGTAAACAAATAATGATTAACCGTTTGAAGCTATTTTATTTATTAGTGTAATAAAGGGTCCGCCAAATAACCATATTCGTTCAGCGGAAGGATAAAACTAATTATCTGTCAAATCAGACATGAGCTAAGTGTTACCATTCACGAAATAAGCACTAGTTGAAAAAAAAACGTTAGATGGCGGACCCTTTAGATAACCCATTTTTTACTAACGTGTCTTTAAAGACACATCGATTTTTTAAGAACACATTACACATGTCACATATTTGACATATTATTAACAAAAATGTAAACAAACAATATTAACCTTATGTAACTGTTTAATTGTGTAATGGTTACCCATTTTTTACCAACATGTCTTTAAAGACACACCAATTTTTAAGAGCACATTACACATGTCACATATTTGACATAATATTATTAACAAAAATGTAAACAAATAATGATTAACCTTTTGTACCTGTTTTATTTAATAGTGTAATAGTTAACCCATTATTTACTAACGTGTCTTTAAAGACACACCAATTTTTAAGAGCCTATAACTTTTGATAGAAAGGCGATATAACAACGCAGTAAAATGTATATTAAAATAATAAGTCTTGTCTACAAACGTGGTTTAAAAAAATTTTAAATTTGTCATTTCAGTGTTGCCATATAATTAAAAAATAAAACAATTTTTCGCTTTTTTGAAAACATTTTTTTCATAAAATATTTAAAAATATAACGAAGACCGGCGTAGTAAACACGATTTATTGGTATCAAAAAACACCATTCGTATTGATTTCATCAGTACCTTTACTGATTTTTGGTCATGTGTGTTGATGAAAAAATAGTCTACTAATTTGTACTGATTTTTTAACATTTGTACACATTTTTAACATTTTTAGAAAATTTTATTTTTCCATATAAAACTAATGTTTTGATCCATTTAGAATAAGGTTTTCAGAATTTGCAATTTTCCAAAACAGAAAGCATTCAGAATCAGATGTGTTTTCTTCATCAACAATTTTTGTAATCTGATGGATACTGTAAACAATTTTTTAATACTTAAAGTATGTATTTATGTAGGAAACTAGTTTTAAATCTTAGATTAGTTCGAAAAGAACTGCTTAGAGTCCGAGAAATTCAATATTTTAAACTCTTGGGTGTTTTTAGAAACAAATAATCAGGACGAAAAATTAAAAAGTTTTCAGTCTGCACACACAGACAAAAATTTTAACGATTTCCAATTGAAATTCAGTTATTTTGACTGAAATCAGTTGGTACAGCTGACTAATGAAACTCAAAATTTGATTTAGAACGAGTTTTAATGAAACAATTCATTTAAAACAAATGAAGCTTTTTCACATAGTGAAAAAGTTTGATATAATTTTTATTAAAAATAAAAATTATGTTTTTTCGACCTTTAATTGTACCATGAAAATGAATATTATTCAAGTTCGAGGCCATACTCTTTAGTTCTTTATTAGGATATTGTCCTAACAAATAATCTATAGAGTTTTTGTTTTCAAATTTATTAATTGACCACTTTCAGGAATATGTTGATAGATCTATTTCGGGAATTTTATAGGTTCCCATCATCAGAACACGTTTTGAAAGAAGTGACACCCCATGCAAATATCAAACATTCATATTAACTAGTTATCCCACTAAATGAGAACTAATATGTGAGTTCGAAGTTAAAGATTATCACCATTGATCAACAATAAATTGAAAACTTGTTCGTTTTGTGCAAGTTCTACCTTTGGTAGATATATAATACACGCTTTATATGCATTTATAGTAAAATATGCACTAACGAATTGATGCCGTTTTAACGCAAATTCTTTGATTCGCAAAGATATTATATTTATCCTGGTCTCAGACTTAAGGAAAAAACATGCATTTTCATGTACTTCCGGTCCCTGGTTATAACGAATTTGTTTTTAAAGAAAGTGTACTTACATATATTTTGTATACGCAATATGCGTAAAATACTTTACATATTTTTTATTTAATTAAACTAAATTTTTTATTACAAATTTATAGAAAAATTGGTTTATTTCAATGAATAACTAAAGTAAAGTTTTGATAGATCTCGATTCTGCTAGTTCCATTAACGTTTTTAAATCATTATTTATTAAAGTGTCTCTGAATGTTTTTATTCTGAAAATAGAAAAATGAAAATAAAGTAAAAATTGGCGACAAAAAAATTATTGTTTGGTCCGATATTTTTGATATCTCAAAAACTGAAAGCAAAAGGTACTTTAGGTAGGTAAATAAACGAGGGAAATTTAAGGGAAATTTCATTTTGAGAATGAAAATTTTAAGGTTATTAACCGAAATGGGTAATTAAGCGAAAGTTAATTAACCGTCGGCTTTTGTATGAAAAATGGGTTAAAATAAACGGGGACTCAAAGTTCAAGGTAAATAAGCGAAAAAGGTATTTATGCGTGGGGAAATTAACCAAGGTTTACTGTAGAAGTTTTCAAAAACTACTAGTTTTTGATTATAGTATAAATGTGGTATTAATTGCACTCGAAAAAGGAAACAAGAGTACCGACCATTGATCCTAAATATTTTGACCACACTGATTCTAATAGCGTACGCAGTTTTTTCACTTATGGGCCAGATATTCTAGTTCAGAGGAGGCAAGACTTTTTTGTTGCGGGCCAAAAACAGACCTATTCGGTTTTAAAAAAAGTGTCGCGAGCCACCTTATTTATATTAATTATATAAATCGTTTTCTAGATAGTCTTTTAAAATTCTAAAAAAAAAAATCTTTTAAAAATGTCATCACCAGAGAAAAATAATTTGTCGTTTTTGCTTTTTTTTTTAAATTTTTGCTTTTATTTTAAATTTTTGAGCGCTAGTGTAAATTTTTATTAAAATTTTCTGGTTTTAAAAAAATTATATTTTGTTTAACTTTGTTGTTTTTAAATGGATTTTCCAACCAATTTTACTTTTGCTCTTTTCCGGACTTTTTAATTACAATTTTATTGCAGAATTTTAAATTTTAGATTAAATTTTCTGTAATTTATTTTATTTCTCTCATCAAAACATTTAAATTACTATACATATAAAATTCCAAGATATTTTTACGGATTTTTGTTATCTATTTAAATATGTTACTACTAGGGCTCGGAAGTTAATATAAACACATGTTTGTTTTTGAGGACAAAGTTAACCAAATATCTTTGCGAATTAACAAGTTCGCAACAAAATGGCATCGATTTATTGATGCATATTTTACTATAAATACATATTGTTGCATATTTTGCTATAAATGCATGTTATATGTCATATTTTGGCATATATTTGATTTTTAAAATTTTGTGTTTACAAAACTGCGTTGAAACATGCAAAACTTTAAATTTGCTAAAAATCTGGCCCATAAGTGAAAAAACTGGGTACGCCATAAAAATCATCGTAGCCGAAATATTTAGGATCATTGGTCGGTGCTCTTGTTTAATTTTCGAGATGCGTAGTGATATTTTAGGAATATATTGTGATATATTTTAATTGAGAAAACGACTTGCTAAAATCTTAATGTTTTCAAAATTGTGTTTTTTTTTTCTCACACATTGGGTCACAGAACTAGTTATTTATAAAAAAAATAAAATAATTTTAAATATTTTGTTTGTATTTAAAAGTTTTATGATAAATGTTGCTGCTCGTAATTTGCAGTTTTTGCAATAAAAATTCTTAGTGTCATTATATTTTTGGAAAAATAATTAGTAAATGTAAGCGTTTTCGTTCATCAAAGAAATATATGATTAATTTAGTGTACATATTGTAGTGTGTTTACCAATAGTGATTTCTGAAAAATGTAAACAAATATACTAGTTTCTTTTCATTTACTTATTGCAGTTTATTCACTCTGTTCAAGTTGCTTCACAAGATAGCGAGAATAAATATTTAAAGCTACATAAAAAAATCAGGTATACTATTTTTTAGCAAATTTTTTGCTAAAATCGTGTTTTCAGCTAAAATTTTTGTTATACTTATTCAGCATTTAACTGTTTTATACTAATGCTTTACTAATATTATACTAATGTTTTACTAATTAATTTTGCTAAAAAAAAATTCTGCTGATAAGCACATTAATAGTGTGGACGACAACCAGATTGAAAGATATACGCAGAATGAAGTAGATGTCGCGGCATGTCAAGATGTAGTAGAGAAGAGGAAAATGATACTAAAAAGTACAACTCTAATAAGACATATAAAAAAATCAACCATGGAAGATTTTTGTATCTGTTTTTCATACATAAAACAAAAACAAAATTTTTTGTTGTTGTTTTGGTTTTTCTTTGATATTTTAAATTTTGACGAGGACAAGAAATTCTCATTGAGTTTGTGATTTAACATAACAAATATCTCTCTTCTAATAACAAAGTCCCCTGAAGATTTCCTTAGGCAGGAATGAAATCCGGATAGGGACACGCCTACATCAGATTGCTTTTCACAATTTGTTAAATAAGTTTTGGGATTTTAGCACATTTAATTACTATAAATGCAAAATTAAAACAACTTAAATTTTGCGTTGTCACCGGCTTGTGAAAATAATTGTCTATTAATTGAATAAAAGACAAAATAAAATATTTAAATTTAATATGTATTTCTAAACTAAATGTTTATAGATTTATAATCTAGTGTGGTCAAACTGCAAACAAACATATACAGACATGTAGACAGAGCAAAGCGAAAGACAAAGACACTCATCTTAGGTAGATTTTTATGGTTCCTTTTTCTTATTGCAAAAAAAAGGTTGTTTTTTTCGTTTCGTTTGTTTTTGTTTATTTTTTCGTTTTGTTTCTATAATTATCTTCGGCAGTTGCGTCCTTTAAAATATAGCATCATTTAGACAACCATTGATGTAAGTAATTGAAAGAAAATTTTTGTTATGTTATATATATTTATTTCTATATATTTTCAGATATTAAATTAATTCATATCGTCAATGTGGGAAAATGAAAATTTTTATATTTCGTTATTATAGTAAATTATTTTTAAAAGAATCACAAAAATATGTTTTATGATTTTCAGCAAATAAATTAACTAAATTACAATTTTTCTACAAATTTTTTGCGTTTTTTTCAGTCTACTAAAATTCAGCAAAAAATGTATTAATTTTTAGCAAGGCTTTTTTATTTCTAATCTACTAAGTGTAAGCAAAACTTTTGCTGAATCTACTAATTTTGTTGCTAAAAATCAGCTCGCTGATTTTCAGCAAAAGATTTTGCTGACATTAGCAATTTTTTTGCAAGCACCCTCCTGACTAAAATTTTGCGAACTCAGCAAACTTTTTTTTTTTGAGTGTATGATAACTTTTTTAACAGCACTTTTCTCAAAAAAGTAACGATATTTGAAAATGTGTGAGTGCCACACATTGCATGGAACCTGTACATTGCATGGAACCTGTATATTTGGTATGATTATTTTGTATGTATGGTTCATCTATTTTTTCACAATGTAGCATCCAATTTCGGAATGAAATGCATTTTTGTGCATAAGCAAAAATACAAATCTGAACAGTTATTTCGCTTAAAAAACAAAAAAAAAGTGCGTTTCATAAGGAAAACACGAAATGTGCCTAAAATCACACAAATATGTGAACATTTTTAAATTAAAAATTTGAAAATATATATGCTAGACATTCAGTGTAATGAAAGTTTTTGTTAAACCAACTTTCGCAAATATATAAACTGTTTTTGTACACGTAATTGTTTAAGCTATTTATATATTATACTTAAAAATGAAGGTCAACCTTATTCGCTACACGCAGAGAACAAATATGGTTGCAATATGATTGCGGCCACAAAACTATTTTTACTACAGATTAATTAAATTATTATTGTATCGATTGATGCGGCCACAAAACTATTTTTACTACAGATTAATTAAATTATTATTGTATCAATAAAATTTATAGTAGTCTTAATATAGTATTTATTATCATATTCCTCTCTCTAACTACATTAGGAAACATGTACCGGACGTAAACTAAATAACTTTCTGAAAGCATATGAAAATGTTAGAAAATTATGTAAAATCGACAAAAATTTGTATTTAAATTAAAATTTATTTTAATTTTGTTTCTTAAAATATTTTATGTATCGTTTAAAGCTGCTTAAGGGGTTACCATATGGAATGCTAACTTTTTAATTGCGTTAAACAAACAATATTTTTTTTGTTGCAAAACATATTGAACATTTTTTCAAAATAGACAAGAACAGTTTAGGTGAAGAGTAAAACATTTAAAAAAGACAAAAATTTGGAAAAAATCAAAAAAAAAAAAAAAAATAGGAAAATATATCTAAGGTCTACTTTAGGGAACATTATGAAAATTAAGTTTTTTATATTTTTGTTTTATTAATTAAATTTGTTTATGGAAATTTGTTTAAAGCAGGAAACTAAACTAAACGAAATGTCCAATTTAGTGAGCAGGCCACAATACGAAACATTCCCTTAATAAATTAAAAATAAATTTACCTCCTGTTTTTATAAAGCGAACGGAATGATTCCTCCAGAGGAATACGTGTATTTTGTTTTTGTTACGATAACAAAGTACATGTATTTCTCTAGAGGAATTATTCCGTTCGCTTCATAAAAAGAGGGCGTTAAATGGCAAGCTATGTATGAAAACAAATTAATCAAATTCTTAATTTATTAATAAGAGATAATTACACTCAGAAAATTTCTGCAGTTATTTTAATTGCAGTTGTTTTACTTATAAGAATAATTTTCAATGTTTTTAAACAACTTACCATAACTACTGCATGTTAATAACATTTACTTTATGTAATTTTTTCTAGTTTTTTGAGAAATTGTGTGTGATTTTCGATCGTATATTTCCCACATAAAATTTTCATAACAAAAACCATATGTTGAGAAATTTCAAGTAACCGAATACGAGAAGAAATTTTTTTTGTTTGGTCATTAGTAAAAATAAAATGCTAAAGAAGATAGTTTCATAATAGAAAACAGATACATGCATTAAAATTGTTTTTACCAATTTTTTTATTCATACATTACAAAATGAACCCTTACAAATAAAACATAAAAAAAAATATGTTAGAAGTGAAAACTAAAATTTGAGGTGAAAAACTTGTTGGGTGTAAAAAAATAAATTGGGTGGTAAAAAACCATTTTTAAGGTAAAAAAAAAATTTTTTGATGTAAAAACATAATGTTTGTGGTGAAAAAAAATTTGAGGTGAAATAAAAATTTTAGGTGAATATGAAATTTTATTCACCTCTCAGCGTCTGGTGGAAAAATATGACGTTGTATTTTATACACCAGACACTACTATGAATTGTACTAATATACAGTGCATTATACACCACTTTGTATGGAACATTTAGAGGTACCTTGACATTTTCACTCATAACTTTAGAACCGCAGCACCGATTTTGCTCATTGAAAATGTATATCATTCTGTGGAAAAATGAGCAGTCCGCTCCGTGATCGCCAGTTCAACATACAGACGGACATCGTTAAATTCAATAAGGATCAAGAATATATATACTTTATGGGGTCTTAGATCACACTCAAAAAAAAGTTTTGTTAAAAATTTTGTAAAAATATTTAACGAACTTTCAGCAATTTTTTTATTTTTTTGCTGACATTGCATTTTCAGCTAAAACTTTAGTTAAACGCTTTTATCAAAAAACTAATTTTGAACTAATATTTAACTAATTTACGTTGCTTCCAAAATTTTGCTGATAAACACAAGATAAAAACAAGGAGAAAAAGTATACAGACTAGATGTAGATGTCGTTGAACTGTGTAGTTCGTGAAAGAACTAGTTTAATTGAACTACTCACAGAATTGTACGATATGAATCGTTCGTTTCGTCCTTTTTATTTATGAGAGAATTTCATCTCTTTTCAATAGTTTTTTCAATTGGTACATTTTTTTAAGTAATATTTGAGATCCAAGTTAAACGAAGTACATAAAAAATATAATGTTTTACCAATATCCACTTAGGCCTAAACATGAAATCACGGGTCCCTTAAATTTTAATTTTCTACAACATATCAGAATTCCATTAAGCTCTGCCGGTCTGGGTTAGGAAACCTCCCTTATTAGGCATTTTAAAAAATCTTAAAAATACACTCTTTGCATTTTACTAAAATTTGTGAGTCAATTTTTATTCCAGGCTAAAGTGGGTTAATGACATCCGTTGAAGTCAGAATTCCATATCTGAATAATCTTAAGTGTATTAAAGAAATAAATGAAATAGTAAATTTTTAATACCAAAAAAATTAATATAAAATCGATTTCTCCCATTTGGAACCATTTGCAATAAAACTGGGGGGGTGTAATGAACGGGAATCTACATATCGATTTTTAAGGGACATTCTCCTGGACATATATGTCTCATTGATTTTATTGTAGAAGGGGTTAAGCAAATATTTTTGAAGGTCGATAAGCACGAATCCGCAAAAAAATCTAAATTTCCAGCATTTTAAGTTCGGTCGTGAAAGGGTTAACTATGTTATTAATTTTATTGTAAATATACTTACTGGTTATAAGTGAGAGCTTCCAAAAATCCTCTGGCCAAACTGTTTAAAATCTGATAATTGAAAATGTAACTATGAAGTAAAAAACCGCCATTCAGAGTGAATATAATTTGAGAAAAGGGTGTATGTTTCAATAGCATTAAAACCAAATTCTGCGTTTTCTCCGATTCCCGAGATTGTATGGATTTGCAAAATTGTTGCCAAAATATTTGTACAGATATCACCAATGATAAAGTCATAAAATTAACTTTATTTACGAATAGATACGAGGAGCCACCCAAAAATGCCGATAACATATGTTGCACATCCAATGATAAATTTGAATAGTATTTACGTAACAGACAGGAGCTTAACTAAAGAAATAAGAGAATAAAAATATAAGGAAGAAATAATAATTACCAATCTATGCCCTTTAACTTACTCTGTATATGCCTATATAGGATACAAAAAATCGCGTCATATTTGGTCTGAATGTTTTTAGAATAGCTAACGTTTTCGGTATTAAACCCTGAGTAGTCTGAGGTAGTTTTATCGCCATAATCATAGTGAATAGATCTAATGGTATACTAAACTTTAGATATGACTTAATTCCATCTAATAGATAGTTTTGACATGACATTTTATCGGAATGAACACATTTTTTAGTTGAATTTTCATGATATATTCCACCATTTGCTGTTTCTTCTGTTGTTCCAATTGTAGCTTTATCATTTTCATAAGGACTTATGAACCAATAATCTTTATAAATATTTTTGCGCTTAAAATGTAATATTATGGCACTATTTATCATAAATAATAGTGTTTGTACAATATTAGAATGCAAAATTAAATGCGTGAATGGATTTGAATAATATCGCAACATGGCCTCTAATGTCTGAAAACGAAAATAAAATTTAATTATTTGAATATATAATTATTTTAATTTTTTTTTGCAATTTACCGCTTGTGAAGTAGTAGTTGTAAATAATGTCATAACACGTGATGGGAAAAACCAGCAGAATTGAAGACCAAGTACAGTGGGCACAAATAGGGCAGTATACATACGAAATCGTCCTAAATAGTTTCTATAGAGGAGAAAAAGAGTTTGTACAAGGAATTTGTGTTAAAAAGTTCTAGTCGTTGAAGATCATAAAAATTAAGTTAGACACTCCATGGTTGGGGAAAATTGAAAACGCATCTGTTTTAAAATCGTAGAACAGTTTTGTATGAGGCTAGAGTAAAGAAAAATATTGACAAAAATATGAGCTCTATCGGTTGAAAATTGCCGTTTCGCACGCGATTTGAAGTTTGGGACAGAATGTAAAGAAATACGCTCGTACTCGTCACCCATAGGGAGGTTAAACGTATGAGCAAACACCCATTATTTTTGTCTCTCCAATATTTCTCTTAACAGAACAAACTTACAACAAAACTGAATTTTCACCGAAATTCATTAAAATAGAGAAAAAAATTACAATTATTACAATAAATGAAAATGTTTTAACAGATGTTATTAATGTTAACATTTTTTATTTGAATATGTTTTTAAAGAGGTATAGAACTTTGAAATTGAATAAAACAAAGATGAATTTTTTAAATTGACATGAAATTTACTTTATTCGAAAGATAATCTTCTGGCATTAAAATTTAAATATGACTTCTTGCATATGACCGAAACGGCTGTCTCGGACGTAGTCTAATCTGGAGGTCCAATTTTTGATGACTTTTTCCAACATTTGTGGCCGTATATTGGCAATAACGCGGCGAATGTTGTCCTCCAAGTGGTAGACAAGCGATTTCACATAAAATAGGCCACAGCAAATAGTCCAGCGGCGTTAAATCGCACGATCTTGGAGGCCAATTCACGGGTCCGAAACGTGAAACTATGCGGTTACCGAACGTTTCCTTCAATAAATCAATTATCGCACGAGCTGTGTGATATTGTTGAAACCACAGCTCCTGCACATCATGGTTTTTCAATTAATGAACGAAAAACTCAGTTACACAGAAAAAATTATGAGCCAAAAATATCTAATTAATCGATTGTTTGAATATCAATGGCAATTTAAACAAATTTTTTAATTAATTCAATTAAAAAATTTATTGAATTTTCTAATATATCCATACAGTGTTGACAACATGTAAACAAAATTTTTAAAAATTTGGCAAACTATTTTTTTTATTTTATTTAGATTAAATAATCAAACAAAGGTTTAATTATATCAATATATTATTTAATTTGTAAATAAAAAGAAAAAAAAATCGTAAATGATTAATTTTTAATAAGTTGAATAGTTTACCGATTTCAAATACACGCAAAATCGTAGTTATTTCACTAGAGTTTGCAACACTCTTTTTGTTGAGATATTCGTGTACGCACGAAAACTTAATTTAGTTTCGTGTTTTATCTGTGGTAATAAAAGTGCACATGTGGATTTAAATAAACCTTATCGAAAAAGGACAATTAAACTATTATTTTTGTAAATAATTAAATTTTCAATAAGTATAAGTGTCATTAAACTATCATTTTAAAGTTGTGTGTGATTTTTTTAAGAAAGCAATTCAATTACAAGAAAAAGTTCAAGACAAGACAAGCAAAACAAAAATTTTGTCTTTACTTTTATTTGTTTTCTTATAATACATTGTTATATTAAAAAGCTTTAATTTTATTATAAATAAAATGTCAATTTAATTTACAAGTCTACATTTCTTCTTTTATTTAATGGGGGGCATATAACAAAAATAAAAAATACGAGTTTTCAATTAAAACTACCATTGTTTTCTTCTTAAGTTTCAATTAAAGTTTTAATCAAATTAACGTAACTTTTTAATTGAAGTTGTAAAGAAAAACAATAACTCTTTTAATTGATATTATTATTATTTTAATTGAAAGAGTTTTAATAAACTGTCTGCAAATTTTTTTAGTTAATACTATCATTTCAGTCGTAGGTGCAAAATCAATTAATTGATTCAATAAAATTTTTAATTGAAACCCGTTTTTAGTTTTTTCTGTGTATCATCGATCACCATTGACTGTAACGTTCTGACCAGCATCGTTTTTAAAGAAGTACGGACCAATGATTCCACCAAAATTCGCTTATGAAAATCAAGATTAACGGCAATCTTGTTTTGGGTCCATTCACCGAATGTACGCCTTGCTAGGTGATCGTGTGGCTTCAATTGTTGCAAGAGTTGAATTTTTTCTTTGTTGGAAGAAAATAACTATTTTTTTCACATTAAAAAATGAAATGGAATAATTTTCTGTATATTAACAGCAAATTTGTCTCATTCCAAAGAATTTTATATACGTCCCTAACCAAATCAGCATGTAACATTTATAGTACCGGTCTTCCTTCTAAAAATTAAAATTTTTTCAAAAAAGTTTCATAAAAAAATGTCAAAAATTGCATTTGTTTATTAATTATATGGCAATCCTGCAACAATAGTTTTAATTTTTTATTTTTTTGTTTCGTTAAGACCTTAAATTATCACATGTCCCTCTCCTATCCAAAATTATCAGGCCTTCAAAGAAGGTGCTGCTTTAAAGCAACGGCAGTGCAAAATGAGTTAAGCGTGGCGAATATGAGCAATTATTTAATTGATTAAATTAATTTTAAATTGATGCCTTCTAAAATTTTCAACAAATCGATTTAATTGAAAAAAGTTGGCAAATATTTTTTTTTTTTCTTTGTATCGAGTAGTCACTTTTCAGTACCAAGTTTCCAGAAAAATTTGTAAATACTATTCTTTTTAATTTACTTACCTTAAACAACAAATCATATAGAAAATGGACGATGTAGCCAAAGTTGTCCAACAAACGGTTGTTAAATAATATTTAATAGTATTGAACAATAATTCACGATTCATAATTTTGAATTTTAACACCAAAGGACTCTGAAATTAACAACAACAACAAAAATATAACTCCCGAGTTATTCAACATCCCTTTTAAGCACATCAAAATGAATTATATTTAACTCACTATTAGTAAAGGAGAAAAATATTTTAGGCCTCCTAAGCCATGTAGTATTAAATTATTAAAAAAATGTCGCAAACATCCAATACCAGGATGCACTAAAGACTGTGAGCAATGATAACAGTTCATTGGGGGGTGAAAAATTTTGCTAGGAGCCACCATTTCAATTTTTTTTTTTCAGTTCTTTAAATATTCTTGTTAACCTTTCAATGTTTTAGTTATTTACACGTTTAAAGCTAAAATTATACTAAAGTTAATATATTTTAAAGTTTGTTATAGGGGTTCCATAACAAATTGAGTTTAATATATATAGAGACAATTTATAAAGAGAATACATTTTCTCAGGGCTCTCACCAGAGAACTCACAAAAGGTCAAGTATTACTCTGGAAAGTTTGTGAATACAACAAAAACAACAACATGCAATGAATAAGAAAGATGACATAGACAATATTAACGCAAAATAATACCATATTGCAATAATTTAGCTTAGTTCCTTACTCAACTGTGATACTTAGTTTATAGATTTTACTGTGATATTTAATTTTTACTTAATTATTTTTACATTTATTATGTATTAATTTATTTTGGTGTGTTATGCCGTGTTGTATGAAAGCAAATTATATGTTTTTAAAGTTCAAATGTAAAGATTAACGAAAGTAAGTGAAATTGTAAGTAAAATTGTTTTATAATACTAAGTTATCATGTTGTTGTATTAACTATTGTTCCTTTTGTACATTTTCATAACGTTGCCAGATTTAATAAATATTATCCCTGATGAAGCTGGAAAAATCCCATAGAAACATTGGATGAACAAATGAAATAAATTAATCTTTTATTTACATTTAGGAAAATATATGACCTTGAAAGCCCAAATTAGAATAATCTAATAAAATATTTAAATATAATTAGAAAAAGGTCGATTAAACTAAAAATTGACAAGTATTACAATTTTATTATTAGCACACATTTCTATTTTTTTTTTTAATTTGATTTAAAAATAATTTTTTAAAAAAAAAGTTTTTGAATATTTTGTTAAACGTCTATTTAAAATATTTAACTAACTTACAGCAATTTTTTTTTTTTTTTGCTGAATTTGCAAAAATTTTAGTTAAACGGTTTTACTTTTGTTGCTACCAAAATTGTGCTGATAAACACAATCAGAGCACGGAAAACAAATAAAAAGACGAGATGTAGATGTCGCCGCTTGTGTAGACGAAGTAGAGAAAAAAGAAAAGATACAAATAAATACAACCATTATAAGACCTACAAAAAATGCAACTACGGTTGATTTCATTCATTAATTTGTTTCTTTTGTATACTACACATTAGGCGGGGTCGATTTGTATGGAGGCAAAAAAATCGCTCAACGTTCAAGGAATATCGTATTCTAGGGATCAAAATAAGAAACTTTGCCGAAGGAACCATACCTCTAAAACGAATTCTGATGTCGCGACTTTTGACCCGTAGGGTCAAATTTTGAAAAAGCCCACTTTGATATTTCAGAAAGTAGGAGGAATCTCTCCAAGATTATGGGAGATACTTCTTCTCCGGGAGACGCGCTAGCAGATTAATGCATAAATCATCATTCTAGGGGTTAAAATTTAAGTTAAAAGAGGGCCTTTTTAGCCGTGTTTTTTTTAGCAAAATGTACAAATCTCGGGATAGAGATATTTCAGAAAGTAGGAGGAGTCTTTCCAAGATTAGGGTCTCTATTTCTTCTCCGGAAGAAATTGAGTATAAATATATTCGATTGGGTTGGATTCGATTTTGGCACTCTAAATGGGTCAAAGTGGGATTTTTCAAAATTTCACCCTACGGGTCAAAAGCCGGGACATCAGAATTCGTTTTAGAGGTATGGTTCCTTCGGCAAAGTTTCTTATTTTGATCCCTAGAATATGATTTTCCTTGAACGTTGAGCGATTTTTAAATCGACCGCCCCTACTACACATCCAACAAAGGCACGCCAAAAAAAATGTTTGAACATAAAATTAAATTTCGCTTTAGAAAAGTTAAATATTACAAACTAAATTGTAGTTTGTCATTAAAAATTTAGACAATGTCTAAAAAAATTGAGTTAAACAAAATTTTAAAATTTTATTTTCATTTATAATTTACAAATACACAAAACTAAAAAAAAGTTAGTAAAGTCAGCAAAAAATGTTGCTAAGCAACAAAATTAGTAGATTCAGCAAAAGTTTTACTAACACTTAGTTGATTAAAAATTAAAAAATCCTTGCTAAAAGTTATTAAAAAATTTTCTAAAACGGTATATTTAAAAAAGTTTATGCGGGAACTTTTGTGAAAACCGCAAAAAAATAATATGTTTCTTAATATTTTGTATGGACTTAACGGATATGATGGGATGAACATGCATTAATATGAAATTGTGTATATTTTCATACAATCATATATAAATATTTAATTTAGTGCAATTTTACCAGACTAAAACTCGGATCTAATTCTGTTAAACTGTATCAGTTTATACAACTATATCAGGTTAACATCCGGATACAAACATGTCTAGTTTTTATATAATTATATCTATTTGTATCAGTTTAGATATAATCGGGTTGTATTGAATTTGTCAAGTAAACGCTAGTAGTTTTAATAACTATTAGTTTTTGCTTGTAGTATACATAAATTTAGTATTATACTAGAACTAAAAACAAGTCTAAGTTCTAGTTTTTTATTCAAAATTTGTATTTGACAAGAAACTACAAGTAATTTTTAAAAACTACTAGTTTTTGGTTGCAGTTAAAATATAGAATGTATTAAATATTCTATAATTCTATTTGTATCGTTTAAATTTTATTGTAAAACATTAACAATTGATTCTGCTACATGAATTCTGTATTTGAGATTGTTGGAGCTGCATCGAATCCCGTGGGGTTACTACACTCAATGTTTAGTAGTAAATATTATTCAAACTCATATTAAACACTTCTGAATGAATGAATATGTATGTAAATGGCCAAAAGGTTAGTTGAAGCAGCATAAACGTAAGAATGTCAATATATATATTTCGAAACTGTATAAGCATAATAGCTAAAGAATATGTTTGAGTTTGAGTATACATACACTCATAGAAAAAAGTGCCTACAAATAGTTGAAAATTTAGCTACGACAAGAAAAGCTGAATTTTTAATGAAGTTGAGAATTGCAGTCTGCTAAATTTAGATGACCTCAATTTTAGAAGAACTAAATTTGAGTTGACGATTGTAGTTAAATTAACTAAGAATTTAGTTAAAACAACAGAAAGTTTTTACTAAAAATGTCTTTCTGGATCTGACCAGAGACAGGTCCATATTCATTACCGGGAATATAAGTAGTTAATAGGTACGGATTAACGATTTTTGGTCCATTTTGTTCTAGTTTGCTTAGTTTCCGAGATAGAGCCTATTTTATGATCATAAAATAAAAAATATGGGAAAATAACGCCATTTACAAGTGAGACTGATAGCGCAGACATAAAAAAATCAACAATTAATAAATTTTAGATCGAAACATTTGTTCAACTTTTACTTTAGCTAAATAACTGATTTAAACAATAACAACAGACAAAATTAGCTCAAATGCATTGGAACCCGTTTAACAGACTTTTGAACTAATTTTTGTTATGAGTGTATAACAAGATTTTTAAAAGCAGCAATAACACAATGAATTAAAATAAGGGAAAGCTTTCCAAAAAAAAATTATATATAAGCTATTTAAAAAATTTTCGACACTGCTGGAACTGACTTTAGATGACCCTAATTTGTCAAGGTTTTTATACTTGAGAGGAACGATCGACAGGGTTAGGTAGAATATACTTAAAATGTATGACATGCAAAGCTGAAAAGCCTTGACCTAGAGAATTGATTTCTATTGCTTGGTACAAAAGTTGTATCGTGGTTTACAAGTGAAACAAAAATTTTCCGATTTTTAAACATTCGCAGTTTTTTATATAGCCCCATTTAATGGAATTGAGTTTTGAGAACAGTATTTAAAAAATGATGTAATTTTTGCCAACATCGCAAACTTGTTGCGTTTACATTCACAATTATATTTGAAATTATCTAGCGTATTGCGTGAACTGAGTTTCGTAGCAAAAAGCACCACCCAGTCAAAAAGGCAACTTAAAATTTTTAAACGCAAAAGTTTTCTGATTTAATTTTTTTTTTTTTTATAAAAAACATGCCTTCAGAACATAGTTACCCAGGCAGAAAAATACAATCGGCACAGTATTGGCAAAGCGTAGGCGACGGTGGGCTATGCGTTGATAGAACGTGGGATTAACAATTTTGACAGTATTGTACTGTTACCCGATTAATAACAGTGACCAACAGTTGGTTTGGGCGAACTTCACACCGTTGGCATAACCTTGGTAATTAAAAAAATCTGGTGCTTTTAATATAGCTTAAATTAAATTATTTTTAGAAATATGTATAATAAAATACTTTTAAAAAGCAGCAATACAGTTTAGGCTTAATCTTATACATCATATTTCAATGTGTGAAACATAATAAAATATTTAAAAAAAAAATAGCTTCTAAATGGTTGAAATATTGGCAAAGAATCTTGCGGGTGTTACTGGTAAAACAAATGCTTGACCAACAAAATAGTGTTTTCCTAGTACAATATTAGTTGTGCCTTTGGTAATTTTTAACATAGTGGGTTTTACAACAATATAATTGGTTTACCAGTACTATTTTTTTTGGTACGGTTGGCAATTTCTACTGGGTAGGCATCTAGAGTAAATCCTCACGACGGACTAAATTGATAAAGAGAAAAAAAAAATTTTTCATTTCTAGCAGGTATAGCGGCAGTTGTTTCCAAACACATTCCGCTTTGTGACAACTAAATTCCGCCGAAACGCACATCAAATAAAAGATTTAAATGAGCTTAAATCGAAAAGTCATTAAAAAATGTTAAGGACTTTAACCCTCTAACTGGCAAACGATATTTTGCAACGAAATTCATACCATGTGCTCCACTCGAAAAACAAATAATAAGTTCTTCAACAAAATTGTTTATCGTTGCCTAACTTAGGCGATATGAGCCAAAATATTTTAGGGTGCATTTTGGAAACTGAAGCATACAAAAGAGAAGTTTTGGACAAAAATTATTTCTCTTAACAAGATATAACCACACTCGAAAAACTATTTTTTTCTGCCCCTATTTAAGAAGATATCGCGATTTTCGCTTTTCGGAAAAAGCGAAGTTAGGCGAAAAAGTATCTAAACTTCAATTTATATTGTTCAAACTTTAACGCTTTGCTATTAATACTTAATGTCTTCTTTCTGCAAAATTTCATAAAAATCCGTCTATTAGTTTTTCTTTTTTTTTTTTTTTTAAAAAAAGAGAAGCAACACTCAGGAAATTCTTCCTATTAATTAATGTGTTGCTTTCTTTGGAAAGGGGATAGTGGAGAGATGAAAGGTGGTGAAAGATGAAGGGCTTCAAACATGGCAACACTGTAATTGCGCGAGATGATAAGTCTTAGAACAGTTGTTGGTCGCCACCTGATGTAGAGTTGGCGAATTTATTGAAGCTTTTTGTTTCATAGCCCTGATTCATTATTTTACTTCGGTGGGGTTAAGTGCTATGGGAACACCGGAGGTGGGCGCAGCGATACATATAAGTGATAGAAAACTCATACATATTATTTTTCTAAATTTATGTTGTCGTCACCGGGAATCGAACCCGGGACCATCTGTGTAACAGCCCAACGCGCTAACCATTACACCACGACTAACCATTAAGACGATGTCCTTTAGAGGAATTCTGATAAAATCCTGTGAGTCCTTGGACTAAAGTAAGGACTTAGTAGTAAAGATAACGTTTCAATCTTACTTATAGTTTATTTATTATAAATTGGTTTTTTAGATTTTTGAAAACAATTTTTTTTTTCTTAAATAATTAGTTTTTGAAATTTTACGAACTTTTGATTTTGAAGCTTTTTCGCTTCAAAACCGTGGACGGCACACAAAAAATATCTTCGCAAAATATTTAGCAAATTTAGTTTTCTATCGGAATATATTAATTTCTAAGTATAAATCGCTCATTTGACGCATTTGTGGTAAATTTTATTAAGACTGCCCTGAGGCAGCCTTACCCGTTAGAGGGTTAAATTTTATGGAGCAAACAAATTTTCATAACCTCAAAAAGCATCATTATATATAATATTTAATTCTGCTAATTTAAAAGTATTTAATATGATTTCCTGCAAATAAATAACTCTAAGCCAAATAAAATATCATAAAACCGGCAAAAAAATGCATGTTTTACAAAATAAACGCTGCTTTCTTTTTAATTTCTCACTAATGACAAAAAAAAGGTGGGTGCATTTATACATTTTTTGGTGGTGTAATATATATTTTTAAATGTGATAAGTACAATAAGTTCTATAAATTGATGGAACTTTAATTAAATCCAATCCGCAACTGTAATATTAATATATTTAATTAGCCATAATTTTTGCACCGTTAGAGATAAATGATTAACGCGGATGGGTGCTTAACCCTAGAAAGTCATTCTTATTTTTGTTGTGTAAAGATCATACGTCTTGCGTAGTCGATTCAACGAAGAATGACCTTACAGGGTTAAAGATCGACTAACTTATACACAAAAGCTTATTCATGTCATACAAAAAAAAAAAAATAAATAAAAAGACACTGAGGTAGTGTCGAAAATTTTTGAAATTCCCCATGTGTTTTTTTAGTATTTTGTTCATTTACGAATTGGGTTTATGAACCCAAATTAATAGTGACGAAATATAATCCAAACTAACAACAACGCGTTTTGTAGTAATGTGTGCAGAAATAATCAAACATTGACCGTGATTTGTTTTAATAATGTATCAGATAAATTTCAGAGATTCCTAAACTATATTGCTAACCCTCTAATGGTATGTCATCTGATTGCGAGTACACTAAGAATACTATGCAAATGTAGTTAAAAACAAATAAAATTTCACTTGAATAAAGGACAACTTACAGTTCAGTAAATTTAACTAACATTGTCATTTGTTTTTTAATGTTCAAAATATGAAGCACAATTGTAGTAAAAATGAACCACATATGTCAAAATGGAACAAACATTTGTTTTATATTTTAAATAAAAAACAAACTACGGTATAAAATTAATGTAAAATCACAACACAGTAATTTTATGTGGTTTGTTTTTTTTTGAATGAATTACATTTGTAGTCAAACCTGAAATTTCTTCTACAAATTACTGTTTTTCCACTTAAAAATAAAGATATTACAACTCAAACAGCTATAAATATTTAGAGCAGAAGTTCACGGTACAGTGAAATAACTCCCAAATGAAATAAGTCCCAATGAAATAACTCCCAATGAAATAAGTCCCATCAAAAATGAAATAACACCCAATGTAAAAAAATGAAATATCTCCCAATGAGAAAATGAAATAAGTCCCAATTTTTGGGAGTTATTTCAAAATTTAAAAATAAATCCCAAAAAAATGAATTAACTCCCAATGAAATAAGTCCCAACAAAAATGAATTAACTCCCAATTTTTGTTTGTTTTGTTTTTCTGTTAGAGAACACTTTTTATTTCATAAGTATATGTAAGCATAGGTGGAGTGCAATAATGCCTTACGAAATAAGGCCTTTAAGGCTTTATTTCACTTTCAATTGAGAAATAAGGCCTTTATTTGCAAAAAGGCTTTATTGAATTTGAAAGTGAAATAAAGCCGTAAAGGCCTTATTTCACTTAAATTTTTTTTTTAAATGAAGCAATTAAATTTCTTATTCTTATTCTTCTTATATTTTATTGAACAATTATAAAAAAATTTCATATTAACAAAAATTAATAGAACATTAATAATTCAACAAAAAATTTAACTGCAACAATATTGAAAATCTTTGCTTTATAAAGTTTTTCTGCGTGGCGGCCTGCGGCCGCTCTTAGGGGTTTTCTCCTCCATGGGACGCGGCAGGTGGCTTCGCTGAATAAAGTTTCCCTGCGCGCGTCACTCTAGGGAAGATAATGAGACGCGCGCAGGAAAACTGTATTCAGCGAAGCCACCTGCCGCGTCCTATGGAGGAGAAAACCCCTAAGATCGGCCGCAGGCCGCCACGCAGAAAAACTGAACAGTGTAACAAAAGAATCAAAAAATACAAAATAAAGGCTTTATTGCACCATTGGCTAAATTTAAATAAAGGCCTTATTTCACTTTCAAAGTGCAAATTGTGTTTGCAATTAAAATGAAATAAGTCCCAACTGCGATGAAATAAGTGCCAATGGTAACTCCCAAATGAAATAACTCCCAACAAAAAAACTGTTGGGACTTATTTCATTTGGGAGTTATTTCATAATGAATTAACTCCCAACAAAAATTATGAAATAAGTCCCAACGCATTGGGACTTATTTCATAATGAAATAAGTCCCAATTTACATGGAAAATTTTTTGGGACTTATTTCATTTTTCCATTGGGACTTATTTCATTTGGGAGTTATTTCACTGTACCGAAGTTCACTGAGTGTTTAAAACCTAAATTTAAAATTGTTAATTTATCAATTACACAGACCAACAAATGTTTAACCCTGAGACCAAAGTATACTTTGTAAAGGTTTGAGCTGCGCTGAATCCATCACATCAGGTTCTCGATATCGTATCCTAAAGTCTGAAGAAACCCCGTATTTTGCCATATTCGAGACGTTATAACAGCGCGAATTCAACTTTATTTATAAAATTTGTTATGTAATCTGAAAGTCCTACACTCAAAATATTATCTAGTTTACTCTTTGTAGTTCAATATAAAAGTTTTCACAGTTATATTAGTTTTTGTTTTTATAAGGTGGTGCAAAAGTAATCCTCCTATCAGAAAATGCTATACATAATAAGAAAAAAAACATCGGAAGGTTATTTTTGCGCCACCTTATGTATACATCGATATTATTTTTATGTTATTTTTAATTTATCACGAGCTTTCAACCTCCGTATATTTACAAAAATAAAGCAAATCAAACATATTAGCTAGGTTGATACTAGTATTTCGATCTGGCTAAAGATCTCATCAATACCCGAAGTTTTAGAAAAGCTAGAGCCTCCATAATAGGCAGAACTTTAACATAAAACCTATTAACAATCAATTTTGCTCCATTCTTGTCTTCTTAATAACAAGCATTATGACGCTACTAAACTTTGAAGACCAAAAATGTTCTATTTATATAAAAAACTTTTAGTGTGTACTCTGGCTCAAGTAATATGTTTTACAGTTATATTAGTTTTTTGTTTTTATATACATCGAGATTATTTTTATGTTATTTTAAATTTATAACGAGCTTTCAAACTTCGTATATTTACGAAAATAAAGTAAATCAAACATATTAGCTAGGTTGGTACTAGTATTTCGATCTGTTTTCAGTTTTCAGTTGAGTTCAAAATAACATGCATTTATTTTTTAAGTAAATATTTATTTCAACTTTTTTATACATTTGTTTCAAAAAATTTACTATCATTTACCGATTGTTTTCGTTTCATTTATTTGTTTCCGCGACAGTTATTATAAATTTAATAAAATTAATTTTCAAATAAAAAATATTAAAAAATCGTGTGTTTTTTTTTTATTAAACTGATTTTTTATATACAAAATTATTTCAATTCAAATTACAAGAAATTGATCAATTTTACACGTGTATATACATTTTGTAGAAAAAAAAAACAAACAAAAAACTGAAATAATTTCAAATAACTGAACATAACTTTTATTTTTACTGATCTGTAGTTAAAAATTGGACTATTATTCTTAACTTATGAATTTGTTAGTTATTTAAACAATATTTAAAAATAAATAACAAGAAACATTCAATTTAAATGAAAAGTAAGTAGACCGACTATTAAGTGATTTATCATTTATGTTAAATTACATTTTCTGTTAATTTAAACTACAATCTATTTTGCCTTCTAAATAAAGGTTTAACCTCTGTTATATCTTGTTTCTACTTTGAAGTATCTTAACCTAAAGTTTGGAAAACCCCGGTATTATGGCTATGAATGCAAAAAATTCGATTTTTCGCTACATTTCGCCTTTATTTTACGTCAAACTTAAAATAAAGGCATAATTTTTCCCATAAAATTTTTGATTTGTTTAGATATCACTTTTATTTCTATGCTGAAATATCGTCCGTTGAAGTTTATTAATATGATTAATTTGGTTTTTGATGAGTCACGAAACGAAGACCTGGCGGAATTGACTCCTTTTTTGTTTTGTTTTTGGTTTATATTTTTTTTGTGTCTTTTTTTTATATTTTTTTGAGATAATTTTTTTATAATTTTGACTTCATTTTTGTTTTTTTTTTTAAATTTTTTTAATTTTAAAATTTTTTTTGTGATTTTTTTTTTATAATTTTGACTCCAGTTTTGCTTTTTCAAGATTTTTTTTAAGATCTTGAGAAAACATAAATAAAGTAAATTTTTTTTGTCGTGATCCTGCGTTCGTCGTGAACTTGTCAGAAGCATTTTTATGGGAAAAAGCATAACTACAAGATTCTTATAAATTCGCTGTAAAATAAAGGCACAACGTAGGGAAAAATTTTATTTTTTGCATTCGTAGCGAAAATATCATGAATATCGAACTTTAGGTTAAGATATCTCAAAGTAGGAACAAGATATGATAGAGGTTAAACTTTTATTTTGAAGGCAATACGTAGGATTTTTAGACGACATAACAAATTTTATGAAAAAAGCTGAATTCGTGCTGTTATAATGTCTCGAATTTGGCTAACAACGAGGTTTCTTCAAACTTTATGTTAAGATATCTCAAAAACCCGATATGATGGAGAAATTCTGATTCAAATTCGGATTCAGCGCAACACAGACCATTACAAAAGTATACTCTAATCCCAGAGTTTCGAGTTTTTTCAAATTTTGTCGGCCTGTGTTATCTAGCCCTCAACCGGCCTAAGCTTTTTTGCAATGAAATTTATACCATGTACTTATTCGGCACGAAAAATAAACAATATATTTTTCAACCAATTTTTTTTTGTTGCTTTCTTACTATCGTACGTATGGTCTATAATACACTCATAAAAAATCCCTTAGAAATAATTGAATATTCAGCTACACCCAGAGAAAAACAGAAATAAGTTTCATAAATGTTAGTCCAATGCAACAATTTCATCAATATTTATGAAACTAATAGAAAATATCCTTCATATATATAGTGAAACATTTCATAAATATGGTGAAATTGAATATGTTTACGACAACATAAAATAAGCGCCAACAGAATTTTCAATGAAGTTGAGAACCACAGTCTGCTAAATTAAGGTGACCAAAATTTTAGAAGAACTAAATTTGAGTTGATAGTTGGTTGTAGTTAAATTAAATAAGAATTTAGCTAAAACAACAGACATTTTCTGTTTAAAAGGTCTTTCCGGATCTGACCAGAGGCAGGTCCCTGTTTGTTACTAGATGTATAGGTGGTTAATAACTACTAAAAAATAGATGCATACATATTAGGGTATTCAATCGGTTAACCGTTGTTCGATTAATCGATGAATTTTAGTCAAACAATTGTTTGAGTAAATTAAAATGGCCAGTTTCGAGTAACGAATAACCAGAACAATTTTGTGTGATTAATCGAGTAGTTAAAAATGTATTCTATTTCAGTTAAGATTTTATAAAAAAAATTTAATTATTCTTATTTTTTAAAAATATTAAATAAAAAAATATTAGGAAAAAATCATTTAAAGCAAAGACTATCTGAAAAAGTAATTTTAAAGCTTAAATATCATAAGAAAAAAATGTTTTTAAGCAAAAAAGTTAAAATAAAAAATGGCAAAAAAAACTTCAAATTTCAACTTTGAATATTTTCTAGTTTCAAATTTAAATATTTGTGGAGAAATAGATTTGTATACACAACAGAAATTCGGTTGCTAATCATAATATTTTATTAGAGTTACCAAAACTATAAAAAAAATTTATAATATTTTAAAATTATTTTATTACAAAAAAATTCTTATTTCGCGAACTGGAGTCGAACAGGTAACCTTCTGCTTGTCATGCAATTACTTTACCTCTAGCCCACACCCAATTTGGATTTGTGTTTTCAAATTTCTACCTTAAATATATTTTTTTCTTTCAAGTTTAAATTTGAATATTTAAAAATAGATTTGTATGTACAACAGAAATTGAAATTTTATTGGAGTTACCAAAACTATTAAAAAAACTTTATATTATTTTAAAATTGGCAACGAAAGCTAATATTTTAGGAGGAAGAAGCTAATTTTTTTTTTTTTGCAGGCTAAACTAATATTCGATTTTAATAGCAAATATTTTTTCCAAGTGATAAAATCTCCGAAAAGTGGTTGGTATGTTCGTTATCTTGTGAAAAAAGTGAAAGAACCTGGCATCCTCATCGATAAACCAAAGCGTGAAAAGCCAAAAACAGTGCGTACACCCGAGAATATTGCTGCTGTGGCAGTAAGTGTGCGTGAAGCGCCATCACCATCAATTCACCGGCGTTCTCAACAATTGAACATTTCGGAGACATCATTGAGACGAATTTTGCATAAAGACCTTGGTATGACGCCATACAAAGTCCAATTGGTTCAGGAGTTCAAAAAAAAAGTTAATTGGCGGACCCTTTATATTAAATTAAAATTTAAAAATTTTTAACTAAAAATTTTGAACATGAAATTTTTTATAAGTTTTGGATAGAAAAATAAACTTTTTGTTATAAAGAGGTAACGTGTTACTTTTCTATTACAAACCATATTACTTTAACAATTGTATGTCCATCGAGGTAAGTACTTACTTCGGTAACATATTACTCCTCACTTTTAGGTAAAGAGTTGTTTTAAAAACTCCGGTTTTTCGCTATATTCGGGACGTTATAACGTTATACTCCAGTTCGGCGCCTTTAGAAAAATATACTCTAGCATTAAGGTTAGAAATCTTGTTGGCCTCTGTAATTGAATAAATTAAATTTACATTGTAATTCTCAAAAATAGTGCAAAAACATCAAATTTGTGTTTTTTAATTTTATAAGTAATAAAAAAATTTAATAATTGCTAACATTTGCCTAATAGAAAATTTTTGTCACATCACGCTACACTATGGGTTGTAAACAAAAATAAAAAAAAAAAGTTTGATTAATTCAGCAAACAGTAAAACAATCTTAAAATATTCCAAATCATATTAAAAAAGTTTTATCAAAAACGTCGTTACGCGTTTTTGTAAAAGACGAAAAACCAACTTCTATTTTTCACATCATTTTTATTTTTCAAAAACGCGAAATTGACCGAAAACGCTTGACTTCAATAAACTTTAGACTGCTGCTTAAAAAAACAAATTGAAGAAATTTACATTGGACTACCTGGGGATATTTTAAGATTCGTAAAAAAAAATCTTTAATTTTTTAAAAAATTTCGTCAAAAATTAGGGGTCGCTACTAGACATGAAAAATTTTTTCGATTTTCAAAAAGGACATATTTTCTTAACAATAGTTTTTTCAAATTAATATTAAATTTGTATTGTATTGTTTTATATTTAACCCCAAATCACCCTAAATATTTAGGAACAAAATAATTCGTTTTTATAAGATTGTTAACCGTTAACCACACTAGACCACAAAAATCTGAAATTGTGCATTATTTTCAGAGCTCAAATTATGAATAAAAAATTTAAATAAAAAATTTTAAGACTACAAATATTAAAAGATATTTTGTACACTTTTCTTTAGAATGGGAATTAAAAAAAATATTAATGTCGAAAAGATCCCTCAATTCACTTAGAGTGTGGACCGATTTAATTTTGGCCGATTCGGAGGAAAAAAAATTAAAAAAAAACATATTTTTTGCTGAAAGAAACTAATTTTACATTCTAAATTGTTTAATTAGATCAATATTTCTTAATTCTGAAATATTAAATATTTGGCGCATCGTTAACCCTTATTAACCGGACTTCAAAATTGACACACAAAATTGATGGTTATAACTACAACTCAAAATAAGTTCAGTTCTTAATTAAGTAAAATTTTCAAAGTAATCATTATTATTTTTTCAATTCTTGCGATGTATTTAAAGAAAATCGAACAAATTTTTTTTTAATATTGCAATCTTTAAAAAGTTCTATAATTGTCACCTGCTTTAAATGTCGGTATGCTTTAATTGTCACCCCCTTTAAATGCCTGAAAATTGATTCATGTAATACTTTTATTGTCACCTTGCCTTACACTACGTTTCCACTGATCGTGTTTTGGACATGTTTTGTAATAAACTATATTTTGTACTTGTTTTCTCACCAATACAAATGTTTTGCTCAAAACACGTAGGTGGAAACACAGTATTAAAAGTTTAAATTTTTTTTTAAATTCTATAAGTCTTTTCAAAAATGTGGAACAAAAAAATATGTGAAAAACTTGATTCTTAGTATGCATAAGTGTCTCAAAATTCTTGTTTTTTAAAAAAAATTTGTTCAGGTATTTGACACTTATAAAGGGTCCGCCAAATAACTTTTTTTTTTGAAAATGCTATAAAAAAAAACTACTGAATATTTTCTCAAATTTCTTTTTTTATTTGAAAGTACAATCCTTCCGGTTAATAATGGAAAATAATATCAATGGCTGCCTCGGCTGGCCATGCAGTAGCCTACACGATCGGTCCAATTTTTAAGCACATTATTGATTGTGTGTAGCTGTATTTCACCAATGGCTTCACGAATATTGTGCTTTAAAGCGTCAATTGTCTCTGGCTTGTTGGCGTAACACTTATCTTTGACGGCACCCCAATAATTTTGCTTGTTTACATACCCGCCAAGATCAAAATGAGCTTCATCTGAAAAGATGTTTTTTTTTTGGCAAAATCGGCATCTTCTGTAAGTCGAACGCAGGCCCACTTAGCGAAGCGAAAACGCATTGGATGGTCAGTTGGCTTCAACTCCTGAACCAATTGGACTTTTTATGGCGTCATACCAAGGTCTTTATGCAAAATTCGTCTCAATGATGTCTCCGAAATGTTCAATTGTTGAGAACGACGGTGAATTGATGTTGATGGCGCTTCACGCACACTTTCTGCCACAGCAGCAATATTCTCGGGTGTACGCACTGTTTTTGGCTTTTCACGCTTTGGTTTATCGATGAGGATGCCAATTTCTTTCACTTTTTTCACAAGATAACGAATATACTGAGCTGACGGTGCTTCTCTTCTTCCAAAATCCGTACGCAATTTTCGCACACATTCTGCAACATTACCATGATTTTTAAAGTAATGTCGCAATATTTCGATGCGTTGTTTAAGCGTATACACAACCATATTCGTTCAGCGGAAGGATAAAACTAATTATCTGTCAAATCAGACATGAGCTAAGTGTTACCATTCACGAAATAAGCACTAGTTGAAAAAAAAACGTTAGATGGCGGACCCTTTAGAACTTTTAGTGTAATGCAAAATTTTTGACATTTTTTTTTGGCTAAGTGGTTAAGGGTTAATTATCTTATAAAAACTAAATATTTATTCCTAAGTATTTGGGTCAAAATATAATACAAAATTAATTTAATATTCATATTTTTAAATTTTTTAAAATAAAATATATCGCACTTGATCAACAAGAGGGTATTAACTCAAAATTTTAAAATTTTCAGTAGAGTCAAAAAACTGTTTATGGCCACATTTTAACAGAATTTAAAAATTCAAACATATCATAATAAGCAAACTCCATTTGAAAACATATAAACATTGTTTTAGTTTTACATTTTACCACTCATTGCAAAAAAAATCAATTTTTTGAGTTAATACCATTTTTTTGAAATTTTATCGATTTACATTTATAGAATAAAACAAATTTTATCAACAAAACAGTATCAACTCAAAATACAACCAAATATAAATAAAACAGTTTGATTATTTTTAACATAAATAAAGGCTCAAATCAAAATAATACCTTTTTTATGAAAATATACGATTCATTTCTATTTGAACTTTTGTATTAACTCGAATTAATACCCTTTTGTTGAAATAAAGGTAATCACTACATTATCATGAAAATGGTCTCAAAAGTGGTTTTCGAGATGAAAGAGTAATCGGAATACGTTGAAACTTTCACAATAGATAGTTGTTAGTTGATTTCTTGAAAAAAGTGATATTTTAAAAATTTTGAGTTAATACCCTCTTGTTGATCAAGTGCGATATGTTCTTTTTAAAAGCGGGAAATTTTAAAGTAGCGACCCCTAATTTTTTTCAAAAATCTAAAAAAAAATGTCGAATTTTTTTTTTTTTGAATTTTCATGCAACCCAGAGTTGTCCCTTCAAACATTCGACGTTTTCAAAAATTGGGCACCAAAAATTAGCTAGAGTTTGTTTTTTTTTTTTTTTGAAAGGATAGAACTTTTTGGACTAAATATAAGTTCTGATCATGGAATCATGTAGTTTTTAAGCTATAGTTGTTAGAGCTTTTTTTTTAGCTTTTTTAACAATTTCTCTATTGCACCTTTGTTTGAATGGCGAAGTTCCAGCGCCGCAGGCGAAAATTTGTTTAAAAAAAAGTGATTTATTTGTAGATTTTGTTTTTTAAATATGTCACCTAGCGCCGCAGGCAAAAATTTAAATTTTGTATAGCTTTTATAAGTAATTGAATTTGTGTAGGAATTTCCATTTTTTTGTAACCATACTTTTTGTTTAATAATAGATTAATTTGCTATTTAAATCGGTCTACACTCATAAAAAAACACCAGTGCAAATAGATGAAATTTCAGCTACGACAACAGAAAATAGTACCTGAATTGGAGCTAGCAGAACTTTCAATGAAGTTGAGAATCACAGTTTGTTAAATTTAAGTGACCTAAATTTTAGGAGAACTAAATTTGAGTTCACAGTTCTAGTTAAATTAACTAAGAATTTAGCTAAATCAACAGAATTTTAAAGCTGAATCAACAGAAAATTACTGCTTAAAAGGTCTTTCCCGATCTGACCAGAAGCAGGTACATATTAATTAAAGGGAACATAAGTAGTTAATAAAGAGTATCTCGATTGTTGATCCATTTTGCTCCATCTCACATAGTTTCCGAAAAAAAGGCTATTTTACGATAATAAAATAAAAATATGAGAAAATAACGTCATCTACATGTGAGACTGATAGCGGATACACAAAAAAAAATAAATGTTTAAAAACAATTGTGATTTAAATTAATTGCCAAAGTTTGTAAATTTGAGAATCACGAATTACAAAATTTTAGTTAGAAAAATTAGTTCAAATACGGATGAAATTTGTTCTTGAGGTAAAATGAGATAACAAATAACTTTAGCAAAATAACTGATTTAAACGATAACAGTAGAACAAATTATCTCAAACGAATAGGAACAAGTTTAACAGACCTTTAAACATACTTTTTTTATGAGTGTAGATGAGGCCATACTTTATAGATCTTAAAATGAAATACATTTCTAAAATCATAAGCACCCACACTTATATATTACTAGAAGTAACTTTTTTTTGGGCCTGGGGGACCCAGGGACCTCAGCCCCCTGAACCGTTAATAGATATAGAAAATTAAATTTCATTTTTAATTGTAGAGGGGGTTGACTTATTTTTTTGTTTTTAGGGGTGCCCGAAAAAGTAAACTTCATTCCCTTATAATTTGATTGATATATAAAATAGATTTCTTTTTTATTTCTTTTCGATAATTTAAAACAAAATAAAATATTATCGCAAAGATATTTTGTTTACCCTATTCTCAGGATAGGTTAAACAAAATATCTTTGCGAATCAAAGAATTTGAGTCAAAATAGTATCGATTTGTTAGAGCATATTTTTACGTATGTTGCTATAAATGCATATTTAAGCATATTTTACTTTAAACACATGTTTTATTGCATATTTTAACATATTTTGCTTTAAATGCGTGTTTTTATTGCATATTTTAACTTATTTTGCTTTAAATGTTTTTCGTAAAAAAATCACTTTCAATTATATTTTATATTTGAAGGGCTTATTGTAAAAACTTGATAAGTTACATTTATTGTTTTATGGGTTTTCGCTGTTTTCTTTTAGAACTTTCGCTTAAACACTTATTGCAAGTACGTAGAGTATAAACGTACTGAAAAAGTAATATTTTTTGCATCTTTTTAACCTTTAAAAGGCAAAAATAAATTTTTTTAGTTTTGTTTTTTATTTTTTCAAATTATGCATTTCTTATTAATGCAATTAAATCCATGGCCAACAAAGTCGTCATAAACTCGATACTGTCATTCTCGATACTGTTACACAGCGCTACAACATTGACCCCTAAAATTGAAAACAAGAGTACCATTGATCCTAAATATTTCGGCCACACTGATTTTGATGAAGTATCCTGTTTTTTCACTTATGGGTCAGATTTTTCGCCAATTTTAGTTAAAATTTTGTATGTTTTACGCAGTTATTTATACATACTTTATCTTAGTTTTTTATGGTGAATACATAAAAGACCTGCCTGCATTAACATTCTTGGATTGAATATGGTTAGTTAATTTTTCTCAGTTTTTACTATATTTTACTATATTTGCACAATTTATCATCCCATTCTGCTATCTATCAACGCATTTTTATGCATAAGCAAAAAGATAAACCTGAACAATTATTTCGTGTAAGAAAGTAAAAATAAAATGCGGTTCATAGGGAAAAACGCGAAATGTATCTAAAATTTATTTGACGTCATTGCGAAAAAGGACGACCTATGAGTTCATCTTTTAGTATAATATGTAAATAGCTTAAAAAATTATGTGTACCAAAATTTAGCAAAAAAAAGTTAATAACTATTTGCGAAAGTTAGTTTAGCAAATACTTTCATTGCAGTGACTGTCTACTAAATATTTTCATATTTTATTTTAAAAATGTTCACTTATTTGTATGAATATTAAAATAAAATTTGGAAATATTTTTTAGATATTCACTGTAATAAATATAAACTTTTTTGACTGAATTTTGATAAAATAATAAAATATGGTAAAAATTAGAAAAAACGCGGATTTACTTGTTAATACTGCACATTTATTAACCAAATTTGATACCCAAATGTTATGGTATTTTACGTATTTACCATAAAATTCTAACAAGGAAGGTATCCCGACCCTGACCGCAGATCTTAATATATTTATGATATGTTGCAGAGAATAAAATTTAACAGACCCATGTTTATTTAGCTGCCCAATCTCATGTTTAGGAGCTAATAAGTGGAGTAAAAAATTACCCCATTTTTCGTTTTTTGCGGTTTATTGTGATACAGTTACTATAGTGACATAATTTGTACACTATAGTGTACAAATTATGTCAAAAGGCTTTCAAGAGTTTCTGTTATTAAAAAAAATGTGTCTTGACGTTTTATTGAGTAATTGTAGTTGTATTGAGCTAAAAATTATGCATAGTAATGACTATTTAATTTAATCGGAGGGGTGTCTGAGCTTTTTCCGATATTCGAAATTGTTCTGTTTTGATGCGACTTCCTGAAGGGCCTTTTCCCCTATACTTCAAATAATTCAAAAATGTGGCAACTCTGAGGCTACTATATAGGCACACACAAGTTTTACAATTTTAGTTTTCTTGAGTACTATAACCCTGTATACAAATAAATCGAGTTTTCGTAAATTAAAGACAAATTTTCGTACAAAAACAAATGTATTTTGAACCCTACTTTTTAGCCCTTTAACGTGAGATTGGGCAGCTAAAAAATACGTGTCTCTTTTTTTCACTTCTTTACAACATATCCAAAGTTCATTCAATTCATTCAAGATAAAATATCTGATGTATAAAATTTTATGTATAAAAAACTGCGTCAAAACATACAAAACTTTAATGCAGATTTGAGATAAATCTGACACATAAGTGAGAAAACTAGATACACCATTAAAATCAGTGTGGCTGCAATATTTAGGATCAATGGTCGATACTCTTGTTTTATTTTGCGCAGTGTTATTTCATTTTATGTTTTTGTTTTTAATGAAATTTAAAAAAAATGTTAAATGCATATTTTTAAGATTTTTAATGCATTAAAAATGAAAATTATTCAAGTTCGAGGCCATACTCTATATTTCTTTATTAGGATATTGTCCTAACAAATAATCCCAGCAAACAATCCGGTCCGTTTATGTGCCGTTTTCGGTACAGCATATACGGATCCGAAGTCCGTTTCCGTACCGTTTTCCGGATCAGTATACGGACCGTAAAACGGAATAAAAGGAACATCGAATACGGATTCGAAACAGTATAAAGCACGCTGAAACGGACCGTTTTCGTACCGTCATGCTGTATATAAAACGGAGTGTACGAATTGAGTGTACGTTCAAAACGTACCGTAAACTGTCCGTCATTTATTTTAAAAACGGAGTGGACTCCGAATATGGTCCGTATTCGTACCGTTTTTTTTAAATGGTCCATTTTTATTTTTTTTTTATTTATTTTATCTAAATGATTTCTTCTTTTTTTAATTTTAAACAAAAGTTTGGTTTTATTTTTAAATTTTTTCATTTATAAAGATATTAACAAAAATGGATTAACAATTACATTATTAAAAAACAATATGAAACCACATAAAAATTCAATAAAAGGATGTGGTTTTAACATTTTGATTTTTTTTTCATTTTATCTCTGGTGTTGTTTAACATCTTCATCATTAAAATTATCATGAGATCTGCATCTCTATATTTAATTGCAAAAACATCTGAAATACAAGTATATGTTAAAAAAGTGGTACATTTAAAAATAACCAAAAAAATTGCCACTAAAAATCTTAAATTCGTATTCAGCCAATTTTTACTTTATGCAGCCGTTCTCGAGTTATGGAGTGACAATCAAAATGTACACTTCTTTTTATATATATAGATATAGATGAAAATGACTAATGTTCAGAAAAATCACCACATCTGGATAGATGAAAATGACTAATGTTCAGAAAAATCACCACATCAGGACTAAACGGAAATATTTTTAAACAATTTTTTTTATAAACCATCCTCATTGCATGTTCTACAAAACGTATTCAGCCATTTTTTATTTTATGCAGCCGTTCTCGAGTTATGGAGTGACAATCAAAATGTACCCTTATTTTTATATATATAGATATATAGATAGATGAAAATGACTAATGTTCAGAAAAATCATCACATCTGGACCAAACGAAAATATTTAAAAATTTTTTCTTTTAAAAACCATCCTCATTGCATGTTCTACAAAACGTTTTCAGTCATTTTTTTATTTTATGCAGCCGTTCTCGAGTTTACTTCTTTTTATATATATGGATAGATATATAGATAGATGAAAATGACCACATCTTTACCAAACGAAAATATTTTTAAAGAATTTTTTTTTTAAACCATCCTCATTGCATGTTCTACAAAACGTATTCAGCCATTTTTTATTTTCTGCAGCCGTTCTCGAGTTATGGAGTGACAATCAAAATGTACACTTCTTTTTATATGTATATATATAGATTTTTTTAAACAAAACACACTCCGGTAATACCGGAAGAAAAACGATAATGGTTGTAACGGAGTTTTAACTGATGAAAATCGGTGTAGTCCGGTTAAACGGCACCGAAACGGATACAGCAAAACGGAGTTAAAAGGATAATTTTCGAACATTTGAGTAATCCAATTTTACTGTACGTTAATGGTCCGTTTTCGTACAAGCTTCGTCGGATACGTCAATTCCGGTCCGTTTTCGTACCGTCAATGCCGGATTCATGAATCCGTTTGTAACGGACAGTCCGTAAAGTTGTTTCTTGGGAATCTATAGTTTTTGTTTTCAAATTTATTAATTGACCACTTTTACAAAACATGTGTAAAAATAAAAAGGAGAATAATAACAAAAAGGTAGAGCTTGCACATAACGAACAAGTTTTCAATTTGTTTTTGATCAATGGTGATAATCTCTAACTTCGAGCTCATATATTAGTTCACATTTAGTGTAATAACTAGGTTATATGAATGTTTGATGTTTTGCATGGGATTGTCACTTCTTTCAAAACGTGTTCTGATGATGGGAACCTAGAAAATTCCCGAAATAGATCTATCAACACATTCCTGAAAGTGGTCAATTATTAAATTTGAAAACAAAAACTCTATAGATTATTTGTTAGGACAATATCCTAATAAAGAAATATAGAGTATGGCCTCGGAACTTGAATAATTTTCATTTTCATTGCACAATTGAATATCGAAAAAACATAATTTTTATTTTTACTAAAAATGATATCAAACTTGTAAATTTTTAATGCATATTATATTCGCCTTAAACTTTTTAGTGCATGAAGTTCCTATCCCTGATAATAAATATAGAATTTATTCTCTTTAAATTAAAGAACCAAAGCCCTTAGGGCCATATATGATTAATATATAAAAAAAAAGAAAGAATCATTTTTTGTTCAATAATAAATATTAGATATTAGATAATCAATAACATCAGTAGTCAATAGAAGTTCGTACAGAACACTCGTTACATTTTTAACTTTATGGCCAAAAAAGAAAAAAATTAATAAGAATGAACAACATCCTGTTAAGTTTACTGGTTATAAATCTGAGCAGCAAAGTTTCTACACAATTTATCAATATTTTTAATAACAATGAAATGGAAAATCGGGAAAATTTTGAATTTGTTACATCTGAAATTTTAAATCTAAATAATAATGTACAGGAACCGGATATACGTGAAAAACGACAAGATGGAACTGCACAACAATATATTTCCAAAGTTGTACAAAATTTAGATACAATAAATCAAGGTTCAATAGGTTCAATTGATTCCACACAATATTCTGCTAATGTTAAACAGAATACAAATATACATTTCCAAGATTCCACTGTTAGTGCAGCAACAAAAACATTTGTGTCCACACAATATTCTACCAATGATGTGAAAAACTCAAATGTGATCAATCAAAATCAAATAAATAATAACCCACAAAAAAGTGTAGATGTATCTCAAAATTCTTCTAATTACACTAAAAAACCGAATCCATTTTTCAAAAGAGCCTCAGAAAATAATACAAAAACTCAATTGGAATCTAATTCTAATATTAAAAAACCAAATCCGTTTTTTAATAGACTATCAGAAAATTATAAAGAAATTCCCAAGATAAATCTAACAAATTCCAAGTCTACAGTTAACAGTTCTTTGAATAGTAACGATTTCAATCACTATCATCAATTTTATAAAGGATGGTCTTCCTTTGAAACTTTATATGAGCAAATACAAAATTTAATAAAGCCACAATTGGAATATGGTAAATCTTTGGAATATGCAACACCTTATATACCGGAACCAGATTTTTATCAACATTTCTATAATATTTACAATTTTGTGGAAAATCAGCGAACAGAAGATCTAAGTCAATATGAAATGGAATCGATTAATGATGATTTTAATGGTCGTTCAATAGTAGCACCTGGTCAATATCCCCATATGGTAAGTTAGTGACATAATTAAAGTATTTTTTTTTTTTTTTTTAATTAATAATATATAAAACTATGACAAATCAACAGCAAATAAAAAATAGTTTTTTTTTTTACATTTGACCAGTTCCACAAACATCTCCCAGCCAGCAAACAAGCTTCAAAATGAGTTCAAAAAATATTACAAAATTTAAAATTGTTCCATATAATTGGTTCATCCAAAAAAATTCCAGTCAGAAAAACACAAACGGACCACCGCTGCACAGTGGTTGGTGTGTTTTCAAAAAAAAAAAAAAGTGGTAATAAGTATAGAACTTCTATACTACTGGAACTTCTATTTAACGGCCGCAAATGGACCGTTTCGGAAAAAGGTGAAAATATTATTATTAAAAATTCCCAAAACTAGAAATTTCGAAAAAAGTTTACTTTTTATTTAATTTATTCGTGTAATATACTCAAAATTATTCATATAAGGAATTCCGACTTCTTCGGATATCATTAACCTACTTTAGCCAGGAATACAAAATGACCCACAAATTTAATCAAAATGAAAAACAAAAAAATTTTTGAAATGCCTAATTTGAAGATGTCGATTACTATTTTTATATCATAATAATAATTCGAGTTTGTAATAAAAAAAATATTTTTTTCTATCTAGTTGAGATTTTTTATTTTCAATTTAAAAGCTTTACATAGTCATAATTAAAAATAAGCTGAATGTGCCTCTTTTGGCCCCAGGCAACTAAGGGCTAACGATTTTTAAATAACAGTAAAGATAATTATAGTCTTAAAAAATTCAAGTGATATTTTTCCGAAAATTATGCAAAACACATTAAAATTTTGTTTAATTTTTCTCAAAATAAGCCATTTTCATAAAATGTCCTGGAAAGGAGTCGATCCAAAAACAAACTAGAATTATCATTTTTCCAATTTATTTTTTTTTTTAAACTAATATAAAGGGTCTGCCATCTAACGTTTTTTTTTTCAACTAGTGCTTATTTCGTGAATGGTAACACTTAGCTCATGTCTGATTTGACAGATAATTAGTTTTATCCTTCCGCTGAACGAATATGGTTGTGTATACGCTTGAACAACGCTGGGAAATATTGCGACATTACTTTGAAAATCATGGTAATGAGCAAGGAGTGGCCGTTACAGTCAATGGCGATCGTTATCGGGCCATGTTGAACGAATTTTTGTTCACAAAAATTGCAGAGGAGGATATTGGCAACATTTGGTTCCAACAGGACGGCGCTACGTGCCACACAGCCGAAGCTACACTCGATGTTTTGCGCCCTGTTTTTGAAAATCGCATTATCAGCCGCAGAGCTGATGTCGTTTGGCCACCTCGGAGCTGCGATTTGACACCGTTGGACCAACAAGCCAGAGACAATTGACGCTTTAAAGGACAATATTCGTGACGCCATTGGTGAAATACAGCTGCACACAATCGATAATGTGCTTAAAAATTGGACCGATCGTATAGGCTACTGCATGGCCAGCCGAGGCAGCCATTTGAATGAAATTATTTTCCATTATTAACCGGAAGGATTGTACTTTCAAATAAAAAAAGAAATTTGAGAAAATGTTCAGTAGTTTTTTTATAGCATTTTCAAAAAAAAAAAGTTATTTGGCGGACCCTTTATTATAAAAAAAGTAATCAATATCTTCAAATTAGGCATTCTAAAAAATCTTTAAAATTAATTTAAAAAAAAATACGTTTCTGCATTTTTATCAAATTCGTGCGTCATTTTGGATTCCAGGCTAAAGTGGGTTAATGATATCCGATGAAGTGAAAATTCTGTATCTAAATAACTGTGAGTATCGCAAAAAATTGCGATATTAAAAAACTGCAATTTTAAGAGTGATAACTAAAATTCTGAGAGTGGGGGGATATGCTTCCCCAGACCGGCCTATCTACGCCAGTGCCTGTTCCGTATTTATTTAGAGAGAGTAGATTTTGAAATTGTTGCTAAATTAATTAATTTTTTTTTGTTGAATGTAAAAAAAATAATGTAATTTTTTATAAATTTGTATGACTAAATTAGCAGAATTTCACCTAGACTTTTGGATCAACAAACGTTAAGAAAACAAAAAAAAATTTATCTAAAAATGTGCCCAATATTTCGAATTTTATATATTTTTGAGATGCTTCCGAACACAATGAGTTTATTTGACATGGAATGGTCCTTATGTAAAAAAAATACTGTGTTAATTTTAAAGTAACCGGTTTTTGGTACATAAAAAATGTAAACACTTAATACATCATATTTTTAATAAATAATAGAATTACGGTTAATTTGCAGGCTGCGGTGGGATTTCTGTCAAACGAAGATCAAATTGAGTTTAAATGTGGTGGCAGTTTAATCAGTGACAGTTTCATTATAACAGCAGCTCATTGTTGTTATTTAAATGGGTAAGAGTATAAACAGAATTAAAGCGATTACGAAACTTTTTTTTTAATTAATATCAAATAAATATTTTAGAGATACTCCAGTATTGGTTAAATTAGGCATAATAAATCTCAAAGATCACATGGAAGACTATACACCACAAAATCGTCCAATATCGGAAATATTAATACATCCGTTTTACAATTTATCCATGCATTACCATGATATAGCCCTACTTAAATTGCAGACACCGGTAAAGTAAGTATTTTGCAATAGTTTAAATATATCAGTTCTAAAATCAAGTTATATTTACAGATTTACCAAATTTGTTCGACCAATTTTGTTATGGGCCAGTGATGATATACCCTATGAACGTGTTTTTACTATGGGCTATGGTTCTACCAGTTTTGCCAAAGCTCCTACTAATATATTAACCGAATTGGATTTATCTTTAATACCCTGGCAAAAGTGTAAAAAAACAATGCCACGTGATGAAAAAGCTCCTCAGGGTATAGTCGAATCTCAAATATGTGCTAAAGATTTTGAAAAGAATCGCGATACCTGTCAAGGAGATTCGGGGTGGTCCTTTGCAATTAAATTTAGAACATAATATGCAAAGTTATAGCATACGTTATTATCTGGTTGGTATTATATCGTATGGTGAATTTTGTCGTGGCAAATATCCTGGTGTTTATACTCGTATATCATCTTATAGTCGTTGGATAGCATCGATTGTTTGGCCAGATTATTTTCAAGATTTTGAATAATTTAACGTTTTTTACAAACTTTTTAAAAAAAAAAACCCTTAAATCATACTTATACTAATTTGTTAAATATTTAACAACTTTACGATAAATCGCTAAATTTTTCGAACTTTTCAAAATATGTTTTTCAAATATTTCATAACTTTTAAGGTAGATTCGCAGTACTGCACTCAGGGAAATACTTCATTGATTTTCGTTGAGTGTAGCACCTTATAAATATGATGAAGCTGTTTCATAAAAGGGAAAATTGATGACAGGCTTCTTTATAAAGGGCCCGCCAAATAACTTTTTTTTTTTGAACTCCTGAACCAATTGGACTTTGTATGGCGTCATACCAAGGTCTTTATGCAAAATTCGTCTCAATGATGTCTCCGAAATGTTCAATTGTTGAGAACGACGGGGAATTGATGTTTATGGCGCTTCACGCACACTTTCTGCCACAGCAGCAATATTCTCGGGTGTACGCACTGTTTTTGGCTTTTCACGCTTTGGTTTATCGATGAGGATACCAGTTTCTTTCACTTTTTTCACAAGATAACGAACATACGGACCATATTCGTTCAGCGGAAGGATAAAACTAATTATCTGTCAAATCAGACATGAGCTAAGTGTTACCATTCACGAAATAAGCCCTAGTTGAAAAAAAAAAGTTAGATGGCACACCCTTTATATTGTATATACATTTTTTTTAAATGGTCCAACTCACTAACGGTTGTTGCAAAAAAGGCACTAGGGGTGCCGATCCTGAAATACCGGGATTTCCAAATTTTTAATTTGCTTTTTCATTACACTCACAATTTTATTACGTTAAAAACTAACTCGAATATCTATTAAATTAAGTGAAAACACAATTTAAATAAGGACTACTGATTTTCCATTATATTCAAACCTTTTTGATATTAATTTTTAAACATTGCTTAAATAACCGATAAAAGTAGTAAAAACAACAGAAAGTTTTTAACATTTAAGGGAAAAAACGTAAAAAAAACGATTATTTTCCTTGGTTTTTGAAACTTAAAATTTTTTTTTGGGATTACAAAGCACAGCTCGGGGATTACAATCGGCTCACTGATTTTCAGCAAAAGATTTTGCTGACATTAGCAGTTTTTTTTTGCAAGCCCCCTCCTGACTAAAATTTTACCAACTTTTTTTTTAGTATAGATATGGATGGATAGCGTGTGAATTGCCCTTATATTCAGCATTACTTGCGTTATTACCACAGGAAACTTTATTTAAGTAAAGACCAGTAAAAAAATACTCATTTCTAATACATATTAATAAAAGTAATTTGAAGGCTCTGCTTAATCTACTCATGTTGATTAATTTCAAATAAAAATACGGAGCTACTCGTAAGTATCTACTGTAACACCGCTTATATTATGAATTATTATGAACAAATTACATGTAGTATTCAGTAGAAGTTTTTAATTAATCGATTAATTTAATAATCGATTAGCAATTATTTTTAATTTGATCAAATTAAACAGTATTTTCACTCTCCTGAACATATTGTATATATCGTTAGCTGAAATGCAAAACCACGTAACTGACAAAAAAAAACATAAAATCGGTTTTATGATTGATTATAATGCATATCAACAAGGTCCATGTCTTCTCCAATTTTTACTGTCATATAACCAAAATTAGACATATTATTAGCGAAAATCGAAAGCACGTAACTACAAGTGCAAGTACTACATAAATCAAAAGCACGTAACTACATACTTGTTGCTTGAAAATAGTAACTAACACATATTTATTTCTATAGAATTTTATTAATTCATAGTAGGTTTTGAATTTTTATATTGCACTAGCGGATAGTGCTACTATGCTACTCCCCTCGTAGTCCTATTTTCTCATAACTATAGTGATTATACTTTGAAATTTTGAATTAGTTAATTATAATAAATTTTTATCATGTTTCCATTGATTTTACTCTGAAGAAATGCATACCATATATTTTAAAAATTGTTTTTCTTTATAAGTTTGTAACTATTAACATTTAAAGTGGCAAAATGAGTCCAGAAAGTGAAAATGATTTTGAAAATAGTTTGGAAAGTTCTGTAATTTATTCCAACAAAATTAAAAATTTGAGACAGAAATATCAAATGGAAATACAAGCAATATATCTGCAAGGCAAATGAAGGAACCGGCGGTATGAAACAACACCCCAATGAAATAAGGCCCCAAACCAAAAATGAAATAACGCCCCATTTTTTGGGGCTTTATTTCATTATGAAACAATACCCAAAAAAAAAATGAAATAAACCCCCAACCTAATGAAACGACACCCCAATTTTGGGGCTTTATTTCGTAATGCAGTAAAGCCCCATTTTGAAAATAAAATAAGACCCCAATAAAAAAAAAAAAAAAAAACAAAATTATATATTAATTTAAAATATTTCTTTATTCCTAATTAATACATAGTAAAAAGGCTAAAAAAAAAAATTGCGCGATTTTTTTTCAGCCTTTTTAAAATAAAAAGATTAATAATATTTAGTATATCAATACAGTTTTTTTTAATATTTTTTAGTAGTATATCACAAAATAAAACTAAATTTATAAATCGTATAATCGCACGCAGAAAAAACTTTATTTCGAGAAGCCGCCTGCCGCGTTCTACGGAGGAAAAAACCCCTAAGAGCGGCCGAAGGCCGCCACACAGAAAAACTTGTTTTTACAAATTACTTGATGTCTTATAAATATACGATTTCAACGGATTCGACATCTGATTTGAAAAACAAGTTCTTCTGGGTGGCGGCCTTCGGCCGGTCTTAGGGGTTTTTTCCTCCGTAGAACGCGGCAGGCGGCTTCGCGAAATAAAGTTTTTTTCTGCGTGCGACATAAAAGAAACTTCAAAATTACTACACGGTATAATCTCACTTACTTAAAGCAAATAACTATTTACATTAATAACTTGATAATTCATGCAGTAATTATAACGGTTATTTGCTTATATTACTTAAAAATTGTGCTTTTTAAGAAAATGAAATAACACCCCAAAAATATTATTTGGGCACTTATTTCATTTCTCATATTGGGAAATTATTTCATTATGAAATAAAGTCCCAAAAAAAAAATGAAATAAAGTCCCAAAACATGAAATAACACCCCAATTTTTTTTTATCGAAATTTTTGGGGCCTTACTTCATTTTCGGTTTGGGGCCTTATTTCATTGGGGTCTTGTTTCATACCGCCGAAGGTATGAAACATACCGCCGAAAGGTTCTGCTGGACACTGTTCTTTTTACGGAAGTGAAGCGAAAGGAAATATTTGACCTTTTCTAGAAAATGTCCTGGAATGAAAAAAAAAAAATAAAAATTCGTCAAAAGTCTTATTGAATGATCGGAAAGAAAACGTGTTAGCGTGAAAAATTCTCGACGTTCCAATACAAAATTTTATTATTTGGTATATGGCCAAATCCGCAATAAAGTATGCAGTGAAATTTTTCTTTCCACTTTAGGAATTTCTGAAAATACTGTAATAGTATGGACGGCAGATCAAGGCATTTTTAAAAGTAGTGAACATAGTTACGTGTTTTTGTTGAAGAAAATACGAGTTTAAAAGCACGTAATTAACGTAACTCTCTGAAACATTAATAAATTGTTATTTTTATTAAAGAAATGAATTAATCGATCTACAGTAGTGGTCAAAACATTTGGAACTGAGATCGCATTTGTTGTTTTCATTGATTTATTTTCTTCAAATCACACTTAGCAACTAAAATTTATTTTTTACATATTCTTCATACATTGTTTTATGTTAAACAAATAAAAAAAATAAATTAATTCCGTTAAATTAAAACAACAAAAAAGTTAATAATAATAGATGTATTCAAAATACAGGTGTTCAAAACATTTGCAACTCTCATTATTTTTACTCTTAACGAAACAATTTATACTAACAAATGCTAGGATATAACGGTAATCGCATTCCTTTTTAATATGAGATTCAGACCGTTATATTTTTTAAACAAATTTATTATAATTATTGTTCTTTAATAGTTGTAATAAGATGTTGGAAGCATAAACATCGTAAGAATAATTTTTGTAAAAAATGGCAGGAAATAAATACAATTCTAATTTTGAATCAAAGGTTTTAAATGATTTTCAAAATGGACTTTCCCAAAAAGAAATTTCTATAAAGTTCTCCGTTCCAAAATCAACGATTTGACGCATTGTTAATAGTGGTAACATCCACACAACTCATAAAGGTGGAAGACCCCGTATTACAACTGTAAGAGAAGATCGAAAAATCAAGATTTTTTTACGAAATATCCCAAAGCAGTTCCCAGAGAAGCTAAATCTGAACTTTTAATAGATGCCAGTCTTCCCACTATTAAAAGAAGTAATAGATGTACAAAAAACCGTTTGTATCGGAAAAAACCGAAAAGCTCGGCTTGACTTTGCACGCACCCATTTGAACTGGACTCAACAGCAATGGAAAAATGTATTGTGGTCAGATGAGTCTAAATTCAACCTCCGGGGATCAGATGGAAGAGCCAATGTTCGAAGACGACGAGGCGAACAGTTTAATCCCAGCTACACAACCGCCACAGTGAAGCACGGCGGTGGAAACATTATGGTGTGGGGGTGTTTTTTAGGAAATGGGATTGGCAAAATTCGCCGCATTACTAGCACAATGACGGCCACAATCTATAGAGATCTTTTGAGTTCAGTTATGCTTCCGTATGCTGAATGGAAAATGCTACTCTCATGGACCTTCTAGCACGACAACGACCCAAAACACACGGCGGGGGTTGTAAAAGTTTGGCTGCAGGAAAATGAGATTAATATCATGGCATGGCCGGCTCAATCTCCCGATTGAGAACATGTGGATGATTGTAAAACGGAATATCTGCAATAAAGTATTCCGAAATGGTGATGAGCTTTTCATCGAGTTGGAGAAGCAGTGGAATGAAATTTCTGACGATTATATTAAAAAGCTCATTGGGTCAATGCCAAAGAGGTGTTCAGAAGTTATAAAAAATAATGGCTACGCTACAAAAATACTGAGCGTTAAAACCATTGTTTGTATTTCCTGTTAATTACTTTAAGAGTTGCAAATGTTTTGTTAAAATTACTTTTTTTTTATTTTTGAGAAGTTATGATTATTTTTTTTGTATTTGTAAAATAATATGCTATAACTGAATTTAATAAAAAAAAAAACAAAAACTTATACCACAAATCTTTTTGATCAAAAAAATTATAATTACCTAAACCATGATTTCAGTTGCAAATATTTTGAACACCACTGTATATTTAGTATATCTGTGTTATTTGATTACCAAAGTTGCATTTATTTTTCAATATACATATAACATTTTTTTGTTTCTCCTGTAAAATAGTAAAAATGTTTGTTACGTGGTTTTGCATTTCAGCTGACGATATGTAGATACTTCTGTTTAAATGTTAGACAAGGATATTCTAAAATTCGGAGGGTTACGATTTTGATGAAATTCGGATATGTGTTAGAAAAATTATATCTTATTTATACATATGTATATTAGAGCGACTCAAGTTGTATGGAAGCGAAATTCGTGCAAGGTGTACCCCCCTCAAAATGAACATTGGTATTTTTTATGATGACATCTAAAATATTTCGGCTCTAGCTTTGACCTCTCGTGAGCTGGACCATTACATGATCTAGAAACTAAATCCGCTATCATATTAGAGTTACCACAAAATTGCATTTATATATATTCCAGAGCACCGTGTAAAATGCATCTAATTTGCAAAAATCTAAATTATTTACATACAAAGATGATGTACTTGGCAAAAGAAAAAATTTGATACCCATGTTGCCCTATTTAAAACGAAGAGTTACCACCCCCATTGCATTTTTGCAAAAACGCGAACTAGCACGAATTTCAAAAAAAAAGCTGAGACCCGTATTTAATTAAATTGACTAAAGATTAAAATATGTTAATTTGGCATTTTTATTACAAACAACCCCGAACAAAAAATTCAAAAACCGTTTTTTTTTACAGAATATCCTTAAAAAAAGGACATGGATGATCGTCCTTGGACAAATTGTATATACAGTTTCTTATGATACCCATATTGTATATGTTGGTAAGGAAACAGATTCTCAAATTAACAAAACATGCAAAAATAGACCCATTTTCAAAATGGTCCAGCTCACGAGAGGTCAAATCTGGAGCCGAAATATTTTAAATGTCATCTTTCATTTTTAGGAGGGTACATCGAGCACTTTTTTTGGTGAGTCGCTCTAATGTATATGTAATTCAAAATGGGTGCTAATTTGCTTGACAGAGTGTTCTGTCTTTGCATGGTTACTAGGGTTACCACGTTTGCTTTATTAGTTATTTAATCAATTGCAACTATTACGCTACAAAAATGCAAATATGAAAATATTTTCATTACGATTTAACAAATGCCTGCAAAAGGTCGTAAAAAGCGTAATAGTAAAGATTCCACATCCAGTAATGCCGGCAGTGGTGAGGGTGATGATAAGAAAAAGAAAGAAGGTGGCAGTAAGAAAAAAAGTTCTGGTGGTAAGTCATTAGGATGTGATATCTTCAATGATGCCGCTATGGAAAATGCCTACTATGTGTGTCATAATGTTCAGGTGGGTATATCAGTATAATAGGTCTGTTTTTAGTCAATGGATTTATTTTATTTCGTTGAAATTTAACTTGATTTTTTTCTCATAAAGTAGTGGCATTTTGAAGTAAATAAATTAAGTCCAAAAATAAATGCTATGATTAAAAAACAGGCCTAATATTTTTTTTTTTTTATAGTCAAATGATTCTTTTTACTATTTTTATAGGATGTCTTAAAATCTCGAGGTTTCGCTTGGCCCGACGGACAAAAGAAAAAGAAGAAGGGTAAAAGATGAATGAATTAATTGTGCTAAAACAAAATCAAAAACGTCTGACTCGTCACTACACCCACTTATTTAACGAAATGATTAAATGGCATATTTAAAAATATTTTATTAAAGTTATTTTTAGAAATAACAAAATAAATACGTATGTATTTGAATATTTCTCTATATCCATATGGTAACGAGATTATTTTTTAAAGAAATTATAAACAAAACATCGAAAATAGTCCAGCAAAATTTTTAATAACAGTTTTGAATAGAGTTACATATCCAAATTTCATTAAGATTGGAGAGAACCCATCGGGATACTCTCCTTGTAAGAGAATTATCTGCATAATATTAAAGAATTTTCGAATTAAATTATAAGAATTTGAGATAGGCGTGGTAGAGAAGATTAAGCATACTTTTCTAAAAATCATAACTACATTGTAAATTTTTATTGAGTTAGACTTTTATAATTTTTTTTCACTTTTTTAAAAAGATTAAGAACTGGTTTCATAAAAAATATGTAGGTTTTCATAAATTTTGAGAAATTTTTCATTGTTTTTAGAAGAAATGTTTAATAGATTTAATTAGATATTTCATTATTTTTCGAATATCTTACACACAAGTAAAGTGATTTTTATATGATGCAACTTTGGGTACCCACATTTTATGGCTCTATGAAACAAGACCCCAATGAAATAAGTCCCCAAACCAAAAATGAAATAAGGCCCCAAAAATTTCTAATAAAAAAAAATGGGGTCTTATTTCATTTTTGGGGCTTTATTTAATTTTTTTTTTTTTTGGGACTTTATTTCATAATGAAATAAGGCCCCAATTTGAGAAATTAAATAAGTCCCCAAATAATATTTTTGGGGTGTTATTTAATTTTCTTAAAAATCAAAATTTTTAAGTAATATAAGCAAATAACCGTTATAATTACTGCATGAATTATCAAGTTATTAATGTAAATAGTTATTTGCTATTAGTAAGTGAGATTATACCGTGTAGCAATTTTGAAGTTTCTTTTATGTCGCATGCAGAAAAAAACTTTATTTCGCGAAGCCGCCTGCCGCGTTCTACGGAGGAAAAAAACCCCTAAGACCGGCCGAAGGCCGCCACCCAGAAGAACTTGTTTTTCAAATCAGATGTCGAATCCGTTGAAATCTTATATTTTTAAGACATAAAGTAATTTGTAAAAACAAGTTTTTCTGTGTGGCGGCCTTCGGCCGCTCTTAGGGGTTTTTTCCTCCGTAGAACGCGGCAGGCGGCTTCGCGAAATAAAGTTTTTTCTTCGTGCGATTATACGATTTATAAATTAAGTTTTATTTTGTGATATACTACTAAAGAATATTAAAAAAAACTGTATTGATATACTAAATATTATTAATCTTTTTATTTTAAAAAGGCTGAAAAAAAAATCGCGCCATTGTTTTTTTTTCAGCCTTTTTACTATGTATTAATTAGGAATAAAGAAATATTTTAAATTAATATATAATTTTGTTTTTTTTTTTAATTGGGGCCTTATTTCATTTTCGAAATGGGGCTTTACTGCATTATGAAATAAAGCCTCAAAATTGCGGTGTTATTTCATTTTATTTTGGGGCTTCGTTTCATTTGGTTGGGGGTTTATTTCATTTTTTTTGGGGGTATTGCTTCTTAATGAAATAAAGCCCCAAAAAATTGGGCGTTATTTCATTTTTGGTTTGGGGACTTATTTCATTGGGGTCTTGTTTCATAGCGCCACATTTTATGTACGTTTCCATATTAGATAAAGTGTTATTTATTAAATACTAAAAAAAAAACTGGACTAATCAGAAAACTTTTTTTTATTTTCGTCTTTCTAAATTGGGAGAATGTGAAACTGTGCGCTGCCCTGATTATAATAGTACTAAAATATCTGTTACGAAAATACAGTATTATTCTTTAATTATTTTTAAAATAACTGTCAATAGTTGTTTTCTATTATTTCGTAGAAAAACAACTGTAAAAACTGTTAAAAACAACAACTACAGATTACTACTGTCATGTTGTAACTGTTAAACTTTTTTGAGTTCAGCTTAGGTAATATCGGGTGGTTATTACCTAAGTTGCATTTTTTTTTTTACTTTAACTTACAAGGGAAGTATCCCGATCCGCACCGTCAGATCTTAATGGACTTCGTATATGTGGTAAAAATTTAAAATTTAAGGTGCCCGCGTTTATTTTTAGCTGCCCAACCTCATGTTTTGGCGTTACTAAGTGGGTTCAAAAATTACCCCATTTTAGGTTTTTTTCGGCACAGGGTGTTTGGTACAATATTTGTTACGAAAGTTCAAAAAAGAATAAGAACATTTTGTACGGCATAAAAGACTGAAATTCACACTAAATTTTAAAAAATGTAATATATTTTAATAATTGTTAATAATTTATTTAACTATCGCTAAAATTTTAATGTAATTTTAATTTAAAGATCGATATCTCTTTCTCATTAAGGTTTTAGGGGTTTAACAGAGAAGACAAAAAATATATAAATTCAATGTATTTTGTATTTAAAGCAAAAAAGTATTGTAAAAAAACTCAAAATTAACAAACTTTTCAGTAAAAAACTTGGAAAAACAACACATGTTTTGAAGAAAAATTCCATCTTAATAGAAAAAATAATATTTTATGAGTAATAACGCATTTTAAGAAAAATAAATTTTACAAAAAAGCAATAAAAAGCCCAAAAATCTTAAGAAAAAGCTATTAAAGCTCAAAATCGGAAAATCTAAAAAAAAAACTCAAATATGCAAAAAAAAAAAGCATAAAAAAGCAACAAATGTAAAAAAGCTAATTTGTCTTCTCTGGTGATTAATTAATTCAATTCTTGTAGTGAACTTTTATATCGTTAATGCCGATGTTTCCTGATTTTTAAATGTTGTTGTTCTGAGAAACGCCGCAAACGACAATAATTGCTAATAAGTCCATGTTACAGTAGAAAACTTTACAGAGGCCCAGGAAAACTTTAGTATGGGTACGATAAAGTAAAGATAAAGATAAGTAAAGATAAAGTAATATTTCTTACCTTATTTTCCAAAAAAAAGTAATGATTTACCGATAATGGGTTACATAATGCATTACTTTGTAATGAATAATCCTTACCTTCAGCATTATTTCGAAACATAAAGTAGTCAGTTACCAATAGTTGGTTACATAATGCATTACATTGTAATGAAAACTCCTTACATTTAACATTATTTTAAAACATAAAGTAATGAGTTGCCGATAATTGAACAATCATGGATTACATTATAATGATACATCATTAACTTTTACATTACTTCAAAACATAAAATAATGACTTACCGATCATCAATTACATAGTGCATGAATTACAAACGTAGAGTTATTATTAAAAAGCATGAGAGTAATGTGTATATTTTTGATATCACGAACGAAAACACGAAGCACGACAATTCATTTACATTGTAAGCAATCAAGAGAGTTCCCGCCTAACTAATTGTTAACAAGTTATTTATTTAATTAAAAAAAAAATATTTGTAATAATTGTTTTCTTGTCAATTTTTTTTTTTTTTTGAAAATCTATTTTTAGATATAAGGAGTGAGATCGAATAAATCCTAACACTGATTATCACCTTTAACTTTTTTTATGTTTAAAAGTGAACTTTTTTGAATCAAGTTATCTTTTAAAAAGTCGCCAGATGATGTGTATAAATTATTAGCGAAATCGGATCATTACTTTGTTTTAAAATGTAAGCTGAACAAAAAGTGAGTAAAGGAGCTTTTTTTTGCCATTTTTAGTGCCCTAATTGATAGGAGCAGACCATTTCCAAAAAAAAGTGACAATGATGGGAACTTGCTTTGTAGCCTTCATCAATAATTTGAAAAGAATCTTAATATAATTTATTTTTTCTGAGTTCTGAACAATAAAGCATATTTTTTTCTACGAATTTTAAGGTTTTTTTGTAAAAATGCTACTTTTTTTGTTTTCACTTTTTGTTCAAAACCCCATTTGTAAACAAAGTAATGATAAGATTTCGCTAATAATTTACACACATTATCTGGCGAATTTTTAAAAGCTAACTTGATTCAAAAAAAGTTCACTTTTAAACATAAAACAAGTTATAAGTGATAATCTGTGTTAGGATTTATTCGATCTCACTATTTATTACTTTTTCCCCCCTACAAGGTAATGTGTTCACCCATTACTTTGAGGCTTATCGCTTGTTAAATTCATAATTGAAGTAAGGTGTAATGTAATGCGTGGATCCCTATGGCTATACATTACTTTACCCATTATTTGGTAACTCGTGGTTTTGCTGGGGAAGAACAACTTTTCTACATCGAAACAAAAAATTTTACTGGGAAATCAATTTCTAGAATTTTTTTTTATAAATTGTGTAGAAAAACAAGAAAATTTTAATATACACAACAAAAAGAAGAACAAACAAAATTTTCGAAAAAATATAAAAATTTTCTTTTAAAAATACTTTCGCTTATACCGAAAAATACAAAAAACTTGAGTAAAAACTTTTCCAAAATAAAAAATACTCATTTTAGCACAAAAACTGAGAGATTTCAATATTTTTTGTGCAAAAGGCAAAAGGCATTAAAAAAAAAAAGATTTTAAGCTACAAAAACCATAAAATCAAGTGATTCATTTAGAAAATACATTAGTTTTACGTTAGACGTCGTGCAAATCGTTACAAAAACAACTCCAACAGCAGCGGTTGATTTCAAAAAAAGTGCATCGAAATTTTTAATTCAAGATATAAAAAAAAGAAAGAAAAATTGTCAATAAATTGACAGCATTAAAAACGTTTAATTTGGTTTAAAATTGCTCTAAAAAAAATAATTAATAAAACAAAATGGTTAAAGCTCCCGCAATTGGTATAGATCTTGGTACCACTTATTCGTGTGTCGGTGTTTGGCAGCATAATAAAGTTGAGATCATTGCAAATGATCAGGGGAATCGTACAACACCCAGTTATGTAGCATTTAATGATAACGAACGTTTAATTGGTGATGCTGCCAAAAATCAGGTAAAATTATATCAATCTTATAACCAAAATAATATATGAGATAAAAAAAAATGGTAACCATATATGGTTTAATAAATCAATTATAAAACACTATGGGATACATATTAAGATTATACGAGGGTAGTCTGGAAAGTTTATTTTAACATAAAATGCAAAGATAAATCAATAAAACAACAAATTAATTAAAATAACAATCAGTGTGTTCGTTTACATGATATATTTTACTACCCAAGTAAAAAAGTTTATATATATTTAGATATAATTTTATGCATATAAATGTTTCAATGTATAAATTTATATAGTCATATAAACATATTTGTTAAAGCATACACATTTCGCACTTGATCAACAAGAGGGTATTAACTCAAAATTTTTAAAACATCACTTTTTTCAAGAAATCAACTAACAACATCAATATCTATCTATTGTAAAAATTTCAACGTATTCCGATTACTCTTTCATCTCGAAAACCACTTTTGAGACCATTTTCATGATAATTTAGTGATTACCTTTATTTCAACAAAAGGGTATTAATTCGAGTTAATACAAAAGTTCAAATAGAAATGAATCGTATATTTTCATAAAAAATGTATTATTTTGATTTGAGCCTTTATTTATGTTAAAAATAATCAAACTGTTTTATTTATATTTGGTTGTATTTTGAGTTGATACTGTTTTGTTGATAAAATTTGTTTTATTCTATAAATTTAAATCGATAAAATTTCAAAAAAAAATGGTATTAACTCAAAAAATTGTTTTTTTTTGCAATGAGTGGATAAATTTAAAACAAAAACAATGTATATATTTGATATGTTTGAATTTTTAAATTCTGTTAAAATGTGGCCATAAACAGTTTTTTGACTCTACTGAAAATTTTAAAATTTCGAGTTAATACCCTCTTGTTGATCAAGTGCGATTTGTATCTACTTGTATATGACTTTGTGTTGTTTCAAAAAGTTTATATTAGGGATGTATAATAGGGTTATGTAGTTGTAAGAAAAAGTCGGCTTTTAGCCTTTTCGACTTTTGTAAAAATTTTAAAAGTAGACTTTTTGACTATTCGACTTTGTTGTTTTTTCAAAGTCGATTAATCGACTTTTTGTAGGAACATTTTTAATTCTCGAAAAACATGTTTTGGATTGATCTGACTGAGTAACAAATGTTTAGACTATAAGACTAATCTCATCAAGCATATGAATTTTTTAAATTGACATTAAACTTACTTTATATGAAAGATAATCTTCTGGCATTATAATTTAAATATGACTAATGGCATATGACCGCCACAGCTGGCTCGGACTTAGTCTAATCTGGAGGTCCAATTTTCGATGACTTGTTCCAACATTTGTGGCCGTATATTGGCAATAACGCGGAGAATGTTGTCCTCCAAGTGGTCAACCGTTTCGGCATAGACTAGGGACTTCACATATCCCCACAGAAAATAGTCCAGCGGTGTTAAATCGCACGATTTTGGAGGCCAATTCACGGTTCCGAAACGTGAAACTATGCGGTTACCAAACGTTTTCTTCAATAAATCAATTGTGGCACGAGCTGTGTGACATGTTGCGCCGTCTTGTTGAAACCACAGCTCCTGCACATCCTGGGTGTTTCAATTGATGAACGAAGAAGTCAGTAATCATGGCTCTATAGCGACCACCATTGACTGTAATGTTCTGACCAAAGATTCCACCAGCCCATAAAGCACACCAAACAGTCAGTTTTTCTGGATGTAACGGTGACTCAACATACACTTGAGGATTATCATGACTCCAAATACGGAAGTTTTGTTTATTGACGTATCCATTTAACCAAAATTGAGTTTCATCGCTAAACAAAATTCGCTTATAAAAATCGGGATCAACGGCAATCTTGTTTTGGATTCATTCACCGAATCTACGCTTTCTATGTGATCGTTTGGCTTCAATTGTTGTACGAGTTGAATTTTGTAAGCACGCAAACCAAGATCTTTCCGCAAAATCTTCCATAAAGTGGATGGACACATATCCGATTCCTGTGCACAATGGCGGATAGACTGATTAGGGTCATCCTCTACTCTACGCTCTACAGCAGTAATAACTTCTTCTGTACGCACTGTACGACGTCTCTGTGGATGCATAATATAATTTAGAGTAAACGTGGTTCGAAAACGTTCCATAGTTAATCGAATTAATTGCTCTGATGGACGATTATTTTGACGCGATACGTATTTCGAACAGAACCATGATTTTCAAAATAAATTTGCACACTTTGGAAGCGTTGTTAAGGTGTCAGTCTATTCATGTTGAAATGCCATATCAAACTAAACATAAATCAATTGACAGCTGACAATATGGCCGCCAGTTAAAAATGTGTTGCCAACTTAAAGTTATATACCTGTATAAAAACACCCTTTACAATTAATTGTTCCAATATAAATATTTACATAGTCATAAAAATATTTATGCTTTAGCATAAATATTCGTATCTAATTGTATATAGCTTTGTGTTGTTTAAAAAATTTGTATATGTGGGTATATAAAGCAATATATAATTTTATATGGCCATGTATATAATTGTACTTAATATACCTAATTATACATTATTATATATACAATATAGAGTTATATATGGGCTCGTATATAATTCAACGTAAATAATCAGGTGAACCAATAATAAAAATATTTGTTTTATAATTTTTGATAAAGCGATATATTGTTCCATACAAAATTATATAGGAATTTATAAGGTCCCACTCTTTAAATGTTTTTTAATAAAGTCGGATGTTTGTATCAACTTTTATCTAATAATATCGAATCATATCTAATTCGATACAATTATATATAATAAATAAAAATTTGTATGGGACAAAACTCGGATAAATGTTTATCTGATATACATCAAATTGTACAAATTTGTATGTAATTGCATCGAATTCGATTTAATTCGATACGATTGTATCGAATTAGATACAATTTGATGTATTTTAGATACTTTTTATATGTTCTCATTTTTTTAGTTAATCATATGTTCTCATTTTTCGGATCAAATTTGATATCATCGCATATCTATTTTATATATAATTTGATGTTGCCCCATATAATTTGTTTTTACTTGGGAAATAAATATTTGGTAAATCTGGATACAAATTTGCTAATTTTTTCTATTTACAATTGTAGTAAAGACGTTAAGCTTTTAATGGATTTTAAACATAGTTATCCTTATCCATTGATTCATGGATGCAGTAAAAAAAGTATAGCCTTTTAAAAGAAGTGGATTGATAATGGAAAAAAAAATTATCAATAAAATATTAAAAGTATTGAAAAGTTTGTTAAAATGCTATGTATACCGTAAACTCTTAAAACCACCCTCGTACTAACTGATTATCTATAATTAAAAGATATTTTCAATAAAATACAATTCTAGCATTTATGATTCATGCCTAATTTTAAAATGTTCAATTAAAATTCCCCTTCTAAATAATACTTGCAACAGTTGCAATCAAATTTCAGAAACAAAAATGTTCTTAACATATAGCAATAAATATTATTGCAAACAAATTATGAATTTAATTTATTTTAAAAAATGTTTCCTTATTTTAATGTTAATTTTGTCTTCTTCATTATTATTCTACAAGTGTAATTTGTTGTATTTTGTTTTTTTGAAAAATAGCAACAAAAAAAAAATAAAATAAAATACTAAAAATAATTTTTCACACCATTTGATTTATTGTTAATAATTTTTGGATAAAATTTATGTTGACAACAAATGTACAACAAACAGTAGCATCAAGATTTACTTGACCTCTTCTCCATGAACAAACTAACAAAACAACTGGCTCACCGACTGACTTCTATGGTCATTTGACAAGCTTTTGTTCGACTACTTCTATATAAGAAATATTGAAAGAAAATTATTAGATTAAGAGTGACTGATAAAATGCACTACTACACTTTAATAACGGCCTGTGACAATTCGTCGTATGAATATTGGTGAGACCTATAGACCATTTCTGGCAAAATTGAGTTAGGAATTGATTATATATGATTAATGTGTCCTCTATCTAAATCTTTAATCCGTTTTTATATACCTCGTATCAATTAGGAGATATCCAGCCCCATATGTGCTGCGTATCCCTATTTTTACAAATTTCTTAACATTGGCATGGTGTATTGACCACTTTTTGGCCAATGAGTCAAACTTTCTATAGAAAAATAAAAACATTATTCGTCAATCTTGGTTTGACACATTTGAAATAAGCAACGCATATAAAACAAAAAACAATAAAAAAGTTTAAGCATTGGTTTGCACTATGACAACCTAGTTTTATAATGGTTAAAATAAAAAAAAAAACTTTTGACCTACTTGAAAGAAAAACAATAAAATTGTGATAAAACGGCTTATAGGCCACATAATAAAAAAATCTTTTTTTAAAAAAATTGTTAATAACTCTGGATACTCAGTGCAAAAAGGCGTAAAAATTAACAATATTGTTTATAATAAATGCAGCTATAGATATAGCAAACAAAAAAAAAAACCTATCTTGTAGAAATTTAATAATTTTGTTGTAAACTTTCTTTATCGTTTTTCTCCTAAAAATGTTTTTGGTCGGTGCGGCTCTCCAATAATCAATCGACGAATTGTCATATAATTTTGTCATATAATTTATGATAGTTTAAAACAATTTATGATATTTTAATACAAAAAGCTTTTTAAAAGCTTAATATCATGTGACGAATCATTTTTAACAGAAATTTAATACAATAAAAATTTTTACACAACTCTTGTAAATATTTTGTCACAATTTTGTCATGATTTGTTAGAATAAAAGAAATGACAGAAAAAATCGGTACACAATTTACAACTTTTGTAATGAACTGACTTAACATACCCTTTATTACTGTGTAGAACTTGAGTATTTAAAAAATGGTCATACAAATTATAACACTCTTCGTAATGTCTTTAGACCAAATATGGTTGTTAACCAAACATGTGTTGTCTGTTGTTACAATTTTAAAATAATTGTATCAATAACTGCAAAAAAACACGTTGATAATATTTTTTCATCTTATATTATTTTATTTGAATTTAAATAAAATTATGAAATTTCATAATTATGTATAAATACCATGTTTTTTGATGATTGAGATGAGACACTTTTCAATACATATGAGTAGGTGGGTGTGAAATTAGGGTTGCCAGTTTTTGAGTTTTTTCTTTAAACACATCATGAGAATTAAAAAATAAAAAATTTTGAAGTTACCCCTCAATCCACTTAGCGTGTAGACCGATTTCATTTTGGCGGATTTGGAGAAAAGTCAGTATTTTTGATAAAAAAAAAAATTAAAAAATATGTTTTTGGTGAAAGAAATTAATTTTACATTCCGAATTATTAAATATTTGGCGCATCATTAACCCATGTTAACCGGAGCTCAAAATTGTGCCACAAAATAAAATTGATGGTTATAACTAGCGCAAGAAATTTCATGCAAATGCATATTCTAACTTGAAATATGAAGAAACTTGCTTAACGGCGACTCAATCTCTAACCTACACTTGGTATCCAACTATTGTATGTGAATAAAGCGCATCAAAAAAAAAAAACGTGATAATTACTTGTGAAAAAGAGATAGGATTAAGAAGAAAAAGCATTCTAGTTGAGAAATGAATTGTGCATTGGTATTAGTTAATTCTGTCTCTTCTGGTCGAAACAATACTTGTGTGTACGTAGTGTGACAAAACTCCACTTTAGCCACAGTCATCGCTGTGTCGACCGTGGCTCAACTCGTTAAGAGGTGAGATTACGATGCATAGCTTGATGCTAAGGCAGTGAGTTCGAATCCCAGTACGACATCAAAAAAGTAAAAAAGTTTTTCATATAGAGCAAATTAACAATATAAAATACTTTGTTCAATTGACACATAAATTAACCACTGACGAGTCCCAGGAGGGGGACGAAACTGCGGCAGTCTGGTGTATCCCTTGTGTCCGTAAAATTTTTCAATAAAAATGTTTTCTTCTTCTTCTTCCTGTAAAGAGACTAACTAAAGCATATTTTTTCTTTTCTTGATAATCTAAAACTGATATGGATTAAATATTTATCCGAATCATACAATTTATAACAAGATGGCATTGATTTGTAGTTGCATATTTTGACAAAAGGGGATAGATATTTTTGACTTTTTATGCATATTTTGTGCCATATATTTATTGTTTTGGAACTGAGTATAATTACTAAGCACTTCGATAATATTCCCCCAGTTTTTTCTGCTTATATTTTGGGGTTCAGTATAAATGAAGTTTTAGCTTCATTTCAAAACATTTAATTAGTATCGAATGAATTTATAACTTAAATGATTCAAATGTTATGTTCATTCAACATTTTACTGATTGAATAAATAAATTTTAATATCATTCACTTAATTATTTTAATTAGGGAATTAGTCTCACGGAGTGAGATATTTGGCAACCCCAATGTAAATACTTTTAGAAAAACACCACATAAATATGGATGTGCTGAAAAACGAGTGGTGGAATATTCTCGTTTGATTCTGTTGTTTATAAATATTTCTTTAATTTGGTCATTAAAGTTAATGATTAAAGTTAATGATTAAACCATTTCTATATACATATCGCACACCCAGTTCAAAAGTGACTCAACTCAAAATTTAAATTTTTCGGTTTTATATGCTTAAACTATGCACTAATACTTGTTTATCTATAAAAAAAATATCAGTGTATTTTGTTGTTGTTAACTGTTGCTAAAAAACAGTTATGTCTATCAAGATTGATATAATTTTTATTAAAATAAAAATTATGTGTTTTTCGACCTTTAATTGTGCAATGAAAATGAAAATTATTCAAGTTCGAGGCCATACTCTATATTTTTTTATTAGGATATTGTCCTAAAAAATAATCTATAGAGTTTTTTGTCTTCAAATTTATTATTTGACCCTTTCAGGAATGTGTTGATAGATCCATTTCGGGAATTTTCCAGGTTGCCATCATCAGAACACGTTTTACAAGCGGTAACAATCCCATGCCAAACATCAAACATTCATATAAACTAGTTTACTCACTACATGAGAACTAATATAGGAGCTTGAAGTTAAAGATTATAACCATTGATCAAAAAATAAATTGAAAACTTGTTTGTTATGTGCAAGGTCCACCTCTGGTGCATATTCAATACACGTTTTTTGTTTCTCTCTCCTTTTTATATTTTGTTTATTTTATAAACAAAACAGGGGGAGTAAACTAGACTGAACTTTGTCTTTTATACAAGTTTGATATAATTTTTATTAAAATAAAAATTATGTTTTTTTCGACCTTTAATTGTGCAATGAAAATGAAAATTATTCAAGTTCGAGGCCATACTCTATATTTCTTTATTAGGATATTGTCCTAACAAATAATAATAATAATAAAATTCCCGAAATGGATCTATCAACACATTCCTGAAAGGGTCAAATAATAAATTTGAAAACAAAAAACTCTATAGATTATTTGTTAGGACAATATCCTAATAAAGAAATATAGAGTATGGCCTCGAACTTGAATAATTTTCATTTTCATTGCAGTTATGTCTATCTTTATGTTTCAATTTGTATAAAGTTGCAAATATTTTTTTTCGATTTCTGAAAAATTAAAAATTTTGAGTTGAGTCACTTTTATACTAGGTGTGCGATATATTAAATTTAAAAATTTGGATGAAATAATATGATGCACATTGAAAAAAATATTTCAACAAAAGTTTTCATCGACCTTCATAAAACCGATTTGTATACTTAAAATTTATACTTTAAATTATAATTTATAAGCAAATTATAATGAATTTTTATGCTGTTATAATTTTTTTTATTACAAATAAAATAAAAAAAATGCTTTTTGGCGCTTGAGTGATTAAAGTGGATTGACCAAAGACATAAATAAATTTTAATTTTTGTTTCAAAACCAGAAGATGAATTCCGATGCATCTGAAACTTTATAAAATAGTTTTTACACCCACAAGTGCTTCCAAAATACCGACTTCTTGAGAAACCGAGTTAACGGATTAGAAAATCCAAGTTAACCGGTTAAAATAAAATTTTTCTCGCAAAAAATGTTTATAAAAAAATATAAAAATGAAGCCTCGGAATTTGGATTAAATGCTTTTTTATTCACACAAAACATTTAAGTGGTTCACACTCTTATATTACTAATTTTTTTAAAGATGTTTTTGTAATACTCGTGCATTTTTTAACAGTTAAAAATTTACCTTGACATCTAAAAGCTTAACTTTGTCCAAGAGTCAGTTTCAAATACAAAAGTGGCACCGATAGCGATCCGTCAAAAGAGGAACAAGGAAAATGTTCGATGTAAAAAATTTGGTCAACAGCGCCAACATTTTTTTGCTGCAGCGTCTTAATTAATTTTTATCTGACTTCGTATGTACATTTTTTAGTGTTGCCAACCGAAATTATATCTAACCGCGGAGCCGCACACAATAAGTAGTATGAATATGAGTAGTTTAGAAATGTTGGCCAAGTAAAAAGCTGGATAAAAACTGTTAATCATAAATATTAAAAAATGGTTTATGGACTAGTTTAGAGCTTTGATTAAGCAGTTAATCACATTTTTAGTAGATTAGCTTTTTTGTGTAAATTCCCTCTTAAAAGAAATTAACGAATTTTATTACTAACCAAAGTACAATTTTTTATAGTTTTATTAGTTTTTTGTTTTTATATACATCGAGATTATTTTAATGTTATTTTTAATTCATTTAAATCATAAAGCTTCACAAGCCAAAAATCTCGCTGGCCGATTTTTCTATAATTTTTAGTGCGTATAGCTTATAAGTTGAAATAATTTCTACTCCTGCAATATTGAAAGCTGTGTTTCCGTTTTTTAGTAGTTAATTTAACATTAAACTTTATATGGGTGCAACCGTATTGCTTAAATGGGTTGACCAACTTTCGATCTGATTTGTTGGTTTTGTAAAAAGCGCACTAAAAAAGAAAAATCAAAGATTTATTTCTGGTGTTTTGTTCAAATTTTTGAGTTTATCCTAGAACCATTTTTGGGCACACCAAAAATTTTAAAATCCGACTACGTTAGCGACTAATATGTTTTTATTCTCACGTGATTGATCATGGCTGCACAGTAGAGCAGCATTGTTTTTGTATGAAGAAAAATTTTTTTTGAAAAATTTTGCAATTTTGGTGCAAATTCGAAAAAAATAGAATAGCTTTAACCCGTAGTGCACCGCTACCAAAGTTTTTGATTTTTGAAAATTGTTCTTGAACTGCTTTAATAGAAATACGCCTTGCGACACTTTTTTTTTATTATTATTTTTTTTTTTAATTTTGAAAAAAAAGTAGACCTGGTTTCAAACTTTATAGGGATTCGGAAAAATTTACTAGGGTTACATCATTGTCTTGTGGCAGCACCTGACAGTTATGAATTGCTCTATATTACTGTTTGTATGAATTTGTAGCGAAATAGAGCAAAAATATATGAAATTGTATCAAAATTTAAGTAATTTCTTCGTAATCTTTAAACCCGTAGACCGATTTTGCTGAATTTTTACATATTACATCTGATAAATAATAGCAAGTATTTTATCAAAAAATCTGCAGTCGCGATCAACTGATGTGGGTATAATCGTAACTTCCCCAAGTAATAGACAGCTGGATTCACCCTAAAAATTTAATTGCGTCTAAAATAAAGGGTCCGCCAAATAACTTTTTTTTTTTGAACTCCTGAACCAATTGGACTTTGTATGGCATCATACCAAGTTGTTTATGCAAAATTCGTCTCAATGATGTCTCCGAAATGTTCAATTGTTGAGAACGACGGGGAATTGATGTTTATGGGGCTTCACGCACACTTTCTGCCACAGCAGCAATATTCTCGGGTGTACGCACTGTTTTTGGCTTTTCACGCTTTGATTTATCGATGAGGATACCAGTTTCTTTCACTTTTTTCACAAGATAACGAACATACGGACCATATTCGTTCAGCGGAAGGATAAAACTAATTATCTGTCAAATCAGACATGAGCTAAGTGTTACCATTCACGAAATAAGCACTAGTTGAAAAAAAAAAGTTAGATGGAGGACCCTTTACCTAAATGAGCTGATCTAGAAATACTGGGAAATACGTATATTTTGTTAAGCTATATTTTCAGAATCTGGTCAGTTTGATAATGGGTAAAAAATTGTGTCGGACAGTGTAATAAGTATAGTATTAAATATTAACAACAACAAAATAACTATGTAGTTATATGATATAAAGTTTAAAAGGTATCAACTTAACATCACAAAAGTAAGTATACACTATGTATGATATTTTGATTTGTAATAAAAATGTTTGCGTTTTTTATAACATTTTATGGAATTAGTATTTAGTGGGGTGTCACTTATTTTTTACAACTTCTTGAAGCCGTGACTGCATTGTGACGTTAAGTCACAGAACTGAAAATTTTCGACCATTCTTCATTATAATATTTTTGAGATCATCTCTTTCTCGTATCTCCCGTTTTCGTATTTGACGACCAAGATTATGCCATGAGTGCTCTATGGGATTAACATCTGGCGATTGAGGTGGAGTTTTAAGTTGCTTTATATTATACAACAACCATTCCTTGACAATGAGAATTAATTGATCCAAAGTGACAATTCTTTGATATATGATGAAAATTGATGAAAACAAAATTATGGTGTACCAAAAAATGTTAATTTGACTGAAATGACCAATCACGTGGCAAAATATTGACCGGTTGGTACCAGATAAAACTGGAGAAAAAGTTAAAAAACATCAAAGTGTACTGAAGCAACTTGTCGACGTTTGGCTAGAAATGGCAATGGCAATTTTTCGAGTGAATGACAAATTTCTTGCCGATTTTACACATAAATTACCGCTAACAAAAAACTAGAAATATTTCACCATAATATGCCTTAAGCTCGTATGAAACCTTGTATGAACAAACAATATTACAATAGTTTTTATAATTGTATGAGTTTTTGCTGAGTTTACCTAACAACCAATTACAATTTTGAAATGAATTGCCCTAAAAATGTAAATGGCGTAAATAAAACAATTAACTCAAACCAAAACGTTACTGGATATAAAAGTCAGCAATACGTTTTGTAATCATACACACAGAGAAATATAGTGCCAACCAAATTGAAAAGTCTGTTTTGGTGTTACCAACCAATAGATTTGGTTAGTACAACCATATTCAAATTTGATTTCTAAATATTTTCGTTGTTGCAACTAAAATTCAGTTGTATTAAATGAATATTCAGATGCACCAACCCGATTTCAGTTGTAGTAACCGAATTTTAGTCGTAGTAACCGAATTTCCGTTGGCAAATGGCTACATTTTTCTCTCTATGTATACCTTAATGAGCTACATCCATATTTTAAAAATTTAAATTTACAATGTATAGTTTACATACTTTTCCAAATTTAAATTGTTATAATGAATTTAATGTTGCATTTTTTTGTTGTGTATAGAAAAAATAAACGTATTTTAAAATTTATTTTTGTTGGGCCCTTCTGCAGGGTTTTTGAACAGGTGGTATGATATACTGTTTTGGGGTAAGTTTAGTGACTGGTTTCGGACGGGCTATTTTACAACTTGTACATAATATGACACACGGTGAATAAAAAGTGACAGGTTACTTGCCAATTACTTTTCGCGTTCCCAGAGACATGTAACTCCCCTTAGACCAGTACAGTGGTACGTCGCAAAAGTATTCCATTCAAACAACCCCTGTAACAGAACACACTGCGCTTATGTGATAATTATTTTTCCACTGAGCCTGGCGAACGCAAAAAAAAACTGGGGAATATTATAGAAGTGCTTAGTAATTATACAACTACAGAAGTTTCAAGTTAGTTTTAAATAGTTCTGGTAAAATATTTAAAAATTTTTATAAAACATATAAAAACAAGCCTTGTAAAAAATTTCTAAAAAAATTCATCTATTTTACAAGAAATTTGTAAAAGTAACTTAAAACTTATGTAGTTGTATAATTTCTAAGCACTTCGATAATATTCCCCAAGTTATTTTATGCGTGTGCATATCGCCTAAATCCCAAAATTATCCTACTTTAATACTACCTACGGTACGGTAATAGGTTACCTTCGTCAAGGTATTCGCCACGTCACAAAGTGCTTCAAAGATAGCAATTACTATCTAAAAGTATCGGTTACTTTCATATAACAGAACCGAAACTAGGACAGGTTCATACACATAAAGTTCTAGTCACGTGACCATACCAGTGACTGGTAAATTTCCCGCAGGTTGTTGACTTCACAAGGATTCCTTAGTTTTCAATTTTGTCAAAGTTTTGTTTATTGTGACACGATCATTCATTTAATAATTTTTTTTTTAATCAGTTTAATTTATTTATTGTTTTATTTATATTTTTTAATTACTTCAAAATTAGTTGTTTAGTTTAAACCGATTAACAAAAATATTTAAAATAGACGTTTAACAAAATTTTCAATTAACTTTTTTTTGAGTGTACCAACTATTGTTAGCCATACATATAAAAAAATAAACTACGTAAGATTTTTGTATATGTTTCTCATACATAAAACAAAAAGACGCCAACAATGTATATAGAACATATAACTTGTAAATATAAAAAACGCAAATATTGTTTTGATTCCGGATTTTCAAAGAAATTATTTATTAATTTAAATAAAAACAAAATAATTTACTTATTTCAATTTAAAAAATAAAATGTGTATTTGTAAACTAAATGTTTATAGTGGTAATTTATGGAATGTGGTTAAATTGCAAACAAATATACTTTCAGGTAGACATACTAAAACGAAAGACAAGGACATACATCATATCTTTTGTCACAAAATCATGTTAAAGTTGTAGTTCTCACAAATTTCCTGTGGAGAATCAATATATTAACCCATTAGACCTAATGTTATGTATACCTAAGATAATCCCATGATTTTGCACTTAAAAGATAGTGGAAATTTATTTAGGTTTTGAAATCCTTTATTGAGTTCAAAAACACTCATTTAATGTATGTCTTTTTGGTTCTGAAAATTGTGACGTTCATTATTTAGTCGCCGTCCAACAATAGTCACAAAAGTATCATAACATACGGTTAGTGAAAAAAGTGTGCCAAAATCATATAGATTCCAAACAAGAAAGTTAACAGTTTACCCTAACTAATAATTGGGATAATATCTGTTAGGAAATGTTGTGTCACCGAATCCTCAGTAAAGTTTTACTGTTAAACTCAAAACCAGTTTTAAGAATTTCCAATTAAACAAGTTCTAGACATTATACTAAAGTGAAAACATTTAATCTTCCATTCCAGGTGGCTATGAATGCCAAAAACACTGTATTCGATGCCAAACGTTTAATTGGTCGCAAATTTGATGATGCCAAAATCCAAGAGGATATGAAGCACTGGCCTTTCCAAGTCGTCAGTGATTGTGGTAAACCCAAAATAGAGGTGGAATTTAAAGGAGAGCGTAAACGTTTTGCTCCTGAAGAAATCAGTTCAATGGTTTTAACAAAAATGCGTGAAATTGCTGAAGTGTATTTGGGTGGCAAAGTTACCGATGCTGTCATCACTGTACCAGCATATTTCAATGATTCCCAACGTCAAGCAACTAAAGATGCTGGTTCGATTGCCGGTTTAAATGTTTTACGTATTATAAATGAACCCACCGCAGCCGCTTTAGCTTATGGTTTGGATAAAAATTTGAAAGGAGAAAGGAATGTGTTGATTTTCGATTTGGGTGGTGGTACTTTTGATGTGTCCATCCTAACCATTGATGAAGGTTCACTATTTGAAGTTAAATCAACTGCCGGTGATACTCATTTGGGTGGTGAAGATTTCGATAATCGCTTGGTTAATTTCTTTGTCGATGAATTTAAGCGAAAACATAAACGTGATTTGTCTGGCAATGTTAGAGCTTTGAGACGTTTACGTACTGCCTGTGAAAGAGCCAAACGTACTTTATCTTCCAGTACTGAGGCTTCCTTAGAAATTGATGCTTTACATGAGGGCATTGATTTCTATTCAAAAATAACCAGAGCTCGTTTTGAAGAGTTAAATATGGATTTATTCCGCTCTACCTTAACACCAGTTGAGAAATCTTTAACTGATGCTAAAATGGACAAATCGTCCATACATGATGTTGTCTTGGTGGGTGGTTCTACACGCATTCCAAAAATTCAAAAAATGTTACAAGATTTCTTCTGTGGCAAACAATTGAATTTATCTATAAATCCAGATGAAGCTGTGGCTTATGGTGCTGCTGTTCAAGCTGCCATTCTTACTGGTGTTGGTAGTTCTCAGATCCAAGATGTGCTCTTGGTAGATGTAACCCCGCTATCGTTGGGTATTGAAACTGCCGGTGGTGTTATGACTAAATTGATTGAACGTAATGCCCGTATTCCCTGTAAACAACAGCAGACTTTCACTACCTACAGTGACAATCAAAATGCCGTTACCATTCAGGTATATGAAGGTGAAAGAGCTATGACCAAGGATAATAACCTATTAGGTACATTCAATCTTACTGGTATACCACCAGCACCAAGAGGTGTTCCTAAAATTGAGGTTACATTTGATTTAAATGCCGACGGTATTTTAAACGTTTCGGCAAAAGATAATAGTACCGGTAAATCGGAAAAGATTACCATTACCAACGATAAGGGTCGCTTATCAAAAGCCGAAATTGATAGAATGTTATCTGAGGCTGAGAAATATAAAGATGAAGATGAGAAACAAAGACAACGGGTTCAATCTCGCAATGCTTTGGAAAGTTACATCTTTAGTTGTAAACAAGTAAGTAAACTGTAGTTTAAGCCCCATTTTCCTAATTTCGCGTTAGTTTCTGACTGGTTCTTAGACTGATAATTTATATATATATTTTTTTTTATATAAAATTAACGGAAAATTGTGAAAATTGATAATAAAAAAAAAGATAGTATTTAATTAAATTTTATCTTTTTTAGGCCGTTGAAGAGGCTCCTTCTGGCAAGCTAACAGACGCTGACAAATCAACAGTGCGCGATAAGTGTTCATCGGAAATGTCTTGGTTAGATAATAATACTTTGGCTGAGAAAGAAGAATTTGACGATCGCTTAAAAGATTGTCAACGTGTTTGCGGTCCTATTATGTCGAAAATGCATGGTGCTGGAGCTGGTGATTCTGGTCAAAAGTCAGCTCCAACTGGTGGCCAAGGTGGTCAGGGAGGTCGTGGTCCCACCGTAGAAGAAGTTGATTAAATTTCAAATTTCAACTTTAATTTTTCATTTTAAATATATATGCATTTTTTTAATTCTATAAAATATAAAACGATAACATTTTACTGAAACAAAGGAAATTGCGTTATTGATGTAAATAAATAGAATCCGAATTTATTGTTCTAAGTAAGTCGTCTACATATCAATTTTCATCACTACCATTTGGGAATCGTTGCTCTATACGACTCTGAGCCTATATTCAAAAATGTATTATAAATGTGGGTATTTTAACAAAAATTAAAAATGGGGCATGTGTTACTAATTAATCATTAGTCGTCAAAGAGTTAATATAGCGCTCTACACTCAAAAAAATAAGCTAGTAGAAAAGTTAGTAAAACGTCTTGTAAATCAGGTATACCATTTTTTAGCAAATTTTTTGCTAAAATCATGTTTTCAGCTAAAATTTTTGTTATACTTATTCAGCACTTAACTGTTTTATACTAATGCTTTACTAATATACTAATGTTGTACTAATTAATTTTGCTAAAAAAAAATTGTGCTGATAAGCACATTAATAGTGTGGACGACAACCAGATTGAAAGATATACACAGAATGAAGCAGATGTCGCGACATGCCAAGATGTAGTGGAGAAGAGGAAAATGATACTAAAAAGTACAACTCTAATAAGACATATAAAAAAATCAACCATGGAAGACTTTTGTATCTGCTTTTCATACATAAAACAAAATTAAGGATTAAAACAACTTAAATTTTGCGTTGTCACCGGCTTGTGAAAATAATTGTCTATTAATTAAATAAAAGACAAAATAAAATATTTAAATTTAATATGTATTTCTAAACTAAATGTTTATAGATTAATAATCAAGTGTGGTCAAATTGCAAACAAACAAACATATACAGACATGTAGACAGAGTAAAGCGAAAGACAAAGACACACATCTTAGGTAGATTTTTATGGTTCCTTTTTCGTATTGCAAAAAAGGGTTGTTTTTTTCGTTTCGTTTCTATAATTATCTACGGCAGTTGCGTCTTTTAAAAGATAGCATCATTTAGACAACCATTGATGTAAGTAGTTGAAAGAAAATTTTTGTTATGTTATATATAGCACTTGATCAACAAGAGGGTATTAACTCAAAATTTTAAAATTTTCAGTAGAGTCAAAAAACTGTTTATGGTCACATTTTAACAGAATTTAAAAATTCAAACATATCATAAGCAAATTTCATTTGAAAATATGTATACATTGTTTTTGTTTTAAATTTTACCACTCATTGCAAAAAAAAAATCAATTTTTTGAGTTAATATCATTTTTTTGAAATTTTATCGATTTAAATTTATAGAATAAAACAAATTTTATCAACAAAACAGTATCAACTCAAAATACAACCAAATATAAATAAGACAGTTTGATTATTTTTAACATAAATAAAGGCTCAAATCAAAATAATACCTTTTTTATGAAAATATACGATTTATTTATATATTTTGATTTTCGTCAAATAAATTAACTAAGTTACAATTTTTCTACAAATTTTTTGCGTTTTTTTTAGTCTACTAAAATTTAGCAAACAATTTATTAATTTTTAGCAAGGCTTTTGTATTTCTAATCTACTAACTGTTAGCAAAACTTTTGCTGAATCTACTAATTTTGTTGCTAAAAATCAGCTCGCTGATTTTCAGCAAAAGATTTTGCTGACATTGCAATTTTTTTGCAAGCACCCTCCTGACTAAAATTTTGCTGACTCAGCAAAATTTTTTGCTAACTTTACAAACTTTGTTTTTTTTGAGTGTATAAATACATAATGTACTTTAATTCAAATTTAACATTTCAAATAATTTAATATATTATAATAAACTACACAGTGCAACACTGCTTTAACTGTAGCGAATTGAATTGCTGGTGGGATTTTTTTAGAACTTCACATTCTAAAAGGCAAAAAGCATTCTTAAGGGGAAAAACGAATATATTTAAGCAATTATATAAAAAATAAATAAATGGTTTATTCCAAAAATTCCTTTTGCGATAGAAAAAGACAATATTAAATTTTATTCTAAAAATTATAATTTAGAATTCGAACTACCATGGCAAACCTTATAGCCATTTCATTATAGATCCGTTTCTTTTGAAGGCGAAATCGGGTGCCTTCGTGAAGCCGTTGGTACTCTTCTGAAGAAAAAAGTTTAATTTTATTTCACACACGAATAAATTCTGTAGTCCTTAACGTAGTCGGGTTTCAAAATTTTTGATTTGCATTAAAATGGCACGAAGGAAAATCAAAAATTTAACAAAAAAAACCCAAAAAACGAATTGCACAGTGCACCCGATTTTCAATATCTTGGTTTGAGAAAAAAAATATTGCTCATGTAAAATATAGGACACGGAGTTTGTTTAAGAAGCTGTAAATTTTTTATTTCTGCTATTTTTTCTCCAAAATTTTCAAAGCATTTAGAAAAAAGTATTGAAATATGAAAAAAAAAATTTAAAGCTAGTAAACCTTTTAACATATCACATGGGTTCAATTCCTAACTATACGTCAAGTTCCTTTCATATAAAGTACATATTTCCGATAACAGACAAAAATTCGTATTTTGTCGAGATGTGTAAAAGCTTTCGTTTTGAAATCAAATCAAGCGACAAGAGCCTTTAAAATTACGGGTTTAGTTTCACTTAAGCCTATAAGCAGAACACACATTTTTGAATAATAGGAAAAGTGCCCTAACAAAATGACGATATTTAGTAAATTTTTCCAAGATCATTTGAGTACAAAAACATGTCAAACATTTACACTACATGCGGACAGTTGCAAAGTGCATTTCTTTAAAAATTTATTTTTATATTCATTATCGTGTTTTAAATATTATGCACCAATTTGTGTAGTAAGTTTGTTTTTTTTTTTAGGAATTGTAATATATTACACAAACTAATTAAATTTAAATTTCTAGCTGCCGGTTTTAATACAAATTCGATCAATGAATAAAGAAAAGCTACATAATGCTTTGAAAAACTATATATACGATTCATTATTGAGTGCCTCTGTAGGTTTAATGATAAGTTTTCAAATATGTTTCTATCGGTAAAATAAATTTTAATAATTTAATGCCAATAGCAATAAATGAAATGTCATCTAATTTTAGAAAACTTTTTGGAAAGTTTGGTCTCCGTACTTTTGTGTTTTTACCCTCACTTATGGGTAGTTTTATCACCTATTTAGCCGATGCCCGTTTAATAAATATATTTGAAACCTCAATATTTCAATGTGTAAGTATAAAAAAATATTAAACTTTTCTTTGTGTAATATTTATTAGAGTTGGTAGCAAAAATTTGATTTTGGGATATCATCACTTTTTTACGGTTTTTTGCATCATAAAAAATGGCGTAATTGTTTTTTTTTTTTTAATTTTAACTCTTCCCAATTGCGCACTGCGGCCAAAAACGCTGATTTAGGGCAATTTTACTATAGAGCAAAAGGGATGTATTTATATGAAATTTGAACTCGACATTCGATTCTACGTCAAAAACTTTTTTAAAAAACAATTTTTTTTCCCAGTTTTAAAGTGGACCGTTTCGGCAATAGAGTGGACAAAATAAACTTCAAAAACTTTTAAAAATAATTTTTTAAATCACACTTAATAAAAATGTATTACCAACTAAGAAAAATGCTACAAATATTTTCGATACATCGCGGCCACTGTTGCCAGGTTTGACGATTTATCGTCATTTTGACGATTTTTAGTACCTAAATTCCCAGGAAAAAATTACACATTCCAAAAAGAAGGTGATGCCCACACTTGCTTACATATCTCATTGCCAAATTTAGTAACTGCAATACCAAACTCATTCCAACGATAGAGTCAAAAAAGCAAGTAGTATTGTAATCAATTCTTTAAATTTAAACCAGAAAGCATGAACTCAATAACAAAGTAATTATTTACTTAAAAGAAAATAACAATGTTATTAACTTATATCTATAACTTTTTGTACTCAAGAAGTAATCATATACTTTTTCTTAATAAAAGGACGTTATTGGAAGTAGTTCCTAATTTTGAAAAAAGATGTTACGCAATTTTTTTTTTTTTTTTAAAGAGAAGCAACACTCAGGAAATTCTTCCTATTAATTAATGCGTTGCTTTCTTTGGAAAGGGTATAGTGGAGAGATGAAAGGTGGTGAAAGATGAAGGGCTTCAAACATGGCAACACTGTAATTGCACGAGTAGATAAGTCTTAGAACAGTTGTTGCTCGCCACCTGAAGTAGAGTTGGCGAATTTATTGAAGCTTTTTGTTTCATAGCCCTGATTCATTATTTTACTTCGGTGGGGTTAAGTGCTATGGGAACACCGAAGGTGGGCGCAGCGATACATATAAGTGATAGAAAACTCATACATATTATTTTTTTAAATTGATGTTGTCGTCACCGGGAATCGAACCCGGGACCATCTGTATAACAGTCCAACGCGCTAACCATTACACCACAACGCCCATTTATCTCATATATTTTTTCAAACAAATTTTTATTTGCAGGAAAATAATACTAAAAACAGAAATTGCATTTGCCTAAATTTTGTTAAACTGCGGTTAGGTGTAAATTAGGGAAGCGCACGTGAGCAGAAAATTGTGAGTGGAAGTTGAAATTACTGACGTTATCGTGAGTGAGTGTAAAAAAAATTTCGAGGGTGATTGTGCGTGAGTCATATTTTTGTTTTTCAATTTTGAATTGTTCTTTTTTTTTGAAAAATTTGTATTTTAGTGGTTTATAGCTCCAAAATAATGACAAACCCATGTTATCACAACAATACGATGTTTCACTTTTTAGGATTTTATTTCCGTATGAGTTTTGATCGTTATATTTGAGTGACCTAGGAGAATCACGTGGTAGTAAAAGTTGAATTAACTTATGGAACTTCTTCCGTTTTTTTAAATGTAAGTAGTTCTTATTTTTTCTAGGAAACTAATTATTTATTTTTTTTTTTATGTAAGTACTTCGTAGTTTTACAATGGAACTATTTCTTTATTAAAATATGTATGTAGTTCTTAAAAATATAAAGTAAATGGTTCTTCGGTAAAAAAATGATCAATTCTAAAGAATCAATTATTTTAGTCTCACGTCCTGTTAAAAGAATCGAGTAGGTAATCTAGTAAGGAATGCGTTCTGCCCAAAATGCTTGATTACAAACCCGCTTACCTTTTTGGAAATTTTTTGCTGGGTTACTAAATGACGATTTGACGATTTTTGCTTCCAAAATGACGATTTTTTGACAAACGTTTAATATGTCAGCAAAACATGTTTATTTGCTGTTATTAAAAAATCTCCGGATCTATTTTTGGATTTTCATTATTTCGTTAAAATTAAAAACTATTTTTTATTGAAAGTTTAGCAAAAAAGTTATTTTATGGATTCATGTAAGGTTTATTTTAATTTATTTTCTGCACTTGATAACGGTAAAGACCACTGCAAATGTAGCTAAAAACAAATAAAATTTCACTTGAAAAAACAACGACTTACATTTTAGTAAATTCAACTAACATAGTCATTTGTTTTTTACTGTTCAAAAAATTAACTGCAATTGTATTATTAATGAGTGGTTCAGTCAGTGCAGTAAAAAATAAACCAACATTAATTTGTTTTATTTAAAAAAAAAATCTATAACTATATAAGAGTGGCGTGACTGAGTGACTGAGTGCTGAGGGCTGAGTGACTCAACATCGCCCAGCCAAGACCTCTGGACCTAGGAACTTGAAAATTGGTACATATGTTCCTCCTCCGACTTAGACCTCCACTAAGAAGCGATTTTTTGATATTCCAACGGACAAGACCACAAAGTGGAAAAACTCCTCCTTTATTGGAAAATAATGTCCCTTTTCCCCAGCCAAGACCTCTGGACCTAGGAACTTGAAATTTGGTACATATGTTCCTCCTCTGGCTTAGACCTCCACTAAGAAGCGATTTTTGGATATTCCTACGGAGAAGGCCAAAAAGTGGAAAACTCCTCCTTTTTCGGAAAATAGTGTCCATTTTTCCGAAAAAAGTACCTTTTGCCAAAAAAAAAAAGTACCGAAAACGAAGTCCAAAAAAAAGTACCTTCTTCCAAAAAAAGTACCTTCTTCCAAAAAAGTACCAAGAGAAAAAGTACCGAAAACGTTAATTTTCAAAAAAAAGTACCAAAAAATTTTTATTTTTACCAAAAAAAAGTACCAAAACTATTGACAAAAAGTACCAAAAAAATTAAATTTTCTAAAAAAGTACCAATTTCAAAAATGTCCCTTTCCAAAAAAAGTAATGAAATTTTCAAAGAAAATAATTACCAAAAAAAGCCCCTTTCCCAAAAAAGGTACCAAAAAATGTACCCTTTCCAAAAAAAAGTACCAAAAACAGGTACAATTTCAAAGAGAAAAAGTTACAAAAATGTTCATTTTCAAAAAAAAGTACCAAAAAATTTTTCTTTTTACCAAAAAAAGTACCAAATCTATTGGCAAAAAGGTACCAAAAAAATTAAATATTCTATAAAAGTACTGATTTCAAAAATGTCCCTTTCTAAAAAAAAGAACCGAAATTTTCAAAAAAAAATAATTACCGAAAAAGTCCCTTATAAAAAATAAAAGTACAAAAAAATGAGAAAAAGTACCGAAAATGTTCATTTTCAAAAAAAAAGTACCAAAACATTTTTCTTTTTACCAAAAAAAGTACCAAAACTATTGGCAAAAAAGTACCAAAATAATTAAATATTCTAAAAATGTACTGATTTCAAAAATGTTCCTTTCCAAAAAAAAGTACCGAAATTTTCAAAAAAAAAATAATTACCGAAAAAGTTCCTTATCCAAAATAAAAGTACCAAAAAAATTTAATTTTCTAAAAATGTATCAATTTCAAAATGTCCCTTTCCAAAAAAAAAGTACCGAAATTTTCAAAAAAAAAATTACCGAAAAAGCCTATTCCAAAAAAAGTACCCTTTTCAGAAAAAAGTACAAAAAACTATTGTAAAAAGTACCAAAAAAATTTTCTTTTTCTAAAAAAGTACCAATTTCAAAATAGTACTTTTCCAAAAAAGTACCTTCTTCAAAAAAACTACATTTTCCAAAGAAACAGTACCGAAAACGTTAATTTTTAAAAAAAAACGTACCAGAATTATTGGCAAAAAAAGTACCAAAAAAATTAAATTTTATAAAACAGTACCAATTTCAAAAATGTTCCTATCCAAAAAAAGTACCGAAATTTTCAAAAAAAATACTTAGCGAAAATAATCCCTTTTCCAAAAAAAAGTACCAAAAATTTTACCCTTTTCAGAAAAAAGTACATTTTCCAGAGAAAAAGTACCGAAAAAGTTTATTTTCAAAAAAAAGTACCAAAAATGTCCCTTTCCAAAAAAAAGTACCGAAATTTTCAAAAAAATTAAAAATTGCCTATTCCAAAAAAAAGTACCCTTTTCAGAAAAAAGTACAAAAAACTATTGTAAAAAAGTACCAAAAAAATTTTCTTTTTCTAAAAAAGTACCAATTTCAAAATAGTACTTTTCCAAAAAAAGTACCTTCTTCAAAAAAACTACATTTTCCAAAGAAAAAGTACCGAAAACGTAAATTTTCAAAAAAAACGTACCAAAATTATTGGCAAAAAAAGTACCAAAAAATTAAATTTTATAAAAAAGTACCAATTTCAAAAATGTTCCTATCCAAAAAAAGTACCGAAATTTTCAAAAAAAATACTTACCGAAAATATTCCCTTTTCCAAAAAAAAGTACCAAAAATTTTACCCTTTTCAGAAAAAAGTACATTTTCCAGAGAAAAAGTACCGAAAAAGTTCATTTTCAAAAAAAAGTACCAAAAAAATTTCCTTATAAAAAAAAAAAGTACCACAACTATTGGCAAAAAGTACCAAATAAATTAAATTTATTTATAAAAAAGTACAATTTTCAAAAATGTCCCTTTCCAAAAAAAGTACCGAAATTTTCAAATAAAATAATTGCCAAAAATACCCTCTTAAAAAAAATACCCTTTTTTTTTTGCGTTAAAGTTCAAAATGTAATTTTTATTGGACAATACAATAAAGTATTACCTATCTTATTTTACAGATTTGCAGAAATTTTTTACTCAGCGAAGCCTGCTTCGGACATACCGCAGAGTAAAAAACCCCTAAGTCCGGCCGCAGGCCGGCTACGCAGAAAAACTTTAATATTCACACAATCTTCTTTTGAAAAATTTGTCAATGAAGAATATGTCTATTTTTTACTGGGGATTATTAGCATAATAATGTTAGACATAGTTCCCATGTTGGTTTGAGGGTTATGATAGAAACATTTCAATTCATAATCCGCAAATCGGAAATTGGGATAATGTCATGTCATTCCCGCCTAAAAATGTAGATCCCCAAAAGATTAACTTCTTATAAAAATCGTCCAGGACCAAATATTTTTTTTTTTACAAATTTTGAGCTTTTGTGTTCATTTGTCAAAAAGAGTATATAATTTTGCAGCACTTGGAATATAAAAATTTCAAGAGAATAAGAAAATGTATTTAAAAGTTATGAATTAGTACCAACTTTTACCCCTTCTTACACAGTTAACTTCTAAATATCCAAACTATTTTATAATTTAATTTTTATTATACTTGACTAGCTTAAAAGTCCGAGATATCGTTACCAATAGTTTTTAATGTCGGAATATATTAAAAAGAAAATGATTTCCTGTTTCAAATGGTTCGAAATGGTTCGAGAAGATGTTTTAAATTTTAAGCATAAAGCAATTGTACATGTCATTAAGAGGACACTTTTCCTCTTTAAATATCCATTTATGACAAGTTTTAAATATAACGCAGAAAGTATATCTTAAGTGAATAACGATATAATTACCTAATGATTTTGATTATGATGTTAAATAGAGATTGTCCGTTTTTGCCCCTCTCTTGGTTGATGTCTACGCTTAAGAGAACCTAAATGTAAAATCTCAAGTTCCTAGCTCCTACGATTTGAGCCGGGCTATTAACGGACATTTTTCCTTTTTAACCCCATTTATACAACGTTTTAATTGTAAGTTCAAAGAAACACATATTTTAAAAGCCAGATTTGTGGCCAAATGTTATTTGGCAAAATATTAAAAGTAGATTTAGCCCATCACCGTAAGAAATTTCACCATATAAATTTCTTATTATATATGGTCTGCTCCAGACGAGGAACCTTCAAGTCAAATTTCAAGTTCCTTACTCCAGCGGTTTAAGCTTTGTGATTAGTCCCAATTTTAAACCCCTCTTTTATGGTGAGTTTCAAAAAAATGTTCTTCAATGTTTTCCTTTTTATCCATCCCCGCAAAAGTTTACAAAAATCCCATCTTAGTGGATGTCTTATTTAATAACAATTTGAAGTTGAATATATTTTTACCATTTTTACCAAGTTTTTATTGGAAATTTCAAAAAGTATATCTTCGATAAATTAGCCCATACATCAGGGAATACATATCCTAAAATTAAGATTTCTTCACAAAAGGGTTGGGGCAGTAAATCAAGAGGAAACCTTTTCACTTTTTGCTCCATTACGTAAATATTTCCAATAATCCCATATTTGTGGATGTCTACGCCAGAGGAGGAACATACATGCCGAATTTCAAAATCAAGCGGTTTGGGCTGAGTGGTTAAGGGAACATATTTGCCTTTGTACCAGATTTTTATCAAATTTTATTGGAAGTTCCTAAAGGCAAATTTTAGATTTCTAGCTGAAGGGCTTTAAGTAGGACGATAAGGGGACGACTTTTTATCCTTTTTGTCCTAACAATTTCCATAGGTCGTGATTAGTTGTACACGATCGATAAGGAACCTTCATGACGAATTGAAGTTCCAAGCTCCAGTGGCTTAGATTGGGTGGTGAGCCTGTACTAAATCCCTTTTAAATACAATTTTTACTATGTTTTTATTGCATATTTTAGAAATTATTTTTCCAGTAAATTAGCCCATACACCAAAGGGCACATAATTATAGTAACGGGCAATCCCTTTACAGCGTTTTAATTAGAAGTTCAAAGAAAAACATATTTTAAAAGTCAAATTTCTAGCTAAATGTTATTTAGGATGATTTTGCTCTCACGGTAAGAATTTCCTTAAATTTATTCTTAGATAATGTCTTCGCCGGTCGAGGAAATTTCAAGCCAAATTTCAAGTTCCTTACTGAAGCGGTTTAAGCTTTGTGATTAATCCCAATTTTTCTTATTAAAACCCCTTTTTACTGTAATTCCATCTTTGTGAGTGGAGGAGAAACCTACATACCGTATTAAAAAATCAAGCGGTTTGGGCTGAGTGATTAAGGGAACATATTTGCCTTTTTTATCAAGTTTTGTTTAAAATTCCTAAAGGTATATTTTAAGTGCTTTAGCCCATAGATTGTTGGCTAATGCACTTGAAATTTCAGATTTTTAGCCAAAGGGGTTTAAACAGGACGATAAGGGGAGGACTTTCTGTCTTTTTGTACTACATACTAACAATTTCCTAAAATTCTGATTAGATGTATGTGATGGAGAAGGAACCTCAATGATAAATTTGAAGTTCCAAGCTCCAGCGTTTTAGGCAGCGAGATTAGGCGGTATTAATATCTTATGAATACCATTTTTACTATATTTTTATTGCATCTTTTAGAAATTATTTTTTCATTAAATTAGCCCTTATACCAATGAACACATAAGTTATGGTAACGTGAAGGCTCACTAGGTTGTTATCATAGATAACACGTTGTTTTGCCTTAAAGTTTAAAATGTAATTTTTATTGGGCAACAGAATAAAGTATTAACTTTTTTATTTTACAGTCTTCCATAAATGTTTTACTCAGAGAAGCCGTCTTTGGACATACCACAGAATAGAAAAATCCTAAACCTGGCAGCAGTCCGTCTACGCAGAAATAGTGTAATATTTACACAATGTTCTTATGAAAAACGATTTCATAACTATGTAAGACATAGCTCCCATTTTGATTTGGGGGTTAAGACAAACATATTTTCATTCGTAATCCCCAAATTGTAAATGCTGATAATGCCAGGCCATACCTGCCTAAAGGTTTGGATGCCATCTCTACTACATTGTGTTTTATTTTCCTTAAATGATTAAATTCTTATCCAAAATCAATTACATTTTAAACTTGAAGGCAAAACAATGTCGTCCCCACGCTAACAACGCAGCGGGTATGCCATAGTGTGTACGTATCCCAAAGTCATAGGGATGAGCCCTCTCGGTCGGTTAGGGTGGGTAACCGTCCGTAAAAAATGTTTAGAAATTTTTTAATTAGTAATAAAAATACATCTTAAATACATCTTAAATACATCACACATGTGATATTACCTCATTATAAGAAGGCATGTCCAATGACTTAAGCCGATCTATTGGGCATCGATAGAATGTGGATTTATCACAATTTCATTAATTATTAAATGTTACTAATCATGAATATAAATGTTTTTATACAAACAAAAACTAATTAAAATTATAAATTATAGGTAAATAAAAACCAAACACAAACTACATTGTTATGAAGCTTCAAACTCCTTCAGCTAGAGTTTACAGGCAAGGATCTGGATCTGTGATCAATATCACATGAATTCTGTATAATATTCCACATGTTGGTCATTATATAAAATAACTCCTTAAATATTCACAAAACTTACAATGAATAAAAATTTTTAGGCAGAACTACACGCAGAAAAAAGATCATCGTTTTATAATAGTTTGAGAGCATCATGTTATGACTACAATTCGTAGCAATCAGATTATGATCCTAAATGACGATAAAATCGTCTTCGGTAATCGTAATATGATCATAAAGAGTCATGTATATGATAATTATAATCAAAATATGATAATTTTGTGTCCACAATCATCTTCAATCATACTTTTTCTCTGCACTCCGGGCAAGCCCGGCTTTAGCCGGCTTGTACTGTATAAAATGAATGTAAAATCATAATACTGTAATTTAATGTGGTTTGTTTTTTAAATGAACTACAATTGAAGTCAAAAATTAAATTTCTTCTACAAATGAATGTTTTTTCACTTAAAAATAAAGATACTGTATTACAACTGAAACAACGACAAATATTTACAGCAGAAGTTCCCTGAGTATGTACTTACCTTTTTCATGGTTGGCAAACACTACCTTTTCATTACAAAGGTAGTTGCCTTCCATGGCCACACCAATGCCGTTATGAACGTTTTAAAGCTACGATTCCAATAGTGGCATGTGTCTTTACAGGGTTTATTTCAAAATTCTACCCATCAAATTTTGTTACATCAACAAAATAACGTTATAAATCGTTGTTTCGGTATTTTAGCGTTATTTTGACTTTAACTAGTTCAAGATATTTCAAAATCAAACAGGTTAAATAGAAAACTAAAACCGTTTACATAAGAAGAACCATGTCTTTAATGGAATCGCTTTTTTTAAATTTCCATTCCGCTATCACAGTAACACTAACTGTGATAGCCAATCTTTATTATGAAAAGTTATTGAATGCCGACCCTGCTTTTTTTAATATTAATATTTTTATAAAGTTTAATTAGTGTAAGATTGAGATAAAAACAAAATATTTTTAAATTAAAAAAAAACAAAGATCGAGTTCGAATATTCTCATTTATAAATCCAAAAATAAATCCGGTGCTTAAAAAACATTCCTAATAATATTATAAATAAAGTGTTCCAAAGTGAAACTTCAGATATTCACAATTTATATTTGAAAATTTAAAAACATGCAGTAATAAACAATATTTACATACAAATAAATAATAATATAAATAATAAATAAAATAATAAATAATTTTTAGCAATATTAAAAACCAACCCAAAATGAAAAATATGAAATAATCAAAAATTTCACAATTTATTGTACAGTCAAAGCCCGATATAACAAATGATATATTGTCATTGTCATTCGTTATATCGAAATAATCGTTATATCGCAACAACTTTTTGTACTAAATCGACTGCACATTTTAACATTTTTCAAAATGCAGAATTTATTGAAAATAAAAAAATATAACTGCTATTGTGGGTACACTTTGGGTACAAATTGAAAGTCTTTCAAACAAAAAATTCTTTTCTTATTACGATTTTTTCTATTTATATTAATACATTTTCAGAAAAAATTCGTTATATAAGGTAGTCTATGCAAACAATATGCTAGTTCGTTATATCGCGTTTTCGTTATACCGAGTATTCGTTATACCGGGCTTTGACTGTATTAAACTATGTCATCACATGTAATGCAATTTGAAACTTTAATTCGTTAATGGAAGTCCAAATTTAATAATTAAAGAAAATAACATTGTTAAAGAATTTCTAAAATTTGAAAAAGAATTTAAGATTTAAAAATGGTGCTACTGAAATGGTGTTTACAGAATTATGTAGAATGTTATGTTAAAGTGCTATCGTTATAAAATATCATGATTTTCGAAGTTTAAATTACAGAAAAGTGTAAAAAATCGTATTATATTACACCGATAGTACATAAACACTTGAAATGTGAATTACATTATTATTCTTTTTTTTTATTAAAACTTTATCCCGCTTCTAACAAATATTATTTGTTTTGACAATTTTTTGACGATTTTTGAAAATATAATGACGATTTTGACGATTTTTATTGGAAAATTTGACGATTTTATGCTCCACATACCTGGCAACACTGATCGCGGCTCGTTAAAAAGCTGTTAATCAATAAAACATTGACAATCTGGTAACATTGTGAAATAAAGACGTAGGAGATTAGAAAACTGAACAAAAATCTAAAAATAGAATATTTGTGTTGTTAGTGATGTCACGTACGGTCTATACTAGCAATAAATATGCGGAAATATATTGCAGTATATGTCAAAATGATGTTATCTCTAGTGTGGACCACTCTATTGCTTACATATTTATTGCCGTACATATATGTTGCAATAAGTTTTTGGCAATATTCGGCAACACTTATTGCCAACATATTACGTCAAAATTAGTTGTCATTTTAGTTTGACGTTTATAGAAAAGGAGAAAAGGAAATAATTATAAAATAATTTTTGGAAAAACACTTGTAACAATGTGTACACAGTTTTCTTGTAATTTAACAAACAAGATTCTTTAAAAAAAACGTAATTTTTTTCTTATTATTTATGAATACACAAAATGGCCACGCTCTTAATGTTTTGTTTTTATAACCTTTCTCTTTGAAATTTTCTAAAATATGAGTTACCATAAATACGTGTTCACCACCCTAAACATAAGCTTAGCAATAATAATTTTTTTACTGTTATTCTGCCGACGTATTTCGAATATTGTCAACATATTTATTGCTAGTATAGACCGTACGTCACTTCAGAGTACAATAACAGAAAAGCTAATAGGAAAGAAAACTGCAACTTAGCTGCATTACATTCGAGACCATACTTGGTTGTGATCGCTAAACGGTCATGACTTGTTATTGTTACGTTTGTAATGTAAGAAGAGCGCAGGTTTGATTCCTACAGCCGCAGGTTGTTGAAAAAAATTTATCATATATAGACAAACTGACAATTCTAAATACACAAATAATAGTACAATTTAAATGGAAAAAAGAGGCAGAAACTACCCAGGTAGAAATTTGGGATGGTACAAAAAACGAAGAGTTTTCAAAACGTTTGTTTTTGATGGTACTAAAATAAAAGCGTTTCCAAAGCGATAATTGCAAATAATACGAAAAAAAAGCATTTAAAAAACATTATTTTGGATTGCTATTCGAACGTTCGGACAAAGTATTTTAGGAATACTTTTTATACAAAACTTACAAATATTTGTGAAATAAAAACACTGTAAAAACATTGGTTCAAAGCGTTTTTCCAACGTTTGTAAAAAGTACTTTAGAAGTTCTTATCGTACAAAATTTACAACGGTTTATAAAATGAAACCAATGTAAAACCATTGCGTTAAAGCGTTTTTCTAACATTTGCCAATAGTACTTTAGAAATACTTTTTTTTTTACAAAATATTTTACTGATTAAAAAACAACACTGTCATAAGGGGGTCTATCTATATGCGAACTCGGTTTCTTATGCAATTTTTTTATATAATGAAATATATCTATTTTCCAATAGAGGGCTTTTTATTTTCATATTTGAATATTCGATTTTTAATTTCATTGATTTTATTGATATGTTTTTATATATAAAATTTAAATTAATTTTTCTTTTGTGGTTGTCACAATATCGTTTCGTCAAAATTATGTTTTATGTTTATATTTTTTATACTAAATTACATTTCCCTTAATTTAAAACCCTGAAGTAATACTTTTATGTTTCAAGCTTATTAATTTATATTTTGTTACTTTAAAATATATTTTAATTAAATTCAATAAAAATATTATTTTTCAAAATGTAAATATATAAAATTGTTTAAAATTATTATTCTGATATTTGTGTTGAAAACAATGACAAAGTACTTTAATTGTAGCTTTTTTAACGCTTAGAGAACGTTAAAACTGTAAATTGGTATTTATGAACAATTCATAAAGATCTTTAAAATTTGTCTTTCGAGCGTTTTGACAATGTTCAAAATTACAACCCTCAAAGCGGTTATCATTTGGGTCGTTTTCATAACGCTTAATAACTGTAAGCCAAAATGTTCTGCAAATACTTATTTAACGATTGAAAAAGCATTTCAAAAATTTTGTTTTGCAATGTTTTGAGAACGTTATAAAATACCATCCTCAGACCGTAAATTTGGGTTATCATTTTGCACATTCTCAAAACGCTTTAAATTTGTAATTTTGTATGTTCTGAAAACGCTTGTACCATCATGAAAAATGCTTTTAAAACGTTTTAAAGATTGTATTTTTCTACCTGGGTAGTCTAGTCTGATTTAAAAATTAATAGTGTGTATAATTTTTAGAGAAAAACGTTTTTTCTTCTTCTTAACCTCAACATTTCTAAAATATTGTATTTTAGTAAAGAAAACATTTTTAAGACTTAATAAATTTTTAGTAGGTTACCACAAAGAAAACATTTTTGCACCATTTTTCTCAGCTAACAATGTCTTTTGATTGTGCGTCATAAAAAAATACTTCATAAGTTTTTTGGAAAAATTAGCGACCACTCTATTTCCTAAATGATTTAATTTAAATAAAATAATTTTTGGAATTGAAAGCTGAATTTAAATTGCATATAAATACAGCTCTTTTTGTGTTGTAGCGTCTGAGAAAGGAAAAAAAGTAAAAAAAAAAATAACTCCATTTTTTTTTTATTGATGCAAAAACATTTTAAAAACTGATGATATACCAAAAACAAAGAAATTTTATACTTTTCCTACGAACTCCAATATTTATATAAAATATTTTCTTTTTCCATAGGCTATTGAAACATTTTTATTAATGCGTCGAAATATTGTGAGTCGTTCCATAGCAAATTCCAAAATTTTGCAAACTTGGCTTTTTATGTTATCCAGCGCCATAATTTTACATGGCAAACAAGAGTACAACATTAAAGGATTTTGGTTATTATCACCGAATCCAAAAGTTCCACAAACTGAAAATACAGAAATACAAACATGTGAATTACATTCAGAAACCACTTGCAAGCACTATTTGTTGGATGGTATGCGTAAATATTTTTTAATGGGTCTGTCATTGGACATTTTAAAAACATTATTGAGCAGAGTGAATTTAAAACAAAATCAGTCTAAATTTATTGGTAAATTGAAAAACATTCGCTTTCGTTCCACGACTCTACTGACAACTTATATTGGCATATATAGAGTAAGTAAAATTACTTTACATATAAGCGGTATTCCTACAGGGTCTTTTATTAGGAAGATTGTGAATACCGCTAAAAACAGGGTGTCTAAATTCGAGACAGTCGAATTCATATTTTTATAAGTTTAACTAGTTAAAATTGATTTTTTTTTTAATATAATTATTTGACAACTCTGGATAGTAATTTTCCAAGATGTGGAGATATTTTCATCAAAATCTGGATTTTTATTTTCTTTTTTAAATTTGTATAAATTTGGCTCAGTGTTGCCACTCTTTGAATAATTATTCAAAAACGGGACTGTTTACACATTCGTTGGATAATTTTTGAATAATGACGTTTTTGTGTAATTTTACAGAAATTTCGTAATATTTGCCAATTTCAGGCTTTTATTAATGTTTTATTTGCACATTAAACTCGTTAAAGTTTTTAGAACGTTCACGAATACAGGAAATGTGAGTCTCAGTTCGTTCATAAATTCACACAGCGAAAAATTTTGCAATTTTCAAACTAAAATTCGATTAATACGACTAAAGTCGGTTTATAAAACTGAACATTGGTTGCAACATCCAAAATATTTAGAAATCACACTTTAAAATGGTCGTACTAACCGAATTTATTGGTTGTGTTTACACACAAAAAAATAAAGTGTAAAGTAGTCAATAAAGGGTGATTTTTTAGCAACTTTCTTTTTGCCAACCCTGTTTTTGGCAGCTCAGCTGTTTTTTTGTAACATGTTACTGTTAAACATGTTCAATTTGGTCTATAATTTAACCATGAATCGACTTACAAACGAACAACGTTTGCATATTATTGAATATTATTATCAAAATTCATGCTCGGTTAAGAAAGTGCATCGTGCACTTCTTCCGATTTATGGTCAATTTGGGCGACCTTCTGAGGCGGCTATTCGAAATCTTGTGACTAAATTTAGCACCAAATTTACATTATTGGACATTAAACGACCAACACGCATACGTAGAGTGCGGACAGAGAAAAATATCGCAGCTGTATCCTCCAGTGTTGTTGATGACCGTGAATTATCGAATTCGGCGTCGTTCACAGCAATTGGGCCTCTGTAACTCAACAACGTGGAAATTTTTTTTGAAGGATTTGGGTGTAAAACCTTTTAAAATACAGCTGGTGCAAGAATTGAAGCCAGACCACCTACCACAATGGCTAACTCTTTGTTAATTGGCGCTGGAAAAGTTTTATGAAGTTCCACTTTTTTATCGGAAAATTGTGTTCAGCGACGAAGCTCATTTCTGGCTAAATGGATACGTGAACAAGCTAAATTGCCGTATTTGGTGTGAAGAACAGCCAGAAGCATTGCAAGAACTACCAATGCAGCCCGAGAAATGCACTGTTTGGTGTGAATTGTGGGCCGGTGGCATCATTGGATCGTACTTTTTCAAAGATGACGAAGGCAGGAACGTTACTGTGAATGGCGATCGCTACCGTGCGATGATTACAAATTTTGTTTGCCCAAAATGGAAGAGCTGGACTTGGGTGATAACAAGACAATGCCACATGCCACACAACAATTGAGAGGCGAGTTCGACTATTTTTTGTGGGGCTATGTTAAGGCTCATGTATATAGGGACAAGCCCGCTACGGTTGACGCACTGGAAGCCAATATTAAAGAATTTGTTCGTGAGATACCGGCCGATGTGTTGAAGGGAGTATGCCAAAATTGGACCTACCTTATGAACCATTTGAGGCGTAGGCGCGGTCAACATTTACATGAAATCATCTTAAAACATTGAATTATATAGATCGTTCTATGGACTCAAATAAAGATTTTATACATTTCTCAAAACTTTATGTGTTTTTTTTTTAAATTAAATTCCGAAGCTCGTAAAAAAACACCCTTTATATGTATTGCTTTTTAGCGTTAATTACCATTGTCGCCTTTTAAAATGAAATTACATTTGATTTAACTGTAAAACTATTTTGAGTGTGAGTGTAGTTTTAAGTGTAATTTTTCTCTGAGTCTAACACTTTTATTGTTTTTATATTTCAGTTTTCCCATTGTTGGCTAAAACGGCTAAATTATTATCCCGATACATTACATCATTTAATAGCTTCATTTCTGGCCGGTTGCTGCTATTATTTCTATCCACAATCGACATTATTTGCCTATGCTTTAGTTCAAACTATACGCACGTTATGGATAATTTTACAAATTTCAAATGCTGATACTAAAAATAGTATTTTAAAAAAAATACTCTGGTTTCCTTATGCAAAAATCATTTATCCTTTGGCGTTGGCTAACATGGTACATTTATTAGTTTTTGGTCCGAAATATGTTAGTCGTTTTGGGGCAACTATTGGTAATGCTCTTACAAATAATTAGTAAGTATTTTTAACTTCTATATTTTTAAAATAGATTTCGCGACAGCTTTTCTCTTAATTTTCAGCCCAAAATATATTCAAAAGCAAATTGTGCTTAATCAGGAAAAGCTCAAAAATCATACGATTAATGGAGCTGCTTAATAGATGTATTTAATAGAATTTAATTGAGATAATAAATTTTTGGTTGTTGTATAATTTTTTAAGAATAAAATACTTAATTGATTATTAATTACACAGGAGGGCAAATACATAACTTATAAAAATTAATAAGGTTTGTACCACCAATTCTATATATTTTAGGCACGCTAATTTCAATGGCGTACTTTATTTTTCGATCTATGGTACAGTTTTTCAACAAAATTACTTTAAAGTTTGACGCATGTAAATGCAGTTTTTAACATACCCGAGTGAAAAAGTTTATATAAATTTATATATGATGAGAAATTTTCCGCAAATATAAGAAGATATAATTTGATCCGAAAAATGGTTCTATTAAATTGTATCACTTTGGATCTAATTATATTTCAATAGATACAATTTTAGAAAAAATTATCCAATTCTATCGGAGTTTTCTATTAAGTTACAAAACACATAATGTATAATTGAAATTTGAAAATAACTTAAATTTTATTTATATTTTTTTGGACATCAAATTTTCGTTTTAAACGAAATTGTTAATTTTAATTTAATTTAAAAAAATATGTTTGTCAGTAATAAAAATGGCCCAGTAAAATCCAAATAACAGGTTGCAGAACAACGTATACTGTATTATAATACACTCAAAAAACAAAGTTAGTAAAGTCAGCAACATTTTAGTCAGGAGGTTGCTTGCAAAAAAATTGCGAATGTCAGCAAAATCTTTTGCTAAAAAAATACCGAGCTGATTACTAGCAACAAAATTAGTGGATTCAGCTAAAATTATAAAATTCTTGCTAAAAGTTAGTAAAAATTAGTGCTGACATTATACTTTAGTTAATTTATTTGCTGAAAATCTTAAAACTGTTTTTGTTATTATTTTAAAAATAATTTACAATACGTTACAAAATATAAAAATGTTCATAATACCACATTGACGACACGAATTAACTTAATATATAAAAATATATAGAAATAATTATATATAACATAAACAAATTATCTTTCAACTGCTTACATCAATAATTGTCTAAGTGATGGCATCTTTCTAGAAACAAAACGTAATAACAAAATATGAAATATACAACCCATTTTTCAATTAGAAAAAGGAAACATACAAAATTATGTAAGATGTGTGTAATTGTCTTTTGCTTTATTCTGTCTACCTGTACGTATATTTGTTTGCAATTTGACCACACTACATTAATAGTCACTATAATCATTTATTTTACAAATGATTTGCAAAATCCCGAATCCCGGGATTTTCAATATCAATATCGATTGGCATCCCTAGTATCCATTATATTATCGCTTACAAAAAGGGACAATAATACATATTACTTTTGGGACATAGCGAACAAAAGTAATGTTTGCTAGTAAATAGCCTGGTAATGACTGGAAGCCCTGTTTTTGCTGGCGTGTAACAAAAAGTAGGTGTGAGGTCGGAAGGTTAACTATTTGTTAAATTTTATGGGCTTTAAAATTTCTATGTTTATATAAAAAAAATACTTTTACTTATTTTATAAATCTGAGCTCTTTTGTGAATCAAATTTTTTTCTAATACCGATACCGAATAAAATACCGTTTTCGATAATGAAACAAACAATAAATCTCTACTAAAAACATTATTCGAATTGGTTACCAACCTTGCTTAGAGAAAAAAATTTCAAAAATTATCACAATATCCAAAATCTTGTGCTGGATCCGCAATTGAAGGTTGAATCAAACAGTCTTGAATTTTATTGTGCAACATTATGTCATTTTCTAATTGCTCTGCTTATGTTTGTGTACATTTGTAGGTTATGTTGAAATTGTAGGATATTTTGTAGCAATTATATTGAAATTTATTGTATAATGTGTGAAATGACGATAAAAAAATTACTGTGGCATTAAATTGCTTTAGTGTATAATGGGTTAAAATCAACCTTGTATAAGTTATATTTATTTAACCATCCATTAAAACGCTAACATTTTTGTACTTTGTCAACCCTTACCGAAAAAATAATAATTATGATACGAAAAAATGCACTTACCTTTTGATACACTTTTTTTAGCAGTTAACCTAGCAAATCACAAAAACTTTATATAATTCACAATTCATAAGGTTTTCCCAACAGCATTTTAATTTTTTTACAAAAAACTGGGCACATTAAAAACACAATAAACACAATTTTATTTCATCGTTCAATTTCATACAAAAATTTTTGCAAATCACACTTAGAACAGCAACTGACATTTGAAATAACGGTACTGAAAACTGAGGCTAAGCAACACTGGCAAACAAAAAAAAAAATTAGTAACACCCTGTGAAAACACCATATGTTAAAACAGCTGTTGTACAAAAGCAAAATAAAAAAACTCTTAATCGTAAGCCAAATAGTAGTTTTGGTTTTTATTTTATTTACAACATAAATTTAAACAATATCATGGACAAACGACCAAAGGGACTATCTAGCTTTGTATCCCGCAATTTGGTTGCCATTGTTATGGTACCCACTATTATTGCTTTACATTTTGGTTGGAATGCCATGCAAAACAACCGTTCATTGGTACAGGAACACGAACAAATTGATTTGCCGGTTGTAACAGTAAGTTGGAAGGGTCTTAAATATTACAGTTAGGTAAATAACTTTCTAATTTTCTTTAAATTTGCAGTTTTACAAATATTGCCTTAAAAAATTGAGTGGTGATGGCCCTGCCACTAAAGCCGTAAAAGCCGAAAATCCATAGTTTATAAGTTGTCATACTAATTGTAAATAATTAATTTATGTTGTGTAATTAAAAAGTTTTGTGTTAAAAAATCATTTCCTGTTTTAACATTTATTATCATATGACGACACTACTTCAAAAACCGATACGTCCGTAAAGGAACACCGCAACAAATGCAGTTAAAAGAGTTTGGATACACAAACAAAAATATAAAATTATAGTGGAAACGTAGTATTAGTTAGAGTTAAGAAAACTAAAAATTTAATTTTGAAAAAATCTGGATCAATTGAAGAATGGCTTGCCGGTCACCGTTTCGAGTTGGCTTGCAAATATATAGAGGGTGATTTTTTAAGAGCTTTCGGATTTTATTAAAAAAAAAACATAAAATTTAGAGAAATGTATGAAATCTTTATTTGAGTCCATAGAACGATCTACATATATAATTCAATGTTTAAAGATGATTTCATGTAAATGTTGACCGCAGCTACGACTCAAATGGTTCATTCGCTGGGTCCAATTTTGGCATACTCTACAACATATCGGCCGGTATCTCACGAATAAATTCTTCAATATTGGCTTACAGTGTGTCAACCGTTGCAGGATTGTCCTTATAGACATGAGCCTTAACATAGCCCCACAAAAAATTTGGAAATTTTTGCTTGTTCTTGAACCCAGTTTTCCTTTAAAAAAAAAGTGGATCCTTATCCAACTTTGCCAGCGCCCATTCACCAAAAGTTTGCAGTTGTGGTAGCTCGTGTGGCTTTAATTCTTGAACCAGCTGTATTTTATTTACACCCAAATCATTCCGCAAAATTTTCCACGTAGAAAAGTAACATGGCCCGATTGCTGCGAACGGCGAAATCAATAATTCACGGTCATCAACAACACTGGCGGATACAACTGCGATGTTTTCCTCTGTCCGCACTCTACGTATGCGTGTTGGTGGTTTAATGTCCAATAATATAAATTTGGTAAGAAATTTAATCACAAGATACCGAATAGCCGCCTCAGAAGGTCGCCCAAACTGACCATAAATTGAAAGAAGTGCACTTTCTTAACCGAGCATGAATTTTGATAATAAAATTCAATAATCTGCAAACGTTGTTCGTTTGTAAGTCGATTCATGGTTAAATTATAGACCAAACTGAACATGTCTAACAGTAACATGTTACACGAAAACAGCTGAGCTGCCAAAAACAGTGTTGCCAGAAGATATTAAAAAAAAAATGTAGATAAATCGTTGTCCATTCTAATTTTTTTCAAAAGAAAAAACGATTTCTTCAGCATAATATGGCCTAAGCAAGTAAAAGAAATAGAGATGGTAGTCAATACTGCTAAAATACCGTTATCGATTCAAATCCGTTTCAACTGACTATCATTTTGTATTTGTATTTAATTCAAATACTATAATTGTAATAGTGTTATCCGTAAAGTACCGTTATTGATAAAACCCTTTAACCGGCAAGCCCACCTCTAGGCGGGGTATTTTAAATTGGCCATAAGTTCGCCAAAAAAATGTTTTATTATAAAAATGTAAGCTATATCGATAGAGAACGAAGTTATCCACAAATTTTGCGAAGTAATTTTTTGTGTACATGTCATGGTTTGGAAGCGAGAAAGCGTTATAGTTAAAATTTTCAGTAATTTCAAAAAATAAATATTTTGAAACAACCACAATTTTGAAAAGTCCTTAAATCACATTTCTGTTAACATGAAACCATCCATATTCCACACAAAGGAAGATTAAAGGGTAAACTTTTGGAAAATACTCTAAGTTTGTTCCAAGGATATACAGGACTTAAAAAGGATACATATAAAAGACATCATCTTATCTTGAAAACGAGTGGACGGATTTTTATGAAATTTGGCAGAAATATTATATTTGGTAGCACTATCAAAGCTTCAAAGTTTTGTCAATATATATTAAAGTTAAGGTTCGTTATCGCTCGATTTCGCGTTTTTCGAAAAACGATAATCGCCATATCTTTTTATCTAAAAGCTCAAAACGACTAATTTTTGGACTATTGTTATATCTTTGTAAGAAGAATAATTTATGCCTTAACTTTTAAAACTTTATAGGTTAGTTTTTGAGATAGCCTCTAAACCTATTTTGACCCATATCGCCTAAAATAGGCAACAAAAAAAATTTCGCTAAAACAAAATATTATTTATTTCTCGTACCGAAAAAGTGCAATAAATTTCAGTCCAAAAAAATTTATGCCGGTTAGAGGGATAACTTAAATACCGAAATCCTGAAAATAATATTATCGAAATAACTAAAATGGCGTTATCGCTTAAATACCGATATCAAAATGACGCCATAAAATCGTAGTAAAAACAATAAAACAAATTTATAATTTAATAATATGTAAGGGTTTTTTATTGATATAAAATAAAAATATTTATGAATTTTTAATACACCTAATAATGGTATTTGCACAATTTACCATTTAAAATGTTGCTTTACAAGTACATATACAATAAAATATTTTTTTTTTTTTTTAACAAAACATTAATTTAAACTTATTCATAAACATAATTATATAACATTTAAAGCATTATATAAGTTCTAAATACACATAGTTATTATATACACAAATAAAATATTTAAGCATAAGTTTATATTCTTTGTATTTAATACATAAAGGGTGGAAGGAAACGAAAAAACAAATTACCATTTTAAAATCTTAATATTTCTATCACAAAAAACAAAATATGATACCACAGATTAAGGACAATATTCTAATGTTTTTGACCATACGAATTTTTTTACAATTCGTTGCGAAATATTGCTCAATATTACGTTTTGGACACTTTTAATTTGAATTTTTCGAATCTGTTTAATTGTAAAAATCACAGATTTTTGGTAATTTTTAGAAAATTCAGATATTTTATGAATAATCTAAGCCATTTATTTGTTATAAAATTTTTTCATTTTTGGTGTTTCAGAATGGCATGCATGAAAGATGACATTTTGGTGAATTTTCTTTTATGTTACATGACCTTATTCCATTATTCTATTTATGTACAAAAAAGGGCCGATCTGTTGCTAGATTATGAGTTAGAGCAACAAGCACTTTCTAATAAAAGAAAGTTTAAGATTTTATAACCTTTTTTTTTTTAATTCCGTCTGAAATATAGTTGTGGCTTATTTTAAGCGCTTTGAAACGATCACATCTACAATTTCGTTGGCAAACACCTTGTAGCTATGTAAAAGCCAAGCCAGCAATGTAAAAAGAAACTTCAGGAATCAGTTTAACCCTCCGATGAGTGACAGTTCTGAACTTCACGGCCGTGTGAAAAGGTCCCTACGGACCTTTTTTGTAAATCATGTTTTTTTTCATATAAAATTTTTTTTTTTGATTTTTGTTTTTGTTTTATTGTTTATAACTAAAGTAGGAGTAATTTCAGTTTGAAAAGGCAAAAAGGCCCCTAGGGACCTTCTGACTCATCGGAGGGTTAATTTTTAATTATACCTCAGGTGTTTATTTAAAAAAAAAACGCTTCTAATTGAAGTATACACTCACAAGAACTTTTTCATAAAAAACAGTTATTTAAAACAATTATTTAAAAGTTAAATCGGTAAAGTTGTTTCAATGGAATATACAGTTAAATTACCAAAGAAATATGTTTTTTTAACGTTCTGTCTGTTATTCAATAAACAAAATTAACAAAAAAAAACGAACTTTTTTTCGGTAATAGTAAAAATATTCAGTTAAAATTTTCTGTTCAAAACAAAAAGTTGTTATATTGAGTATTGAAATAAACGAAAACAATCTATTGTTTTTATGGATTTTGTCAATTAATTTTTCAACAGTTGAAAATAAACTAAAAAATATAATTGAAGGGCTTAGTGCAAAAACATGATAAGCCAGACGTTTTCAAAAAATAATTTTATGTGTTCATTGCATTACCTAACGTGGTATCAATATCCACTTAAATTTTTTAAGCTATATTCCAAATACTTTCAGATCTAGAGCAAATGTTAGTTTTTACAATTCGACTGTATTTCAATATTTTTTGACGCAAGAACATGATATGCCACACCAATAAGATAAATAAATTTTCTGTAAAAAACTTGATAAGCCACATTAATTTAATAAAATGTTTTTTACTGTCTTCTTGTCTCCCAGCGAGGAACATGTGAAAGAAGCCACATCTTTGCACTTACAACAAGTATATTTATCACGAAAATCTGTCAAATCAGCTATCTATTCTTTAAAATAAAAATATTCCAAATAAAATTTGTGCAAAAACTTGATAAGCCACATTGACGTAATAATATGGTTTTTACACTCTTCTAGACTTCCACCGACGGATATGTAATAGAAGACACATACTGTCACTTATTACAAGCATTTATAGCTCGAACATCTTGTTTAACAGCTGCCTAGAAGTCATTGAAAACCATTTCTTTAAAACCAATGTGGCTTCTTATCATGTTTTTGTAGAAATTTTATTTAAGATTTTCTTATTTTTAAGAAATAGTCGCTGTTTTTCTGGACTTTTATATTCTAGATACTTGTAATAAGTGCCAAGAGGTGTCTTCTATTACATATCCATCGCTTTAAGACTATAAGGCAGTGAAACCCATTTTTTTCAAATCCACGTGGCTTATCAAGTTATTGCAGAAATTCTCTTTAAGATTTTTTTATTTTGAGGAAAAAGTTGCTATTTTGCAGGATTTTCGAGCAACAGATACTTGTAATAATCATTTATTACAAGTTTCTACAGCACTAAATGCCTGAAATACGATATCATTTCTTCAAAATTAAAAAATTCTAAATAAAATTTCTGCAAAAACTTGATAAGCCACATTGACTTAATAAAATGGTTTTTACTGTCTTATAGTCTTCCGAAGAAGGTCATGTAATAGAAGACACATTTTGGCACTTTTTACAAGTATCAAGTATCAAGAAAGAAAATCTAATTTGCTACCATTTTTCAGACTATGAACTTCTTTACTTATCTTTGTGCAATAACTTGATAAGCCACACTTTTTTTTTTGTAAAAAAGCAGTTTCCGATGGATTTCTATCATCTATGAACGGGTATGTAATGGAAGCCTTCCTTACACAGAAAAAATTATGGGCCAAAAATATCTAATTAATCGATTGTTTGAATATCAATTGCAATTTAAACAATTTTTTTAATTGATTCAATTAAAAAATTTATTGAATTTTCTAATATATCCATACAGTGTTGACAACATGTAAACAAATTTTTTAAAAATTTGGCAAACTATTTTTTTTTTTATTTTATTTAGATTAAATAACACAGTGCAACACATAAATTGGTTCCTCTTTCGTACCCGGTTTTTTTTTAAGTGTATATCGAAACTAAAAAAATCCGCAAAGGACTTGGCCAGATTACATCGAAATTTTTTTTTTTTGGACAACCTAAGTTTTTGCACCCAAACATGATTTTTTTAAAAAAGGAAAATTTTTATGGAATCCATATATCATAAACCGTTCGGAATTTTGTTTTTATGTCTTTGGCAAAGTTGTAGATCCAAACCAAAGCAAAAAAATTCTCATATGGACCGACCCAAAAAATTGCATCCACTGCATCAAAATTGCAAAAAATTGGGAAAAAAATGCTATTTTTTATGATTTTTTCATGATTTTGTCCTGAAATGGCTTAAATACTGGGAATTTAAGAAATCTTTCTTCAGCTAAATTATATCTAACAACAATATAAACAACTCTCTAGTACATGTCATCTTAAAACGAACATTCCTTAACCCTAGAAAGCACATCTTTTTGCTCACACTTATTTTGCATAGCCAATGTTTGTCGTTTCGACAAAGAAAGACTATATAGGTTAATGCCGTTTTTGTTGTTACTTGTTTTCAAATTTACTATTTAAACATTTTATTGTTGTAATGCTGATATGTTTTTGAAAAAATGAATATATATATTTTATTAATAAAAAGTAATTATATATAATAAACATTTGCCTTTTTGAATGTCCAAAAACTTTAATTAACATTTTCGGCTAAAACTTGACTTAAAACTTTAAATTTTGGCCATGCAAAAGTTACTCTTTATCAGCCTTTTAACGTCCCAAAAAACTACTTTTGCTTTTAATTCTCATTTCTTTTTTTTATAAAGCTACCCAAATATAATTTACAACACCTTTTTTATATTTGATCGATTAACATTCTTTCTTTAATAATTGTGTTAAAAATATACTAATACAGCAAAAAAAAAAAAAACTGTCCAAATCCAATTTTCTTCATTTTTATGTTTTTTGCGGCCAACAAAGAATACTATTTTATAAAAGTTTTATTATACTGTAATCAAAGCTATTGGTCATTACAATTAGTATCCGACCGAACTCACTTTGTTTGGCCGAAGCGGTAGCCGAACTTCGGACAGATTTTCAATGTTCGGCCAAACTTTTAAATTTACTTTGTAATTTAAATAAATATGAATACTAGGGTGATAACTTTTTTTGGACAACATTCTCCCCAGGGGTTTTCTAATGGCAAATATTGTATTGATGATAAAAAAAAACTATTTCAGTTCAATTTCAGTTGAGGCATCAAAAAAAGTTTTTTTTTTTTTAACTTTGTTTGCTTCAAAACTTTAACGCGTTTGGTGCGTAACCTTTTTTAACGATAGCGAAAAACTAAAAACTCAGTTCTTAATATTTGGCCATGCCCTACACGATTTTGTCTGGGGAGATTTGATATTTGCAAAAAATGCAAAAAGTTATTACCCTAATGAATACATCTCAAAAAAATAGCTAATTTACAATTTTCTTTAAAAAATATGAAATAATGAGTTAATTATTTTAATGTTGTCTTTTGAAAAAAAAAAAAATGGCAATGCTTTAACTTTGTTATTTTTAATAAAATATGTAAAGAATTGTACTAGAACTTAAAGAATTTATTCTTAAAATGTACTCAATTTCTTAAAATACACGGAGGTCGGCCAAAATTTGGCCGTAGGCCGAACTTAACTGAACATCACTTTTTGGACGAACTCTGAAGCCGAATACTCGGTCGGACATTAATTACAATCCGCATTAGAAAATGGTATATTTTTTTCGTTTCCACCTATTAAATTAAATCTAGACTTATTTATAACGAAAAAATATGAATCACGGACTAGCTATCGATTAGTAAGATATACATAAGTATTAATTGCTCGTTAGTCAGTGGTTAGTCTTTCGTTTTAAATAAGTCTTAAATATATATATATTTATATTAGGTATAAAAATACCTAATTTGTTTCATAATTTACGATAACAAGTAATTTTTATGAAAAACGTACTAATTTTGTATCGACGTTGATATTTTTTTTATAATTTTGTTTTGGTTGTTTAGCTTAAATACTATTTTCATTCAATATAGATGATTGTTATTATGGTAATATATATTTATAAAATCGATTCATATAAATATTATTTATAAATAATTTTATTTTATTGTAGACTAAACTATTTAAAAAAGAAATATAATTTCTTAATTTGAAAATAATAGCATGAAATAGCATATAATAATGTAAAATCTCATATCTAGGAGGCAAAAGTGAGCGGAACAGAAATAAATTTTTTTTTATACGTGCCTATTTAAAGCATGTTTTTACATATTCCATACGATTTTTCCAAAATAGTTTGTGTAAGTCAATAGAGGATAGTTGTAGCTTTCAAAATGCTTACTGCTTAATTAGACCATTATGGAATTAGAGCAAAAAATAATAAAAAATACAGTTTTTTTTTTTTTTTAAAAATAAGTTCCGTTTCATATTTATAACCCATGTATGAAATTATACTTTGTAGCTCTATTAAATTTAAACTTTAGTTTCTAACTTCAACTGTGATATTATACTAGTTTTTAGAGGATTTTATTGATTTTTTTTTTTTTTTTTTTTTTTTTTTTTTTTTTGAATTTATTAGGTCTTTATTCATTTGAAGTAATAATTCATTATAATTTTGGCTCTGCGCCTTAAAGGCATTGTAGAGGCGAGTTGGCAATACAAATATTACAAACATATTTAAACTAATAAAAAAATAAAGTAATTACAAAAAAATAAAAATAATAATAATAATAATATATGTATATATCTTTACTAGATATTAATTTAACATTTATAATCGCTAGAATAAGATCTCTTCTATATGTTGAGATAAATAATCTTTAACATTTTTTTTTTTAAATTGAAATTTTGTTTGTATTTTTAAAATTTGGAGGCAAATTATTGAACTCACGACTACCCATGTATTCTATTCTTTGTTTCGTTGCTTCCAACCTACACCGGGCAACTGATAAATTCATATTGTTTCGTGTATTAAATGAAGACTGGTTTCTCGAAAAACTTAGTGTGTGACAGGCATGATAAATGGGATTTTCAAATAGTACCAACCAGCATAAAAAATAGTACTTTTTCGACCCTCATAGTACTAAGTACAAGTTTTTATTATAAATTAACGTTTTTTAAATTTATTTATATATAAAAACAAAATTTAGTTGATTTTAGTTACAGAATTTATTAAAATTATCAGACTATTTCTTAAATTCAAGGAAATCTATTTCATTACTCATTCGATTTTAGAATCACAATGCAAATTTGAAGATGTTGGCAATGGCATTTTTTCAATTGTACTTTTTTAAGATATTTTTTTTCACTTATCGAACACTTTTTTTTACTCGATCTCAAATAAAATCATCTTTAATCAATTCCATTTACAACGATTGGATCCAAATAAATACTTTTAATAAATGTTAATTTATAAATGGGTAATTGAATTAAATGTTGTATCCTGAAGTTTCTCTGAAGTTTCTAAAAATAGAACTGTTGTGTTGTTGGAGTTGTACTTCTGAGATAATGTATGCAAGAACAAAAACACCGTGTATTGAATAAAACTAGTTTTAATCACAACAAAACTCGACCTGACGATAGATCAGTGCGCTAAAGCGCTCTGTCTTATGTGTGGTGCGAGTGCATGTGGCATTAGAAATCAGTTTATCTATACCACGGTCAGTGATTGCACAGAAAATTTCATATAGACGCAATCGAACAAATAAAAACATAACAAATATTACATTATTCAAAAAACAGGGTCACTGACGAAGGTTCAATACCAGAAACTGCGCAGTCTGATTCAGGAAAATTGAAAAATTTACAATGTAGTTATGATTTTTAACAAAATACACTCATTCTTCTCTACCACGTCTTTCACAATTAAATTTAAATTAAATTAATTATAGTATTAATTGCAATTGTGTGAAAAAGACGTTAAAATTCAAACTCAATCTTTAATTTTTATTTATATGTAAATAGTACTAAAAGAGTCAAAGGAGTACCATGGTACTTTTCCGGATCAAATAGTACCAAAAAAAGTACTATAGTACTAACTTTATCATCCCTGGTGTGTGATGACCAATATTGTTAAGACATTTGAAAACATAAATTAATAACTGCAACTTGTAAATTCCGTGAATAGGTAGAACATTTTTAAAGACATTTCTATATAATAACACCGTAGAATAGGTTATTGGAAGGTTAGCTACAACTTTTAACGCTTTATTTTGCATTCTTTGTAACGCTTTGAGCTCGTTTCTTTTTTATATCCATACGATAGAGCCAAGTAATTTAAATGGCTTTGAATTAAAGCATTATAAAGTAATAATTTCGTACTTTTATCAAATTTATTTTTCAATTTATAAAGTAGACCTACACCGTGAGCAGTTTTTGTCTTTAAATTACGAATATGCTGACACCAAGACAGATTACTTTGGAGTTCGACGCCCAAATACTTGATGGAACTAACTTCCTGAACCTCATTACCATCCACAAATACGCTAAAGTGACTGCGATCACCATGTGGCTTAAATCTTATTAATTGAGTTTTAGTTGGATTATTTATTTATTTTCTACATTTGTTTTAAATTAATTTTATTTTTTATGCTGTGTATATGTAAAATATATTGTGAATTAAATGTTTAAAATTTGACAAGACTATATATTAATAAAATTATCCTTGTGTGCCCCGGTAGGCTAGTTGGTAGCGTGTTGGCTTATCAGTGCGGGGGTCGTGGGTTCGATTCCCACCAGAGGCACTGGACTGTTTTCGCTACAACGCGCCGAAGGCCATAGTAGCTAGAGCTCGGTTAGGGTAATAGTATATAATTTGTAATTATATGATTATTAATTAAAAAAAAAAAAAAATTATCCCTGAGGATGATTGGGAATATCCAACGAAACGTCGGATGAAAAATTAGCAAATAGTTTTTATTTTTTTTTTGAAAAGAAATGACCTTAGAATCCCACTTTAGACATTTCTAAAAATCAAAAAATCTTCGAGCTCGAGGTCTAGTTTTTTATAATGATTAATTTATATTTCAATATTTCGACATTCCTCGAATGTCATCTTCTGTATATACTCAGTATAATAATACATGACGTTTTAAAGTTTACTGAACAGAAGATGACATTCGAGGAACTAGACCTCGAGCTCGAAGATTTTTATTCATTAAATATTGAAAGGCCGAATAAATACAACTTTAAAATTTAATCAAGTTTCCTTGAATTTTTGAATTGGCTATGAATTGGCAGAATGTCAATTTGAATAAATTTGTGTAGTGCTGTTAGTTAGCAGACTTGGGCGACGTCAATTACATTTTACAATCATTCACTTGTGAAATTTTTCTATATCATTAATAATTTCAGACCTACGCTCACACTTGTGAGTTTAAACGCTTCCTTGGAAAATTTGTAAAGTGTTTAATACCAAACATGGGGAGTAGTAACAACATATGGACATTTAATTACAGGGCAATTACTCAATTACACCCAATTGCATGTAATTAGACGTAAAAAAGTAATTGGCCATTAATTAAATACACAAATATTGGTAGCACGTCCCATGTCTGGTGTTGAGAAAATTTAAAATTTTGCAGAGAAGCGTTTAAGCTTATAAGTGTGACCGTAGGTCTGAAATTATTAATGATATAGAAAAATTTCACAAGTGAATGATATTGAAATATTATTGACGTCGCCCAAGTCTGAATATTTTCTGAAAGCCTTTTTTCTTCGTATTTCATAACTATAACCCAGTTAAGATTATTTTTTTTTGGCTTTTCAAAAGGACCCAAATTTGTAAGCAACTGTTTTTAGTAAAATGCCAAACGGAACTACCATTACTGATTTGGGAAAAGGACAAATTTTGGCTTTTACAACCGAAAAACTATCAATTTCCGAAATTTCGCTATTAATTGGCCGAAATCAAATGGCAATCTTAAATTTCTTTAATGATAAGAAAAATTATGGAACAAAGAAAATTGTCGTATCGCGATACGAACAGAATTTTAAACACTGCAAGTAGTTCTACCATAAGCTGCAGAGAGCTCAGTGGTCTAGACACAAAATCAAACGTATGGAATTCGCAGAGTTAAGTATGATCACGAATTGGAACACGGTATGTCAAAATTACGATATCCTTTTTTTTCATAACTTAATCCGTTCTTTCACTCAAAGTTATATTTTCGGACGAGAAGAAATGGAATTTGTATGAACCTGGTGGAAATATTGGCGCGAGCTACGTAAAGAAAAACGATACTTCTCAAGTCGCAATTTCGGTGACCTTAATGTCATGATGTGGGGTATATTGGTTTGTAAAGTTTACGGAAATGAGAAGCAATTTAAACTTTTACTTTAAGATGCGAGCAAGATTATTCAAGTTCAAGATCATTTGTTTTTTGTTAAACAAAAATGAATAATCTGGCTCACATCATAATTTATGATAAAAGATCGAAAAATAAACTTTTGGTTTTAATTAAAAAGTAAAACATCTTTTTACTTCAATTGTTGTAAGTTCGTCTTGCTATATACAAACTGTTTCATATTGTTAGTAAAGTAAGTTGATTGTTAATGTTGGTCTACCAGCTATATATGACTCAAGGGGATGGGTTGGTTTTTTGAAATAAATTAAATTTAAAAATACGCCATTTTAACATAGTGGTCAACTTTGGACTTAAACGTTACGCAAAACTGAATGGAGATTATATATTGATGGCTCTAAGTACAGTTTAAAGGCTCTTCTTTTGCATAATGGAAATGAAAAATTATCAATACCAATTGCTCATGCCATTAATACAAACGAAAATTACGAATCAATGATTGAAATTTTGACATTACTTAAATACAACGATAATAAATGGAAGATCTGTGGTGAAGATCTAAGATGTGTGTGATTTAAATTTCTTTGTACTCGTATATATAGTATAGACCATCGTAAATAACTGTTTTAATTTTTAATCTGTTTCAGGTTTGTTTACTGGTATGCAAGGAGGTTTCACAAAAAATTGTTGTTTCCTTTGTCTATGAGATAGTCGCGCTACATGTCATCATTACGTCAGAACAGAGTGGCCAAAAAGAACTGAGTATTCACCGGGAAAACAAAACATTTCAAATAAACCATTAATTGATCCAAATGACGTTCTTCTTCCGCCGCTGCACATAAAATTGGGCCTTTTTAAGAACTTTGTCAAGGCTCTGGACAAAGATGGTGCAGCATTTAAATATTTGTTAAAAAATTTCATATGCCAAAATTAAAGAAGGCTTATTTGTTGGCCATTAGATCAGGAAGCTATTGAATGATTAAAATGTTTCGCAATGTTCATTGGAAAAAGAATATGCAGCCTGGAAATCTTTCAAGAGCATCGTGCACAGTTTTCTTGGAAACAATAAGAGTGAAAACTACAGACATATTGTTGTTGAATAATTGAAAAAATATCACGAATTAGGTGCACGAATGTCACTCAAAACGTATTTCCTTCATTCGCATTTAGATTTTTTTCCACAATACCTAGGTGCGGTGAGCGACGAACAAGGGGAGCGTGCTCAACAAGATTTAATGGAAATTGAAAGAAATTATCAAGGATTTTGGGACAAAAGCATTCTGGGAGACTATTGCTGGACTCTAATACATGAAACCGAACCAACAAAATACAAACGACGTTCAAATAACGCCATTCACTTTTGAAAATTCATTGATTTTTAAATAAACTAATGATTTTTTATATAAAAAACGAATAAAAACTTTTTTTTGTATCTCAAAAACCTAACGTGATAGAGAAAACCCAATTACAGATTCGAATTCAGCCCACCGAATTACCCTAGGAAAGATATTTGGTTGCTCCAGTCCAAAACCGTGTTGGCTAGTGTAATTTATGAGAAAAAATGCTTCTACTTTTTATATGTCTATACAACGGTAGTACAACTTATCGAACCAGACTGTTAGAAATAATGTAAATCTGGCAACTACTTCAAAAGTGACGTTTGACATCTATTGACATTTGACATGTAATGGCAGTCACTTCCGGTCACTTCCTTTTTAGAGATCAAAGCGATAACCCCATTTTCATGTAACTAAATTTAATTAATAAATACTTTTTAATATTGTTTTGCAATTATAACACTGGCGACGAGGATGGACGAGCAAACGTTGAAAAACGTTTTGAAATCATTTCAAGAAGCTAATCAACAATTGTTACAACAAACGTTGGAAAACAATTTAGCTTCACTACAACGTGTGTTAAGTAAAGAAAATACTTCACACACAAACACAGTACCAGTATTTCGGAATTTCGACAAAGGTATTGAGAAGTGGCCAACGTACATCAAGCAGATGGAGCAATACTTCGTGGCAAACAGTGTCACAAAAGGTGATGTAAAACGTGCTTGTTCTTTATCGTGGGTTGGCACTGACACGTTTGAGTTGTTACAAAAATTTGTGATGGAAATGTGAGTGAAAAGTCATTTTATGACCTTGTGTCTTTGTTAAATGAACACTACATTCAAAAAGTACATGTGCTTGCGGCAATATACAAATTTTTTTCAATAAAACTGAAACTCAACCAATCCAATGCAGATTGGGTGGCTGAATCCTAATCGTTGGTGGATTCATGGAAATCATGCTGTGATTTGAGTGAAGCGTACTTGCAAGTAGAGCTATCTGATAAGGCAAAAAAATGTATGGTAATAAATACGCCATTCGGGTTGTATCAATTTCAACGTATGACTTTTGGAGTGTCTAGTGCACCAGGGCTGTTTCAAAGGCTGATGGGGGAAGTGATATCTGGTTTGCCTCACACCGCAGTGTAAGATTATAAAGATTAAAATAGTTCTAGTTTAGTTTTAAGATTTTTGTACTCAACCCTATACCGCATACAACGCCAAATATGGCTTTTTACTTTTATTGTGATTTCTCTTTACGGTAACGGTACTTTTGCAAATATTTGTCTTATCTATCATTCTTTCTGTGTTGTTTTCTTCTGAAATTCAAAGTGTAGTTATTTAAAAACAATATTTGCTTCTTGTTTTTGCAAGCGTCTCAGTTGTCCTAATAGAAGTGAGTTTTACAGAAGTTTGCCATCAATTTTAAATATAAAAGAAAGGTATTTCTTTCGAAAAAAATTTTTTTTTTATGTAAAAAGTTCATTACATTTATAAATAAAACAATAATATTGATGAAAGGTAAGCATTATAAATACTTTTTTTTGCTAAAATTGACGAAGCCATATATGGCCTTCCATGCAGTTATTCCAAAGATTTTCCAAAAATGAATGTACAATCATTTTATGGTAATTTGAAATATACTGATGAAATCGCTGATGGACTTCAAAGTGATGATGAAAATATATCCGATACCGATGAAGAAGAAGTAAGAGTCCCACTTTCTGATCAGGACAACATTTTTGTACCGGAAACTGATGAGAGCGATTTGGAAGACCATTGTGAGAAACCTACTACTTCAAAGAAAAAACAACCTGAAAAACCAAGAGCCCCAATTTGGAAAGAAAGTCATTTGCCTCCGTATTCGAATGAAAACTTTCCATTTCAGGGAAATACGAATCTCCCAGATATTATCGAGGAACTGGACACACCAGCAGAGTTCTTTAATTTTTTTTTCAATGACGATTTGATCGAATTCATAGTTGAACTTATTTGCACTGCAGATTGATATAAATAAACCTGCTAATATTACTAAAAACGAAATAGAGCAATTTGTGGGTAAGTGAGACTTATATATACTATCAAAAGATGCTATAAAATATTTTTCAGGAATCGTTATATAAGTTAGCAACGTTATGTGAATACCTATAATAGTTGAGCAAATATTGTGAATACCACTACTGAAGTGAATATCGTATTACAAATGCACTTACCTTTTGTAGGTTTTACTTGTTGCTTTATGATTGCCTAAAACCACTAAAATTTTAATAAGAATGCAGACATAGCGTCAGCATATTTTTATTAATTTGTTAAAGCTGTGGAAAGAGCCGATTGGCTAATATAGGGTAAATTTTAAATATTAAAATAATGCATTGTTAGCAGACTTAGGCTAATTTAAAGTTTGTGAAATAAAAATTGACATTCTATGTCGAATCACTCAAAAAGAACAACGTTCTTTTATTAAAACAAAATACAAGAGGCAGTCTTGTTAACTGGCGCCCAACGTACTCTGGATAGATGAAAAAATCCTTATAAAAGGATAAAGTGAATTAAAAAAAAAAAAACAGTGAAAAAATCCTTATAAAAGGATAAAGCGAATTTAAAAAAAAAAAACGTACAAAACCACTTGAAAAAAGTGACAAATACTCTGTAAAAACTACAGAACAACATTTCATAATCTACCTTGAAACGACTTTATCTTATGATATTGAGAAAACACAGATTTATAAAATATTAACAACAAAATTTTTTATTAAAGAAAAATTATGTAGACAGAAAGAAGTTTCGATTTGAAGTGAAAAACATTACCAAAAAAAAAAAAAAAAATTTGATTTTAAAAAAAATTACAAACAACTTATATGATTGAAAAACAAAAAGTATTCTTTCAAAAACTCAAACAAGTTATAACAGTATCACAACACTGTATAAATAAAAAATCAAGCGAACTCAGCAAAAGTTTGAAATCATAACCCAGAAAAGTGTACCGGTGTTTAAATTACCAGAAGCGTAGAAATTTGACGACATTTCTACACCAGCGCTATCCCTCCGAAGCTAGGGATATCAACTGTAACTCTACAGGTAACAAGAATCAGAAATTATCAGAAGGGTAGAAATTTGACGACACTTTTACACCAGCGCTATCCCTCCGAAGCTAGGGATATCAACTATAACTCTACAAGATAACAAAAGTAACAAGAATCAGCAACCTGGAAAGTAGATCAACACAACAATCAACAACCTGGAAAGTAGATAAGAAATATTAATGAATAAATTGTAAGTATTTTTTTGATTTGAGTGTGTTTTAACCTATAAAATAAATTCGATTATATTTAATTTTTTTGGAAACATAATTATTTTGACCGTTAGTTTTTGTGCGCGGCTTAACTTACCGGGTAAACTAGATCAAATTTTTTTTTTCTTTTTCACTTTTTCTTGAAATTACGATTTTTGTTTAAATTTAATTAAAGAACATGAGTTTGTCCAGGGATCAAGTAGTGGACTTAGTTACTGTCTCTGTGGAGGCACTGACGGACGATTTGTCCAGAAGACTGGCTTTACTGACGGAACAATTCGAACGACTTAACCCAAGAGTTGAGACGTATGAACCAGTGACAGTCGCTGGTAATAATCGGGGTAATTCGCTGGATTTAATTAAATCCCTGCCCGAGTTCAAAGGGGAGCTGCAGTCGTATCCCGCGTGGAGAGACGCAGCCCATTTTGCCATGAGCTATTATCCTGCGGGAACGGAGAGATACTATGTGGCAATGGGGATTTTTCGGAATAAGATAACAGGATTGGCTAACGCCAAATTATCGTCATTCAACACGGTCCTGAATTTTCAGGCAATCATTGCCAGGTTGGACCAGTGTTATGCGGATAAAAGGTCCTTACAGGCCTTGGAGAATGAGCTCAGTATATTGAGACAGGGGGGACAGTCAATCTCAGAATTTTACGATTCGGTGGATGAACATCTGACATTGATCATAAACAAGAATAAAATGACTTATTCCAGTAATGAAGAGGTGGCTTCTGCACTCAATGAACGTGCAAGAGATAACGCTTTACGCGTTTTTATTTCAGGGCTTCGTCGCCCACTGAGCGACATTCTATTTTCTGCCCGGCCAGTGGATTTGCCAACGGCTTTGGCAATCGCTCAGGAATTGGAATCTGACCAGAGATGTCAGGAATTTGCGAAAATTTTTGCTGCGGGGGATATTGCAAAGACAAATCACTCTCAACGGAGAAGATTGGCTAACCCTTCGGCAACACGCCATTCTTTTAGGCCCGTCCGCGGACCAATCACGGGAAACGGGGACGTTAATCCCACACCTATGGATGTGGACCCGGGATCGTCAATGTTCAGACGACCGACGGCTCATTCAGCTGGTCAACAATACTCCCAGCAGTCTCGACAAAACCCCAATTTGGCCGTACAACGGCTCTCACAACAGCCATTACAGGGTAATGCCGGCAAACGTGGTTATGAGGACTCAGGCCCAGAGGGTTAATTTTGTTGAATCAGAGGACGCCCCTCATGAATGCGATGATATAAGTTCGGTCTTCGAGTACGACCAAGACGAGGAGGGAGAAGAAGAGTCTGTGGAGCAGCTCAATTTTTTAGAATAAAACCTACCCTACCCTTCGTAAAAAAACAATTAGGGGTAGGGAATTGAAGTTTTTAGTGGATACGGGGACGTTGAGGAATTTTATTCGCCCAATGGACACCTTGGTGGGCGTCGTTTCACTAATGCGTCCTTTTAGTGTGAATTCGGTAAATGGTGCGAATTTAATAGAGAAGAAATGTAGAATGGTTATTTTTGGTTATACAACCACTTTTTATATTTTACCGGCATTGGAGCACTTTGACGGTATAATAGGGTACAATTTCCTTAAGGAAATTCATGCGACTGTTGTGTGCATACTTACCGTATATAGTGTACAGAGGGAAACAATGAAGAACGATTTGGTATTTCAACCTTTAGTTGGAATTAGTCATAGACAATAAAATATTATTTGTAAAATATGAACACCATAAATTAGGTACATGTAAGGGTTTCATATTATTTGTTGATCGTAGCATTTTGTGTTGTCGCTCAATGATTTGTATGTTATTAGACCTCACAGAAAGTTTTCAAGTGCAAGTGACTTAGCGCTTGTGCATTATCAATGAATGTCTTGTACACACGTGTTGAAGTAGGTCAGTGTGTGTATTCTATTATTTGATTGTTCCATTCGTTTAGAACGTTTCTACGTTGTTTCGTTTTTCATAACGTTTCTCCTTTGTAACTATTAGAAGTAAATTAGTATATGAGTCACAACAAAATAGTTTATAAGTCAATTCTGTAAATATCAACGTGCTGCAAACTTAAATATAGAAGAAACGCAAATCTACAAAAAAATACCAATAAAAATTATATTAAGTCCAAAGAAAACAAAAATTGTGTTTTGTATTTGAATTGGAAAAGTCCCGGAACCCCAGAACATCCCTTGATAACAGCATATGGCGATCCTGCATTTGGAACCTGTGTAGCCGAAGCGAAGGAGGTCTCAAGGTCCAATAGGCGAAGATTTACCCATATCTTATGCTAGTAGATCTCTTAACAAGCACGAGAAAAATAAACCCGTAATTGAGAAGGAACTATTAGGTATATATTGGGGTATACAATTTTTTAGACCATACTTGTATGGTAGAAGATTCACGGTTATAACAGACCATCGACCGTTGATATCGTTATTTTCTCATAAAAATCCGAGCTCTAAACTAACACGAATACGACTAGAACTTTCCGATTACGATTTTGATATCGTATATAAGAAAGGATCCAACAACACGAACGCAGACGCATTATCACGAATACAGATAGATTCTACAATATTAAAGAATATGATACCATTGGATAATGATGAGAATATAAAGAAAACGCTAGTACTAACAAGAGGTATGAGGAAAATGTCATCAAAAAATGAAAATATCAATAGCGAGTCTCATAGAGAGTCTGATCAACTCCATATGTGGGATTGCACTTCCATCAATGATATAAAGCATGCATGCAAATTAAAATTTATAGTAGAGAAAAGGCCGACAGATGATATATATAGATATGTAACAGAGAACGACAAATATAATAATGAAATGCGCATTAGATGTAGTGATAATCCAAAGTGCTTAGGTACTCTTTTGGAGAAGCTTTCATCATATTTAAAGAAGAGTAGTAATAGAAAATTTGCCATCGCCAGAGATGATGCAATATTTGGAATGATTTCTGCAGATGAATTTAAGGCCATATATAATGAAGTGAATAAATCGAATGAAGATGACGTAACAATAATGTTATATAGTAAACCTCAAAGAATACTAGACGAAGATAGGAAATTAGAACTCATGAAGTTGTTTCACAATACCCCACAGGGAGGTCATTTTGGAGTAAGAAAAACTCTGCTTAAGCTGAAACAACGGTACATATGGAAAAACATGAACGGAATGGTAAAGAACTATATTTCTAAGTGTGATCTCTGCCAGAGAAACAAGCAGATAAGACACACCAAAGAACCACTTTGTGTTACGGATACACCTACACAGAGTTTTGAAACGGTTGTAATCGATACAGTAGGACCGTTACGTCCTTCTATGTGTTATCGATATATATTGACCATGCAATGTGAATTGACAAAATATGTGGTTGCTTGTCCTATAGAGACAAAAGAAGCGAAGTCCATAGCTAAAGCATTGACTGAAAACCTAATATTAAAGTATGGTATATTTAAAATTTTGAAATCGGACAGAGGAACAGAGTTTGCAAATGAATTGATGAAGGAGATATGTGGGTTATTAAAAATTGAACAACGATTTTCGACTCCTTATCATCATGAGACTTTAGGAACAGTGGAAAGGAATCATAGAGTCCTAAATGAATACTTTTTGTCTTTTGTGGAAGGCGATAATTGGGAACAATGGATTCCTTATTATGCATTTGCGTACAACGTAACTCCACATGTAGATACTGAGTACTCTCCTTTCGAGTTGCTATTTGGCAGAATACCAAGTTTACCAGGTGATGAAGTCATGAATCATCCCCAGGTTTACAATCTTGACAACTACGCCAACGAACTAAAAATAAGATTGAAAAATTCACTAGAGTATGCAAGGAAATTGATAATAAAGGCAAAGAAGAATAGGCAATTAGAATCTTATAGTAAGGCAAATAGTATAAATTTAGAGATAGGAGATTTAGTTTTAGTTAGAATAGAGAGTAGGAAGAAAAGTGAAGCACCGTATAGAGGTCCATATTCCATTGTAGACATTAGTGATCCCAACGTATCAGTTAAGGTAGGAAATAATATTAAGACGTATCATAAGAACTTATTAAAACTTTATAATAATTAAGCAAAAGAAATATTGTAAATAATTTGAAAAATGAATAAGCGTACAAAAACAAAAAAAAAAAAAAAAAAAAGAAAACTAAACAAATTATAGAATAATTTTAATTTTATTCTAAGTCAATAAACTTGATTTTTATGATATTATGTTACTTAAGAAAATAAAAATATAAAAATGTATTATTATGGGTATGCACTATGAAATTCACACATCATTTAAATCCTCCAATTTCTGTTGATTTCGTTTTCACAGAAATTTGATGAATTCTCTTGAGGGTGAGGGTGTTGTGTGCATACTTACCGTATATAGTGTACAGAGGGAAACAATGAAGAACGATTTGGTATTTCAACCTTTAGTTGGAATTAGTCATAGACAATAAAATATTATTTGTAAAATATGAACACCATAAATTAGGTACATGTAAGGGTTTCATATTATTTGTTGATCGTAGCATTTTGTGTTGTCGCTCAATGATTTGTATGTTATTAGACCTCACAGAAAGTTTTCAAGTGCAAGTGACTTAGCGCTTGTGCATTATCAATGAATGTCTTGTACACACGTGTTGAAGTAGGTCAGTGTGTGTATTCTATTATTTGATTGTTCCATTCGTTTAGAACGTTTCTACGTTGTTTCGTTTTTCATAACGTTTCTCCTTTGTAACTATTAGAAGTAAATTAGTATATAAGTCACAACAAAATAGTTTATAAGTCAATTCTGTAAATATCAACGTGCTGCAAACTTAAATATAGAAGAAACGCAAATCTACAAAAAAATACCAATAAAAATTATATTAAGTCCAAAGAAAACAAAAATTGTGTTTTGTATTTGAATTGGAAAAGTCCCGGAACCCCAGAACATCCCTTGATAACAGCATACGACTATGGACATAACGAACGACATTTTGAGATACAGAAAGGGAAATGCTTCTATTGAATACGGAAAAGGGAGTATAAACTTTATGACAGTGGATATGGAGGATATACCGCCTCATATCCGAGGCGAATTCAAGGAAGTTCTGTCCACAAATGCGAACGCATTTGCAGACCCGAAGAGGTCTCTGCCGTTTAATACGAGCATTAGAGCTAGCATACGGACTAGCATGGACGAACCAATTTATAGTAGGTCATATCCAATTCGGTGTCTGATTTTGTGAATAATGAAATTGAGTCACTTTTGAGGGATGGTATAATTAGAAAATCACCATCTCCGTACAATTCTCCAATACATATTGTGGGGAAGAAGGGTCTTGACGACCACGGTAACGCAAATCACAGACTAGTAATCGACTTCAGGAAACTGAACGAGAAAACTATTGATGATAGATACCCTATGCCAGATATATCGGTGATTTTGGCGAATTTGGTAAAATCTAGGTATTTCTCGACATTGGACCTTAAGTCGTGTTTTCACCAGATAATGCTTGATGAGGGAGATAGGCAGAAAACTGCCTTCGGAGTTAACAATGGCAAGTATGAATTCTGCAGACTGCCATTTGGCCTGAAGAATGCACCGATCATTTTTCAGAGGGCCATAGATGGTGTTCTTCGCGAAGAGATAAGAAGAACATGCCAGGTGTATATTGATGACATTATCATCTATTCACCGGACGAGTACTCCCATTTACAGCACATAGATGCCATAATGAAAAGACTCGAAAAAGCTGGTATGAGGATTTCACCTGCGAAACCAAAGTTTTTCAAGACGGAGGTCAACTTTCTTGGTTTCGTGGTGACAATGGACGGTATTCGGACTTGTCCCGAGAAGGTTAGGGCCATTGTGCAAATTTGAGACCCCTGTAGCGTAATTGACAAGTCAACGTTGTCATACCTTAAAATATGACAACTTGACACCTTATTTATGATTGGCTAAAAGCCTAATTATTTTAATTCAGTTACGCGACCTACCTTGACTATATTCACCGTGGGAATCGCAACGTTGCATTTTCACATGGTTACTAATAAGGTAGAATAAGAGACTTTAAAATAAATAAAAGTTAGTTGCTCAGTAGAGCTAAAAGCAAACAGACGACAATCGTGTTTTTAATATACTACATGGCGATCCTGCCCGGGTCTACGGATTATTACCACGGTCCTTCACCGACTGTATACAACGTTATCGCTCTTCTGGAGATCAACAGGCTCGTCAATACTGCCTTACTCAACTAAGGTCGGTTTTCTTCTCATCGGTTCTTGAGAGTCTGGCAGCCGAGTTCAAACGTGACGGTCGTCTACGTGAGTGCAACGTCGGTTTGATTAAAACCTCCACTACCGTAATGCGGAAAAATGTACAGGACAACTCCACACTCAACCAAATAGAACTGTCCCATAAGGTCGTCGGTGTCATCTCCGACTCTTTCGAACCTCGTCGTTACGTTCCGACCCTCAGTGAGGAACATATTACTAATTACTGTTCGACTGACGCGTATCTCAACTCTAACAACGTTCGAACCACTCTTAACTCCACTGAACCAACAAAAACTGTCGCGTCAGAACTGACCCCTTTGGTAACCGTTGTAACATCTACACCTCTGGGTCACGCACGGTTCCCGTCGTAAAGTTAAACCTTGATTTGCATGACTGGACCAAACGGTTACATGAATTACTGACACTACTGGATAGACACTCCGCCGGTCGTCAGATCCATGTACTCTTCAGCGAAATGTCCAACAGGAACTACCAACTCCTAACCTCACTGGTTCGTGGACAGTCTTGTTTGCGGTTTTCTTTCGCCTCAGCAACACCCGGCATCTCCTCGGAACTCCGAGACCTACTCGCCCTAATTAAGTCCGAAACCGTCCTCGTGTTACCCGATAGCTCCTACAAAACTTGTTTCTCGAAACAATCAGTGATGCCCGGAGTCTTTGGGGGTCGTCTCATACCGGATGATGTACACAAAATCAGCAATCTGCGAAGTATGGCTGCACTCGCCGCTAAGGAATTCTACGTGTACATGAGTAAAACACGCGAAGCCCTCGAAGCTCGACTCAACCCAATCTACCAGGAACTCTTGGCCGGAGTAAATGTCATCCAGCACACCGGCGCCGGCTATAACCTAATCGACGTCAAAACTGGTTCCACAATGTTTAAAGACCTGTGGGGAAGAAAACTTACTGGTATGTCATACGCGTATAACGGTGCTTTCTTACAATATGACGAAGAGAAAAACAGTTTTGACCCAGACCAAAAGATCCTCACCCAATACGCTCTGATTTGTGCCGACACCGAGGTTATGGTTGACGAGAAGTTCCTCAAGACGCATCGGAACACAAAAGTACAAACCGACACACTTCCGCACTTCTTCTGGTTAAACGGTCCCCCGGGATGCGGAAAAACTCACTTCATGGTGAATAATTTCTCCGTTGAGGACTCTGTCATTCTGTCTTCCACCCGCGCCGGTGCCGCCGAAATTCGTGCTAAACTCCTCAAACACTTGACCCGAACCGGATTACGTAGTTTGCTCATGAAGAAGACTTACACTGACGTAGTCAACAAAAGAGTCCGCACAATTGCCAGTGCTATGCTCGGTACAAAGATCGATACTAAGGTCCGAACCGTCTTTGTTGATGAGGCCACCATGGTGCACCCTGGACAGATAGTTTACGTCACTCTGTGTTTTCCAAACGCGAAAACGCGAATTACTGACACTACTGGATAGACACTCCGCCGGTCGTCAGATCCATGTACTCTTCAGCGAAATGTCCAACAGGAACTACCAACTCCTAACCTCACTGGTTCGTGGACAGTCTTGTTTGCGGTTTTCTTTCGCCTCAGCAACACCCGGCATCTCCTCGGAACTCCGAGACCTACTCGCCCTAATTAAGTCCGAAACCGTCCTCGTGTTACCCGATAGCTCCTACAAAACTTGGTTCTCGAAACAATCAGTGATGCCCGGAGTCTTTGGGGGTCGTCTCATACCGGATGATGTACACAAAATCAGCAATCTGCGAAGTATGGCTGCACTCGCCGCTAAGGAATTCTACGTGTACATGAGTAAAACACGCGAAGCCCTCGAAGCTCGACTCAACCCAATCTACCAGGAACTCTTGGCCGGAGTAAATGTCATCCAGCACACCGGCGCCGGCTATAACCTAATCGACGTCAAAACTGGTTCCACAATGTTTAAAGACCTGTGGGGAAGAAAACTTACTGGTATGTCATACGCGTATAACGGTGCTTTCTTACAATATGACGAAGAGAAAAACAGTTTTGACCCAGACCAAAAGATCCTCACCCAATACGCTCTGATTTGTGCCGACACCGAGGTTATGGTTGACGAGAAGTTCCTCAAGACGCATCGGAACACAAAAGTACAAACCGACACACTTCCGCACTTCTTCTGGTTAAACGGTCCCCCGGGATGCGGAAAAACTCACTTCATGGTGAATAATTTCTCCGTTGAGGACTCTGTCATTCTGTCTTCCACCCGCGCCGGTGCCGCCGAAATTCGTGCTAAACTCCTCAAACACTTGACCCGAACCGGATTACGTAGTTTGCTCATGAAGAAGACTTACACTGACGTAGTCAACAAAAGAGTCCGCACAATTGCCAGTGCTATGCTCGGTACAAAGATCGATACTAAGGTCCGAACCGTCTTTGTTGATGAGGCCACCATGGTGCACCCTGGACAGATAGTTTACGCCACTCTGTGTTTTCCAAACGCGAAAAGAGTGATAATGGTGGGCGACTTTAACCAAATCCCCTTTCACGACCGCCTACATGTCGGTGTATTGCAGATCACCGTTCCCGTGTACATCGCGTCGCGGTTTGCCTGAACTTCGCGCCACATACAGATGTCCAATAGACGTGGTCTACTCTCTACGTAACCATTACAACGGGGGACAACGTCCCATCTAGTAATAATAACACGGGGGACAACACCCCACCTATTGATAATAACAATTTGGAACAGAATAACGGGAATATGCCGCAAACACCGATTGAATTTCTCACTGTCGCCTCTAGACTCATTCCGGAGTTTGATGGCCGACCTGAGAATTTACAGGGCTTTATATCGGCCCTGGAACTGGTAGACAGCGTGTGTGAAAACCATAATGCCATTGCCATTAATTTAGTAAAAACAAAACTAAAGGGCACTGCCATTAATATACTAAAAGGGTCTGAGACAAATTTGGCTCAGGTGATCGACTCCTTAAAATCGAACGTAAAAGGAGAATCGGTCGATGTAATTTCTGCCAAACTAATGAACATAAAACAGGCGAGCAAAAATGCGAACGCCTATGTAAAAGAAGTAGAGGAGTTAACGAAATCCCTACAATCCGCTTATATTTCAGATGGCTTAACGCCATCGGTAGCCGATAAATATTCGACCAAGGCTGCGGTTAGAGCAATGGTCAGGAATGCGAGTAACGAGAAAGTCAAACTGATAATGCAGTCGGGCAAGTTTGACACTCTTAACGAGGCAGTGGCAAAATTTGTCGAATGTTGTACCGATGTATATGGACAACAGAATGCCGTCCTATACCTGAATAGCCAGGGAAACCATGGTAACTACTATGGAAACAACCGTAAAAATAACCGTGGAGGTTATCGCGGAAATAACAACAATTCAAATAACCGGAATAGGAATACCTACCGGGGTAACAATAACGGACGTTACAACAATAATAATGATAATCGCAACCAAAGGGGCCGCGGAAATAACCGTGGATCCCGATATACAGGAAACGTAAGAGTGGTCACCGATCAGAATAATGGTCCGGAAAACGACCGAACCCCAGGTACTCAGTAAATGGGACCAATTACAACGGTAGAATCTATAGTATGAATCTGAATTTTACATCATATGTCTCAATGCGAACAACATTAAATGATAGCGTCCTGATATTTTTAGTTGACACAGGCGCTGATATTTCTGTAATTAAAACGGGTCAGGTAGGCAACACTTCAATTAATTTAAATGACATAACTAGCCTTCACGGCATCGGTGCAGGTATAACCTATACATTGGGGAAAGTTACCACAGAGTTGAGAATTAAGAACCTGTTGGTGAAACACGAATTTCACGTGGTTAGTGATGAATTTCCTATTCCATCTGAAATTGTAAGTATTTTTTTTGATTTGAGTGTGTTTTAAACTATAAAATAAATTCGATTATATTTAATTTTTTTGGAAACATAATTATTTTGACCGTTAGTTTTTGTGCGCGGCTTAACTTACCGGGTAAACTAGATCAAATTTTTTTTTTCTTTTTCACTTTTTCTTGAAATTACGATTTTTGTTTAAATTTAATTTAAGAACATGAGTTTGTCCAGGGATCAAGTAGTGGACTTAGTTACTGTCTCTGTGGAGGCACTGACGGACGATTTGTCCAGAAGACTGGCTTTACTGACGGAACAATTCGAACGACTTAACCCAAGAGTTGAGACGTATGAACCAGTGACAGTCGCTGGTAATAATCGGGGGTAATTCGCTGGATTTAATTAAATCCCTGCCCGAGTTCAAAGGGGAGCTGCAGTCGTATCCCGCGTGGAGAGACGCAGCCCATTTTGCCATGAGCTATTATCCTGCGGGAACGGAGAGATACTATGTGGCAATGGGGATTTTTCGGAATAAGATAACAGGATTGGCTAACGCCAAATTATCGTCATTCAACACGGTCCTGAATTTTCAGGCAATCATTGCCAGGTTGGACCAGTGTTATGCGGATAAAAGGTCCTTACAGGCCTTGCAGAATGAGCTCAGTATATTGAGACAGGGGGGACAGTCAATCTCAGAATTTTACGATTCGGTGGATGAACATCTGACATTGATCATAAACAAGAATAAAATGACTTATTCCAGTAATGAAGAGGTGGCTTCTGCACTCAATGAACGTGCAAGAGATAACGCTTTACGCGTTTTTATTTCAGGGCTTCGTCGCCCACTGAGCGACATTCTATTTTCTGCCCGGCCAGTGGATTTGCCAACGGCTTTGGCAATCGCTCAGGAATTGGAATCTGACCAGAGATGTCAGGAATTTGCGAAAATTTTTGCTGCGGGGGATATTGCAAAGACAAATCACTCTCAACGGAGAAGATTGGCTAACCCTTCGGCAACACACCATTCTTTTAGGCCCGTCCGCGGACCAATCACGGGAAACGGGGACGTTAATCCCACACCTATGGATGTGGACCCGGGATCGTCAATGTTCAGACGACCGACGGCTCATTCAGCTGGTCAACAATACTCCCAGCAGTCTCGACAAAACCCCCAATTTGGCCGTACAACGGCTCTCACAACAGCCATTACAGGGTAATGCCGGCAAACGTGGATATGAGGACTCAGGGAGAAGCGCTCCCGTGCAAAAGGCCCAGAGGGTTAATTTTGTTGAATCAGAGGACGCCCCTCATGAATGCGATGATATAAGTTCGGTCTTCGAGTACGACCAAGACGAGGAGGGAGAAGAAGAGTCTGTGGAGCAGCTCAATTTTTTAGAATAAAACCTACCCTACCCTTCGTAAAAAAAACAATTAGGGGTAGGGAATTGAAGTTTTTAGTGGATACGGGGACGTTGAGGAATTTTATTCGCCCAATGGACACCTTGGTGGGCGTCGTTTCACTAATGCGTCCTTTTAGTGTGAATTCGGTAAATGGTGCGAATTTAATAGAGAAGAAATGTAGAATGGTTATTTTTGGTTATACAACCACTTTTTATATTTTACCGGCATTGGAGCACTTTGACGGTATAATAGGGTACAATTTCCTTAAGGAAATTCATGCGACTGTTGTGTGCATACTTACCGTATATAGTGTACAGAGGGAAACAATGAAGAACGATTTGGTATTTCAACCTTTAGTTGGAATTAGTCATAGACAATAAAATATTATTTGTAAAATATGAACACCATAAATTAGGTACATGTAAGGGTTTCATATTATTTGTTGATCGTAGCATTTTGTGTTGTCGCTCAATGATTTGTATGTTATTAGACCTCACAGAAAGTTTTCAAGTGCAAGTGACTTAGCGCTTGTGCATTATCAATGAATGTCTTGTACACACGTGTTGAAGTAGGTCAGTGTGTGTATTCTATTATTTGATTGTTCCATTCGTTTAGAACGTTTCTACGTTGTTTCGTTTTTCATAACGTTTCTCCTTTGTAACTATTAGAAGTAAATTAGTATATAAGTCACAACAAAATAGTTTATAAGTCAATTCTGTAAATATCAACGTGCTGCAAACTTAAATATAGAAGAAACGCAAATCTACAAAAAATACCAATAAAAATTATATTAAGTCCAAAGAAAACAAAAATTGTGTTTTGTATTTGAATTGGAAAAGTCCCGGAACCCCAGAACATCCCTTGATAACAGCATATGGCGATCCTGCATTTGGAACCTGTGTAGCCGAAGCGAAGGAGGTCTCAAGGTCCAATAGGCGAAGATTTACCCATATCTTATGCTAGTAGATCTCTTAACAAGCACGAGAAAAATAAACCCGTAATTGAGAAGGAACTATTAGGTATATATTGGGGTATACAATTTTTTAGACCATACTTGTATGGTAGAAGATTCACGGTTATAACAGACCATCGACCGTTGATATCGTTATTTTCTCATAAAAATCCGAGCTCTAAACTAACACGAATACGACTAGAACTTTCCGATTACGATTTTGATATCGTATATAAGAAAGGATCCAACAACACGAACGCAGACGCATTATCACGAATACAGATAGATTCTACAATATTAAAGAATATGATACCATTGGATAATGATGAGAATATAAAGAAAACGCTAGTACTAACAAGAGGTATGAGGAAAATGTCATCAAAAAATGAAAATATCAATAGCGAGTCTCATAGAGAGTCTGATCAACTCCATATGTGGGATTGCACTTCCATCAATGATATAAAGCATGCATGCAAATTAAAATTTATAGTAGAGAAAAGGCCGACAGATGATATATATAGATATGTAACAGAGAACGACAAATATAATAATGAAATGCGCATTAGATGTAGTGATAATCCAAAGTGCTTAGGTACTCTTTTGGAGAAGCTTTCATCATATTTAAAGAAGAGTAGTAATAGAAAATTTGCCATCGCCAGAGATGATGCAATATTTGGAATGATTTCTGCAGATGAATTTAAGGCCATATATAATGAAGTGAATAAATCGAATGAAGATGACGTAACAATAATGTTATATAGTAAACCTCAAAGAATACTAGACGAAGATAGGAAATTAGAACTCATGAAGTTGTTTCACAATACCCCACAGGGAGGTCATTTTGGAGTAAGAAAAACTCTGCTTAAGCTGAAACAACGGTACATATGGAAAAACATGAACGGAATGGTAAAGAACTATATTTCTAAGTGTGATCTCTGCCAGAGAAACAAGCAGATAAGACACACCAAAGAACCACTTTGTGTTACGGATACACCTACACAGAGTTTTGAAACGGTTGTAATCGATACAGTAGGACCGTTACGTCCTTCTATGTGTTATCGATATATATTGACCATGCAATGTGAATTGACAAAATATGTGGTTGCTTGTCCTATAGAGACAAAAGAAGCGAAGTCCATAGCTAAAGCATTGACTGAAAACCTAATATTAAAGTATGGTATATTTAAAATTTTGAAATCGGACAGAGGAACAGAGTTTGCAAATGAATTGATGAAGGAGATATGTGGGTTATTAAAAATTGAACAACGATTTTCGACTCCTTATCATCATGAGACTTTAGGAACAGTGGAAAGGAATCATAGAGTCCTAAATGAATACTTTTTGTCTTTTGTGGAAGGCGATAATTGGGAACAATGGATTCCTTATTATGCATTTGCGTACAACGTAACTCCACATGTAGATACTGAGTACTCTCCTTTCGAGTTGCTATTTGGCAGAATACCAAGTTTACCAGGTGATGAAGTCATGAATCATCCCCAGGTTTACAATCTTGACAACTACGCCAACGAACTAAAAATAAGATTGAAAAATTCACTAGAGTATGCAAGGAAATTGATAATAAAGGCAAAGAAGAATAGGCAATTAGAATCTTATAGTAAGGCAAATAGTATAAATTTAGAGATAGGAGATTTAGTTTTAGTTAGAATAGAGAGTAGGAAGAAAAGTGAAGCACCGTATAGAGGTCCATATTCCATTGTAGACATTAGTGATCCCAACGTATCAGTTAAGGTAGGAAATAATATTAAGACGTATCATAAGAACTTATTAAAACTTTATAATAATTAAGCAAAAGAAATATTGTAAATAATTTGAAAAATGAATAAGCGTACAAAAACAAAAAAAAAAAAAAAAAAAGAAAACTAAACAAATTATAGAATAATTTTAATTTTATTCTAAGTCAATAAACTTGATTTTTATGATATTATGTTACTTAAGAAAATAAAAATATAAAAATGTATTATTATGGGTATGCACTATGAAATTCACACATCATTTAAATCCTCCAATTTCTGTTGATTTCGTTTTCACAGAAATTTGACGAATTCTCTTGAGGGTGAGGGTGTTGTGTGCATACTTACCGTATATAGTGTACAGAGGGAAACAATGAAGAACGATTTGGTATTTCAACCTTTAGTTGGAATTAGTCATAGACAATAAAATATTATTTGTAAAATATGAACACCATAAATTAGGTACATGTAAGGGTTTCATATTATTTGTTGATCGTAGCATTTTGTGTTGTCGCTCAATGATTTGTATGTTATTAGACCTCACAGAAAGTTTTCAAGTGCAAGTGACTTAGCGCTTGTGCATTATCAATGAATGTCTTGTACACACGTGTTGAAGTAGGTCAGTGTGTGTATTCTATTATTTGATTGTTCCATTCGTTTAGAACGTTTCTACGTTGTTTCGTTTTTCATAACGTTTCTCCTTTGTAACTATTAGAAGTAAATTAGTATATAAGTCACAACAAAATAGTTTATAAGTCAATTCTGTAAATATCAACGTGCTGCAAACTTAAATATAGAAGAAACGCAAATCTACAAAAAAATACCAATAAAAATTATATTAAGTCCAAAGAAAACAAAAATTGTGTTTTGTATTTGAATTGGAAAAGTCCCGGAACCCCAGAACATCCCTTGATAACAGCATACGACTATGGACATAACGAACGACATTTTGAGATACAGAAAGGGAAATGCTTCTATTGAATACGGAAAAGGGAGTATAAACTTTATGACAGTGGATATGGAGGATATACCGCCTCATATCCGAGGCGAATTCAAGGAAGTTCTGTCCACAAATGCGAACGCATTTGCAGACCCGAAGAGGTCTCTGCCGTTTAATACGAGCATTAGAGCTAGCATACGGACTAGCATGGACGAACCAATTTATAGTAGGTCATATCCAATTCGGTGTCTGATTTTGTGAATAATGAAATTGAGTCACTTTTGAGGGATGGTATAATTAGAAAATCACCATCTCCGTACAATTCTCCAATACATATTGTGGGGAAGAAGGGTCTTGACGACCACGGTAACGCAAATCACAGACTAGTAATCGACTTCAGGAAACTGAACGAGAAAACTATTGATGATAGATACCCTATGCCAGATATATCGGTGATTTTGGCGAATTTGGTAAAATCTAGGTATTTCTCGACATTGGACCTTAAGTCGTGTTTTCACCAGATAATGCTTGATGAGGGAGATATGCAGAAAACTGCCTTCGGAGTTAACAATGGCAAGTATGAATTCTGCAGACTGCCATTTGGCCTGAAGAATGCACCGATCATTTTTCAGAGGGCCATAGATGGTGTTCTTCGCGAAGAGATAAGAAGAACATGCCAGGTGTATATTGATGACATTATCATCTATTCACCGGACGAGTACTCCCATTTACAGCACATAGATGCCATAATGAAAAGACTCGAAAAAGCTGGTATGAGGATTTCACCTGCGAAACCAAAGTTTTTCAAGACGGAGGTCAACTTTCTTGGTTTAGTGGTGACAATGGACGGTATTCGGACTTGTCCCGAGAAGGTTAGGGCCATTGTGCAAATTTGAGACCCCTGTAGCGTAATTGACAAGTCAACGTTGTCATACCTTAAAATATGACAACTTGACACCTTATTTATGATTGGCTAAAAGCCTAATTATTTTAATTCAGTTACGCGACCTACCTTGACTATATTCACCGTGGGAATCGCAACGTTGCATTTTCACATGGTTACTAATAAGGTAGAATAAGAGACTTTAAAATAAATAAAAGTTAGTTGCTCAGTAGAGCTAAAAGCAAACAGACGACAATCGTGTTTTTAATATACTACATGGCGATCCTGCCCGGGTCTACGGATTATTACCACGGTCCTTCACCGACTGTATACAACGTTATCGCTCTTCTGGAGATCAACAGGCTCGTCAATACTGCCTTACTCAACTAAGGTCGGTTTTCTTCTCATCGGTTCTTGAGAGTCTGGCAGCCGAGTTCAAACGTGACGGTCGTCTACGTGAGTGCAACGTCGGTTTGATTAAAACCTCCACTACCGTAATGCGGAAAATGTACAGGACAACTCCACACTCAACCAAATAGAACTGTCCCATAAGGTCGTCGGTGTCATCTCCGATCTTTCGAACCTCGTCGTTACGTTCCGACCCTCAGTGAGGAACATATTACTAATTACTGTTCGACTGACGCGTATCTCAACTCTAACAACGTTCGAACCACTCTTAACTCCACTGAACCAACAAAAACTGTCGCGTCAGAACTGACCCCTTTGGTAACCGTTGTAACATCTACACCTCTGGGTCACGCACGGTTCCCGTCGTAAAGTTAAACCTTGATTTGCATGACTGGACCAAACGGTTACATGAATTACTGACACTACTGGATAGACACTCCGCCGGTCGTCAGATCCATGTACTCTTCAGCGAAATGTCCAACAGGAACTACCAACTCCTAACCTCACTGGTTCGTGGACAGTCTTGTTTGCGGTTTTCTTTCGCCTCAGCAACACCCGGCATCTCCTCGGAACTCCGAGACCTACTCGCCCTAATTAAGTCCGAAACCGTCCTCGTGTTACCCGATAGCTCCTACAAAACTTGTTTCTCGAAACAATCAGTGATGCCCGGAGTCTTTGGGGGTCGTCTCATACCGGATGATGTACACAAAATCAGCAATCTGCGAAGTATGGCTGCACTCGCCGCTAAGGAATTCTACGTGTACATGAGTAAAACACGCGAAGCCCTCGAAGCTCGACTCAACCCAATCTACCAGGAACTCTTGGCCGGAGTAAATGTCATCCAGCACACCGGCGCCGGCTATAACCTAATCGACGTCAAAACTGGTTCCACAATGTTTAAAGACCTGTGGGGAAGAAAACTTACTGGTATGTCATACGCGTATAACGGTGCTTTCTTACAATATGACGAAGAGAAAAACAGTTTTGACCCAGACCAAAAGATCCTCACCCAATACGCTCTGATTTGTGCCGACACCGAGGTTATGGTTGACGAGAAGTTCCTCAAGACGCATCGGAACACAAAAGTACAAACCGACACACTTCCGCACTTCTTCTGGTTAAACGGTCCCCCGGGATGCGGAAAAACTCACTTCATGGTGAATAATTTCTCCGTTGAGGACTCTGTCATTCTGTCTTCCACCCGCGCCGGTGCCGCCGAAATTCGTGCTAAACTCCTCAAACACTTGACCCGAACCGGATTACGTAGTTTGCTCATGAAGAAGACTTACACTGACGTAGTCAACAAAAGAGTCCGCACAATTGCCAGTGCTATGCTCGGTACAAAGATCGATACTAAGGTCCGAACCGTCTTTGTTGATGAGGCCACCATGGTGCACCCTGGACAGATAGTTTACGCCACTCTGTGTTTTCCAAACGCGAAAAGAGTGATAATGGTGGGCGACTTTAACCAAATCCCCTTTCACGACCGTCTACATGTCGGTGTATTGCAGATCACCGTTCCCGTGTACATCGCGTCGCGGTTGCCTGAACTTCGCGCCACATACAGATGTCCAATAGACGTGGTCTACTCTCTACGTAACCATTACAACGGGGGACAACGTCCCATCTAGTAATAATAACACGGGGGACAAACACCCCACCTATTGATAATAACAATTTGGAACAGAATAACGGGAATATGCCGCAAACACCGATTGAATTTCTCACTGTCGCCTCTAGACTCATTCCGGAGTTTGATGGCCGACCTGAGAATTTACAGGGCTTTATATCGGCCCTGGAACTGGTAGACAGCGTGTGTGAAAACCATAATGCCATTGCCATTAATTTAGTAAAAACAAAACTAAAGAGCACTGCCATTAATATACTAAAAGGGTCTGAGACAAATTTGGCTCAGGTGATCGACTCCTTAAAATCGAACGTAAAAGGAGAATCGGTCGATGTAATTTCTGCCAAACTAATGAACATAAAACAGGCGAGCAAAAATGCGAACGCCTATGTAAAAGAAGTAGAGGAGTTTAACGAAATCCCTACAATCCGCTTATATTTCAGATGGCTTAACGCCATCGGTAGCCGATAAATATTCGACCAAGGCTGCGGTTAGAGCAATGGTCAGGAATGCGAGTAACGAGAAAGTCAAACTGATAATGCAGTCGGGCAAGTTTGACACTCTTAACGAGGCAGTGGCAAAATTTGTCGAATGTTGTACCGATGTATATGGACAACAGAATGCCGTCCTATACCTGAATAGCCAGGGAAACCATGGTAACTACTATGGAAACAACCGTAAAAATAACCGTGGAGGTTATCGCGGAAATAACAACAATTCAACCTTTAGTTGGTATTTCAACCTTTAGTTGGAATTAGTCATAGACAATAAAATATTATTTGTAAAATATGAACACCATAAATTAGGTACATGTAAGGGTTTCATATTATTTGTTGATCGTAGCATTTTGTGTTGTCGCTCAATGATTTGTATGTTATTAGACCTCACAGAAAGTTTTCAAGTGCAAGTGACTTAGCGCTTGTGCATTATCAATGAATGTCTTGTACACACGTGTTGAAGTAGGTCAGTGTGTGTATTCTATTATTTGATTGTTCCATTCGTTTAGAACGTTTCTACGTTGTTTCGTTTTTCATAACGTTTCTCCTTTGTAACTATTAGAAGTAAATTAGTATATAAGTCACAACAAAATAGTTTATAAGTCAATTCTGTAAATATCAACGTGCTGCAAACTTAAATATAGAAGAAACGCAAATCTACAAAAAAATACCAATAAAAATTATATTAAGTCCAAAGAAAACAAAAATTGTGTTTTGTATTTGAATTGGAAAAGTCCCGGAACCCCAGAACATCCCTTGATAACAGCATACGACTATGGACATAACGAACGACATTTTGAGATACAGAAAGGGAAATGCTTCTATTGAATACGGAAAAGGGAGTATAAACTTTATGACAGTGGATATGGAGGATATACCGCCTCATATCCGAGGCGAATTCAAGGAAGTTCTGTCCACAAATGCGAACGCATTTGCAGACCCGAAGAGGTCTCTGCCGTTTAATACGAGCATTAGAGCTAGCATACGGACTAGCATGGACGAACCAATTTATAGTAGGTCATATCCAATTCGGTGTCTGATTTTGTGAATAATGAAATTGAGTCACTTTTGAGGGATGGTATAATTAGAAAATCACCATCTCCGTACAATTCTCCAATACATATTGTGGGGAAGAAGGGTCTTGACGACCACGGTAACGCAAATCACAGACTAGTAATCGACTTCAGGAAACTGAACGAGAAAACTATTGATGATAGATACCCTATGCCAGATATATCGGTGATTTTGGCGAATTTGGTAAAATCTAGGTATTTCTCGACATTGGACCTTAAGTCGTGTTTTCACCAGATAATGCTTGATGAGGGAGATATGCAGAAAACTGCCTCCGGAGTTAACAATGGCAAGTATGAATTCTGCAGACTGCCATTTGGCCTGAAGAATGCACCGATCATTTTTCAGAGGGCCATAGATGGTGTTCTTCGCGAAGAGATAAGAAGAACATGCCAGGTGTATATTGATGACATTATCATCTATTCACCGGACGAGTACTCCCATTTACAGCACATAGATGCCATAATGAAAAGACTCGAAAAAGCTGGTATGAGGATTTCACCTGCGAAACCAAAGTTTTTCAAGACGGAGGTCAACTTTCTTGGTTTCGTGGTGACAATGGACGGTATTCGGACTTGTCCCGAGAAGGTTAGGGCCATTGTGCAAATTTGAGACCCCTGTAGCGTAATTGACAAGTCAACGTTGTCATACCTTAAAATATGACAACTTGACACCTTATTTATGATTGGCTAAAAGCCTAATTATTTTAATTCAGTTACGCGACCTACCTTGACTATATTCACCGTGGGAATCGCAACGTTGCATTTTCACATGGTTACTAATAAGGTAGAATAAGAGACTTTAAAATAAATAAAAGTTAGTTGCTCAGTAGAGCTAAAAGCAAACAGACGACAATCGTGTTTTTAATATACTACATGGCGATCCTGCCCGGGTCTACGGATTATTACCACGGTCCTTCACCGACTGTATACAACGTTATCGCTCTTCTGGAGATCAACAGGCTCGTCAATACTGCCTTACTCAACTAAGGTCGGTTTTCTTCTCATCGGTTCTTGAGAGTCTGGCAGCCGAGTTCAAACGTGACGGTCGTCTACGTGAGTGCAACGTCGGTTTGATTAAAACCTCCACTACCGTAATGCGGAAAAATGTACAGGACAACTCCACACTCAACCAAATAGAACTGTCCCATAAGGTCGTCGGTGTCATCTCCGACTCTTTCGAACCTCGTCGTTACGTTCCGACCCTCAGTGAGGAACATATTACTAATTACTGTTCGACTGACGCGTATCTCAACTCTAACAACGTTCGAACCACTCTTAACTCCACTGAACCAACAAAAACTGTCGCGTCAGAACTGACCCCTTTGGTAACCGTTGTAACATCTACACCTGGGTCACGCACGGTTCCCGTCGTAAAGTTAAACCTTGATTTGCATGACTGGACCAAACGGTTACATGAATTACTGACACTACTGGATAGACACTCCGCCGGTCGTCAGATCCATGTACTCTTCAGCGAAATGTCCAACAGGAACTACCAACTCCTAACCTCACTGGTTCGTGGACAGTCTTGTTTGCGGTTTTCTTTCGCCTCAGCAACACCCGGCATCTCCTCGGAACTCCGAGACCTACTCGCCCTAATTAAGTCCGAAACCGTCCTCGTGTTACCCGATAGCTCCTACAAAACTTGTTTCTCGAAACAATCAGTGATGCCCGGAGTCTTTGGGGGTCGTCTCATACCGGATGATGTACACAAAATCAGCAATCTGCGAAGTATGGCTGCACTCGCCGCTAAGGAATTCTACGTGTACATGAGTAAAACACGCGAAGCCCTCGAAGCTCGACTCAACCCAATCTACCAGGAACTCTTGGCCGGAGTAAATGTCATCCAGCACACCGGCGCCGGCTATAACCTAATCGACGTCAAAACTGGTTCCACAATGTTTAAAGACCTGTGGGGAAGAAAACTTACTGGTATGTCATACGCGTATAACGGTGCTTTCTTACAATATGACGAAGAGAAAAACAGTTTTGACCCAGACCAAAAGATCCTCACCCAATACGCTCTGATTTGTGCCGACACCGAGGTTATGGTTGACGAGAAGTTCCTCAAGACGCATCGGAACACAAAAGTACAAACCGACACACTTCCGCACTTCTTCTGGTTAAACGGTCCCCCGGGATGCGGAAAAACTCACTTCATGGTGAATAATTTCTCCGTTGAGGACTCTGTCATTCTGTCTTCCACCCGCGCCGGTGCCGCCGAAATTCGTGCTAAACTCCTCAAACACTTGACCCGAACCGGATTACGTAGTTTGCTCATGAAGAAGACTTACACTGACGTAGTCAACAAAAGAGTCCGCACAATTGCCAGTGCTATGCTCGGTACAAAGATCGATACTAAGGTCCGAACCGTCTTTGTTGATGAGGCCACCATGGTGCACCCTGGACAGATAGTTTACGCCACTCTGTGTTTTCCAAACGCGAAAAGAGTGATAATGGTGGGCGACTTTAACCAAATCCCCTTTCACGACCGTCTACATGTCGGTGTATTGCAGATCACCGTTCCCGTGTACATCGCGTCGCGGTTGCCTGAACTTCGCGCCACATACAGATGTCCAATAGACGTGGTCTACTCTCTACGTAACCATTACAACGGGGGACAACGTCCCATCTAGTAATAATAACACGGGGGACAACACCCCACCTATTGATAATAACAATTTGGAACAGAATAACGGGAATATGCCGCAAACACCGATTGAATTTCTCACTGTCGCCTCTAGACTCATTCCGGAGTTTGATGGCCGACCTGAGAATTTACAGGGCTTTATATCGGCCCTGGAACTGGTAGACAGCGTGTGTGAAAACCATAATGCCATTGCCATTAATTTAGTAAAAACAAAACTAAAGGGCACTGCCATTAATATACTAAAAGGGTCTGAGACAAATTTGGCTCAGGTGATCGACTCCTTAAATCGAACGTAAAAGGAGAATCGGTCGATGTAATTTCTGCCAAACTAATGAACATAAAACAGGCGAGCAAAAATGCGAACGCCTATGTAAAAGAAGTAGAGGAGTTAACGAAATCCCTACAATCCGCTTATATTTCAGATGGCTTAACGCCATCGGTAGCCGATAAATATTCGACCAAGGCTGCGGTTAGAGCAATGGTCAGGAATGCGAGTAACGAGAAAGTCAAACTGATAATGCAGTCGGGCAAGTTTGACACTCTTAACGAGGCAGTGGCAAAATTTGTCGAATGTTGTACCGATGTATATGGACAACAGAATGCCGTCCTATACCTGAATAGCCAGGGAAACCATGGTAACTACTATGGAAACAACCGTAAAAATAACCGTGGAGGTTATCGCGGAAATAACAACAATTCAACCTTTAGTTGGTATTTCAACCTTTAGTTGGAATTAGTCATAGACAATAAAATATTATTTGTAAAATATGAACACCATAAATTAGGTACATGTAAGGGTTTCATATTATTTGTTGATCGTAGCATTTTGTGTTGTCGCTCAATGATTTGTATGTTATTAGACCTCACAGAAAGTTTTCAAGTGCAAGTGACTTAGCGCTTGTGCATTATCAATGAATGTCTTGTACACACGTGTTGAAGTAGGTCAGTGTGTGTATTCTATTATTTGATTGTTCCATTCGTTTAGAACGTTTCTACGTTGTTTCGTTTTTCATAACGTTTCTCCTTTGTAACTATTAGAAGTAAATTAGTATATAAGTCACAACAAAATAGTTTATAAGTCAATTCTGTAAATATCAACGTGCTGCAAACTTAAATATAGAAGAAACGCAAATCTACAAAAAAATACCAATAAAAATTATATTAAGTCCAAAGAAAACAAAAATTGTGTTTTGTATTTGAATTGGAAAAGTCCCGGAACCCCAGAACATCCCTTGATAACAGCATACGACTATGGACATAACGAACGACATTTTGAGATACAGAAAGGGAAATGCTTCTATTGAATACGGAAAAGGGAGTATAAACTTTATGACAGTGGATATGGAGGATATACCGCCTCATATCCGAGGCGAATTCAAGGAAGTTCTGTCCACAAATGCGAACGCATTTGCAGACCCGAAGAGGTCTCTGCCGTTTAATACGAGCATTAGAGCTAGCATACGGACTAGCATGGACGAACCAATTTATAGTAGGTCATATCCAATTCGGTGTCTGATTTTGTGAATAATGAAATTGAGTCACTTTTGAGGGATGGTATAATTAGAAAATCACCATCTCCGTACAATTCTCCAATACATATTGTGGGGAAGAAGGGTCTTGACGACCACGGTAACGCAAATCACAGACTAGTAATCGACTTCAGGAAACTGAACGAGAAAACTATTGATGATAGATACCCTATGCCAGATATATCGGTGATTTTGGCGAATTTGGTAAAATCTAGGTATTTCTCGACATTGGACCTTAAGTCGTGTTTTCACCAGATAATGCTTGATGAGGGAGATAGGCAGAAAACTGCCTTCGGAGTTAACAATGGCAAGTATGAATTCTGCAGACTGCCATTTGGCCTGAAGAATGCACCGATCATTTTTCAGAGGCCATAGATGGTGTTCTTCGCGAAGAGATAAGAAGAACATGCCAGGTGTATATTGATGACATTATCATCTATTCACCGGACGAGTACTCCCATTTACAGCACATAGATGCCATAATGAAAAGACTCGAAAAAGCTGGTATGAGGATTTCACCTGCGAAACCAAAGTTTTTCAAGACGGAGGTCAACTTTCTTGGTTTCGTGGTGACAATGGACGGTATTCGGACTTGTCCCGAGAAGGTTAGGGCCATTGTGCAAATTTGAGACCCCTGTAGCGTAATTGACAAGTCAACGTTGTCATACCTTAAAATATGACAACTTGACACCTTATTTATGATTGGCTAAAAGCCTAATTATTTTAATTCAGTTACGCGACCTACCTTGACTATATTCACCGTGGGAATCGCAACGTTGCATTTTCACATGGTTACTAATAAGGTAGAATAAGAGACTTTAAAATAAATAAAAGTTAGTTGCTCAGTAGAGCTAAAAGCAAACAGACGACAATCGTGTTTTTAATATACTACATGGCGATCCTGCCCGGGTCTACGGATTATTACCACGGTCCTTCACCGACTGTATACAACGTTATCGCTCTTCTGGAGATCAACAGGCTCGTCAATACTGCCTTACTCAACTAAGGTCGGTTTTCTTCTCATCGGTTCTTGAGAGTCTGGCAGCCGAGTTCAAACGTGACGGTCGTCTACGTGAGTGCAACGTCGGTTTGATTAAAACCTCCACTACCGTAATGCGGAAAAATGTACAGGACAACTCCACACTCAACCAAATAGAACTGTCCCATAAGGTCGTCGGTGTCATCTCCGACTCTTTCGAACCTCGTCGTTACGTTCCGACCCTCAGTGAGGAACATATTACTAATTACTGTTCGACTGACGCGTATCTCAACTCTAACAACGTTCGAACCACTCTTAACTCCACTGAACCAACAAAAACTGTCGCTTCAGAACTGACCCCCTTTGGTAACCGTTGTAACATCTACACCTGGGTCACGCACGGTTCCCGTCGTAAAGTTAAACCTTGATTTGCATGACTGGACCAAACGGTTACATGAATTACTGACACTACTGGATAGACACTCCGCCGGTCGTCAGATCCATGTACTCTTCAGCGAAATGTCCAACAGGAACTACCAACTCCTAACCTCACTGGTTCGTGGACAGTCTTGTTTGCGGTTTTCTTTCGCCTCAGCAACACCCGGCATCTCCTCGGAACTCCGAGACCTACTCGCCCTAATTAAGTCCGAAACCGTCCTCGTGTTACCCGATAGCTCCTACAAAACTTGTTTCTCGAAACAATCAGTGATGCCCGGAGTCTTTGGGGGTCGTCTCATACCGGATGATGTACACAAAATCAGCAATCTGCGAAGTATGGCTGCACTCGCCGCTAAGGAATTCTACGTGTACATGAGTAAAACACGCGAAGCCCTCGAAGCTCGACTCAACCCAATCTACCAGGAACTCTTGGCCGGAGTAAATGTCATCCAGCACACCGGCGCCGGCTATAACCTAATCGACGTCAAAACTGGTTCCACAATGTTTAAAGACCTGTGGGGAAGAAAACTTACTGGTATGTCATACGCGTATAACGGTGCTTTCTTACAATATGACGAAGAGAAAAACAGTTTTGACCCAGACCAAAAGATCCTCACCCAATACGCTCTGATTTGTGCCGACACCGAGGTTATGGTTGACGAGAAGTTCCTCAAGACGCATCGGAACACAAAAGTACAAACCGACACACTTCCGCACTTCTTCTGGTTAAACGGTCCCCCGGGATGCGGAAAAACTCACTTCATGGTGAATAATTTCTCCGTTGAGGACTCTGTCATTCTGTCTTCCACCCGCGCCGGTGCCGCCGAAATTCGTGCTAAACTCCTCAAACACTTGACCCGAACCGGATTACGTAGTTTGCTCATGAAGAAGACTTACACTGACGTAGTCAACAAAAGAGTCCGCACAATTGCCAGTGCTATGCTCGGTACAAAGATCGATACTAAGGTCCGAACCGTCTTTGTTGATGAGGCCACCATGGTGCACCCTGGACAGATAGTTTACGCCACTCTGTGTTTTCCAAACGCGAAAAGAGTGATAATGGTGGGCGACTTTAACCAAATCCCCTTTCACGACCGTCTACATGTCGGTGTATTGCAGATCACCGTTCCCGTGTACATCGCGTCGCGGTTGCCTGAACTTCGCGCCACATACAGATGTCCAATAGACGTGGTCTACTCTCTACGTAACCATTACAACGGGGGACAACGTCCCATCTAGTAATAATAACACGGGGGACAACACCCCACCTATTGATAATAACAATTTGGAACAGAATAACGGGAATATGCCGCAAACACCGATTGAATTTCTCACTGTCGCCTCTAGACTCATTCCGGAGTTTGATGGCCGACCTGAGAATTTACAGGGCTTTATATCGGCCCTGGAACTGGTAGACAGCGTGTGTGAAAACCATAATGCCATTGCCATTAATTTAGTAAAAACAAAACTAAAGGGCACTGCCATTAATATACTAAAAGGGTCTGAGACAAATTTGGCTCAGGTGATCGACTCCTTAAAATCGAACGTAAAAGGAGAATCGGTCGATGTAATTTCTGCCAAACTAATGAACATAAAACAGGCGAGCAAAAATGCGAACGCCTATGTAAAAGAAGTAGAGGAGTTAACGAAATCCCTACAATCCGCTTATATTTCAGATGGCTTAACGCCATCGGTAGCCGATAAATATTCGACCAAGGCTGCGGTTAGAGCAATGGTCAGGAATGCGAGTAACGAGAAAGTCAAACTGATAATGCAGTCGGGCAAGTTTGACACTCTTAACGAGGCAGTGGCAAAATTTGTCGAATGTTGTACCGATGTATATGGACAACAGAATGCCGTCCTATACCTGAATAGCCAGGGAAACCATGGTAACTACTATGGAAACAACCGTAAAAATAACCGTGGAGGTTATCGCGGAAATAACAACAATTCAAATAACCGGAATAGGAATACCTACCGGGGTAACAATAACGGACGTTACAACAATAATAATGATAATCGCAACCAAAGGGGCCGCGGAAATAACCGTGGATCCCGATATACAGGAAACGTAAGAGTGGTCACCGATCAGAATAATGGTCCGGAAAACGACCGAACCCCAGGTACTCAGTAAATGGGACCAATTACAACGGTAGAATCTATAGTATGAATCTGAATTTTACATCATATGTCTCAATGCGAACAACATTAAATGATAGCGTCCTGATATTTTTAGTTGACACAGGCGCTGATATTTCTGTAATTAAAACGGGTCAGGTAGGCAACACTTCAATTAATTTAAATGACATAACTAGCCTTCACGGCATCGGTGCAGGTATAACCTATACATTGGGGAAAGTTACCACAGAGTTGAGAATTAAGAACCTGTTGGTGAAACACGAATTTCACGTGGTTAGTGATGAATTTCCTATTCCATCTGAAATTGTAAGTATTTTTTTTGATTTGAGTGTGTTTTAAACTATAAAATAAATTCGATTATATTTAATTTTTTTTGGAAACATAATTATTTTGACCGTTAGTTTTTGTGCGCGGCTTAACTTACCGGGTAAACTAGCTCAAATTTTTTTTTTCTTTTTCACTTTTTCTTGAAATTACAATTTTTGTTTAAATTTAATTTAAGAACATGAGTTTGTCCAGGGATCAAGTAGTGGACTTAGTTACTGTCTCTGTGGAGGCACTGACGGACGATTTGTCCAGAAGACTGGCTTTACTGACGGAACAATTCGAACGACTTAACCCAAGAGTTGAGACGTATGAACCAGTGACAGTCGCTGGTAATAATCGGGGTAATTCGCTGGATTTAATTAAATCCCTGCCCGAGTTCAAAGGGGAGCTGCAGTCGTATCCCGCGTGGAGAGACGCAGCCCATTTTGCCATGAGCTATTATCCTGCGGGAACGGAGAGATACTATGTGGCAATGGGGATTTTTCGGAATAAGATAACAGGATTGGCTAACGCCAAATTGTCGTCATTCAACACGGTCCTGAATTTTCAGGCAATCATTGCCAGGTTGGACCAGTGTTATGCGGATAAAAGGTCGCTTGTGCATTATCAATGAATGTCTTGTACACACGTGTTGAAGTAGGTCAGTGTGTGTATTCTATTATTTGATTGTTCCATTCGTTTAGAACGTTTCGACGTTGTTTCGTTTTTCATAACGTTTCTCCTTTGTAACTATTAGAAGTAAATTAGTATATAAGTCACAACAAAATAGTTTATAAGTCAATTCTGTAAATATCAACGTGCTGCAAACTTAAATATAGAAGAAACGCAAATCTACAAAAAAATACCAATAAAAATTATATTAAGTCCAAAGAAAACAAAAATTGTGTTTTGTATTTGAATTGGAAAAGTCCCGGAACCCCAGAACATCCCTTGATAACAGCATACGACTATGGACATAACGAACGACATTTTGAGATACAGAAAGGGAAATGCTTCTATTGAATACGGAAAAGGGAGTATAAACTTTATGACAGTGGATATGGAGGATATACCGCCTCATATCCGAGGCGAATTCAAGGAAGTTCTGTCCACAAATGCGAACGCATTTGCAGACCCGAAGAGGTCTCTGCCGTTTAATACGAGCATTAGAGCTAGCATACGGACTAGCATGGACGAACCAATTTATAGTAGGTCATATCCAATTCGGTGTCTGATTTTGTGAATAATGAAATTGAGTCACTTTTGAGGGATGGTATAATTAGAAAATCACCATCTCCGTACAATTCTCCAATACATATTGTGGGGAAGAAGGGTCTTGACGACCACGGTAACGCAAATCACAGACTAGTAATCGACTTCAGGAAACTGAACGAGAAAACTATTGATGATAGATACCCTATGCCAGATATATCGGTGATTTTGGCGAATTTGGTAAAATCTAGGTATTTCTCGACATTGGACCTTAAGTCGTGTTTTCACCAGATAATGCTTGATGAGGGAGATAGGCAGAAAACTGCCTTCGGAGTTAACAATGGCAAGTATGAATTCTGCAGACTGCCATTTGGCCTGAAGAATGCACCGATCATTTTTCAGAGGGCCATAGATGGTGTTCTTCGCGAAGAGATAAGAAGAACATGTCAGGTGTATATTGATGACATTATCATCTATTCACCGGACGAGTACTCCCATTTACAGCACATAGATGCCATAATGAAAAGACTCGAAAAAGCTGGTATGAGGATTTCACCTGCGAAACCAAAGTTTTTCAAGACGGAGGTCAACTTTCTTGGTTTCGTGGTGACAATGGACGGTATTCGGACTTGTCCCGAGAAGGTTAGGGCCATTGTGCAAATTTGAGACCCCTGTAGCGTAATTGACAAGTCAACGTTGTCATACCTTAAAATATGACAACTTGACACCTTATTTATGATTGGCTAAAAGCCTAATTATTTTAATTCAGTTACGCGACCTACCTTGACTATATTCACCGTGGGAATCGCAACGTTGCATTTTCACATGGTTACTAATAAGGTAGAATAAGAGACTTTAAAATAAATAAAAGTTAGTTGCTCAGTAGAGCTAAAAGCAAACAGACGACAATCGTGTTTTTAATATACTACATGGCGATCCTGCCCGGGTCTACGGATTATTACCACGGTCCTTCACCGACTGTATACAACGTTATCGCTCTTCTGGAGATCAACAGGCTCGTCAATACTGCCTTACTCAACTAAGGTCGGTTTTCTTCTCATCGGTTCTTGAGAGTCTGGCAGCCGAGTTCAAACGTGACGGTCGTCTACGTGAGTGCAACGTCGGTTTGATTAAAACCTCCACTACCGTAATGCGGAAAAATGTACAGGACAACTCCACACTCAACCAAATAGAACTGTCCCATAAGGTCGTCGGTGTCATCTCCGACTCTTTCGAACCTCGTCGTTACGTTCCGACCCTCAGTGAGGAACATATTACTAATTACTGTTCGACTGACGCGTATCTCAACTCTAACAACGTTCGAACCACTCTTAACTCCACTGAACCAACAAAAACTGTCGCGTCAGAACTGACCCCTTTGGTAACCGTTGTAACATCTACACCTGGGTCACGCACGGTTCCCGTCGTAAAGTTAAACCTTGATTTGCATGACTGGACCAAACGGTTACATGAATTACTGACACTACTGGATAGACACTCCGCCGGTCGTCAGATCCATGTACTCTTCAGCGAAATGTCCAACAGGAACTACCAACTCCTAACCTCACTGGTTCGTGGACAGTCTTGTTTGCGGTTTTCTTTCGCCTCAGCAACACCCGGCATCTCCTCGGAACTCCGAGACCTACTCGCCCTAATTAAGTCCGAAACCGTCCTCGTGTTACCCGATAGCTCCTACAAAACTTGTTTCTCGAAACAATCAGTGATGCCCGGAGTCTTTGGGGGTCGTCTCATACCGGATGATGTACACAAAATCAGCAATCTGCGAAGTATGGCTGCACTCGCCGCTAAGGAATTCTACGTGTACATGAGTAAAACACGCGAAGCCCTCGAAGCTCGACTCAACCCAATCTACCAGGAACTCTTGGCCGGAGTAAATGTCATCCAGCACACCGGCGCCGGCTATAACCTAATCGACGTCAAAACTGGTTCCACAATGTTTAAAGACCTGTGGGGAAGAAAACTTACTGGTATGTCATACGCGTATAACGGTGCTTTCTTACAATATGACGAAGAGAAAAACAGTTTTGACCCAGACCAAAAGATCCTCACCCAATACGCTCTGATTTGTGCCGACACCGAGGTTATGGTTGACGAGAAGTTCCTCAAGACGCATCGGAACACAAAAGTACAAACCGACACACTTCCGCACTTCTTCTGGTTAAACGGTCCCCCGGGATGCGGAAAAACACACTTCATGGTGAATAATTTCTCCGTTGAGGACTCTGTCATTCTGTCTTCCACCCGCGCCGGTGCCGCCGAAATTCGTGCTAAACTCCTCAAACACTTGACCCGAACCGGATTACGTAGTTTGCTCATGAAGAAGACTTACACTGACGTAGTCAACAAAAGAGTCCGCACAATTGCCAGTGCTATGCTCGGTACAAAGATCGATACTAAGGTCCGAACCGTCTTTGTTGATGAGGCCACCATGGTGCACCCTGGACAGATAGTTTACGCCACTCTGTGTTTTCCAAACGCGAAAAGAGTGATAATGGTGGGCGACTTTAACCAAATCCCCTTTCACGACCGTCTACATGTCGGTGTATTGCAGATCACCGTTCCCGTGTACATCGCGTCGCGGTTGCCTGAACTTCGCGCCACATACAGATGTCCAATAGACGTGGTCTACTCTCTACGTAACCATTACAACGGGGGACAACGTCCCATCTAGTAATAATAACACGGGGGACAACACCCCACCTATTGATAATAACAATTTGGAACAGAATAACGGGAATATGCCGCAAACACCGATTGAATTTCTCACTGTCGCCTCTAGACTCATTCCGGAGTTTGATGGCCGACCTGAGAATTTACAGGGCTTTATATCGGCCCTGGAACTGGTAGACAGCGTGTGTGAAAACCATAATGCCATTGCCATTAATTTAGTAAAAACAAAACTAAAGGGCACTGCCATTAATATACTAAAAGGGTCTGAGACAAATTTGGCTCAGGTGATCGACTCCTTAAAATCGAACGTAAAAGGAGAATCGGTCGATGTAATTTCTGCCAAACTAATGAACATAAAACAGGCGAGCAAAAATGCGAACGCCTATGTAAAAGAAGTAGAGGAGTTAACGAAATCCCTACAATCCGCTTATATTTCAGATGGCTTAACGCCATCGGTAGCCGATAAATATTCGACCAAGGCTGCGGTTAGAGCAATGGTCAGGAATGCGAGTAACGAGAAAGTCAAACTGATAATGCAGTCGGGCAAGTTTGACACTCTTAACGAGGCAGTGGCAAAATTTGTCGAATGTTGTACCGATGTATATGGACAACAGAATGCCGTCCTATACCTGAATAGCCAGGGAAACCATGGTAACTACTATGGAAACAACCGTAAAAATAACCGTGGAGGTTATCGCGGAAATAACAACAATTCAAATAACCGGAATAGGAATACCTACCGGGGTAACAATAACGGACGTTACAACAATAATAATGATAATCGCAACCAAAGGGGCCGCGGAAATAACCGTGGATCCCGATATACAGGAAACGTAAGAGTGGTCACCGATCAGAATAATGGTCCGGAAAACGACCGAACCCCAGGTACTCAGTAAATGGGACCAATTACAACGGTAGAATCTATAGTATGAATCTGAATTTTACATCATATGTCTCAATGCGAACAACATTAAATGATAGCGTCCTGATATTTTTAGTTGACACAGGCGCTGATATTTCTGTAATTAAAACGGGTCAGGTAGGCAACACTTCAATTAATTTAAATGACATAACTAGCCTTCACGGCATCGGTGCAGGTATAACCTATACATTGGGGAAAGTTACCACAGAGTTGAGAATTAAGAACCTGTTGGTGAAACACGAATTTCACGTGGTTAGTGATGAATTTCCTATTCCATCTGAAATTGTAAGTATTTTTTTTGATTTGAGTGTGTTTTAAACTATAAAATAAATTCGATTATATTTAATTTTTTTTGGAAACATAATTATTTTGACCGTTAGTTTTTGTGCGCGGCTTAACTTACCGGGTAAACTAGCTCAAATTTTTTTTTTCTTTTTCACTTTTTCTTGAAATTACGATTTTTGTTTAAATTTAATTTAAGAACATGAGTTTGTCCAGGGATCAAGTAGTGGACTTAGTTACTGTCTCTGTGGAGGCACTGACGGACGATTTGTCCAGAAGACTGGCTTTACTGACGGAACAATTCGAACGACTTAACCCAAGAGTTGAGACGTATGAACCAGTGACAGTCGCTGGTAATAATCGGGGTAATTCGCTGGATTTAATTAAATCCCTGCCCGAGTTCAAAGGGGAGCTGCAGTCGTATCCCGCGTGGAGAGACGCAGCCCATTTTGCCATGAGCTATTATCCTGCGGGAACGGAGAGATACTATGTGGCAATGGGGATTTTTCGGAATAAGATAACAGGATTGGCTAACGCCAAATTGTCGTCATTCAACACGGTCCTGAATTTTCAGGCAATCATTGCCAGGTTGGACCAGTGTTATGCGGATAAAAGGTCCTTACAGGCCTTGCAGAATGAGCTCAGTATATTGAGACAGGGGGGACAGTCAATCTCAGAATTTTACGATTCGGTGGATGAACATCTGACATTGATCATAAACAAGAATAAAATGACTTATTCCAGTAATGAAGAGGTGGCTTCTGCACTCAATGAACGTGCAAGAGATAACGCTTTACGCGTTTTTATTTCAGGGCTTCGTCGCCCACTGAGCGACATTCTATTTTCTGCCCGGCCAGTGGATTTGCCAACGGCTTTGGCAATCGCTCAGGAATTGGAATCTGACCAGAGATGTCAGGAATTTGCGAAAATTTTTGCTGCGGGGGATATTGCAAAGACAAATCACTCTCAACGGAGAAGATTGGCTAACCCTTCGGCAACACACCATTCTTTTAGGCCCGTCCGCGGACCAATCACGGGAAACGGGGACGTTAATCCCACACCTATGGATGTGGACCCGGGATCGTCAATGTTCAGACGACCGACGGCTCATTCAGCTGGTCAAAATACTCCCAGCAGTCTCGACAAAACCCCAATTTGGCCGTACAACGGCTCTCACAACAGCCATTACAGGGTAATGCCGGCAAACGTGGATATGAGGACTCAGGGAGAAGCGCTCCCGTGCAAAAGGCCCAGAGGGTTAATTTTGTTGAATCAGAGGACGCCCCTCATGAATGCGATGATATAAGTTCGGTCTTCGAGTACGACCAAGACGAGGAGGGAGAAGAAGAGTCTGTGGAGCAGCTCAATTTTTTAGAATAAAACCTACCCTACCCTTCGTAAAAAAAACAATTAGGGGTAGGGAATTGAAGTTTTTAGTGGATACGGGGACGTTGAGGAATTTTATTCGCCCAATGGACACCTTGGTGAGCGTCGTTTCACTAATGCGTCCTTTTAGTGTGAATTCGGTAAATGGTGCGAATTTAATAGAGAAGAAATGTAGAATGGGTATTTTTGGTTATACAACCACTTTTTATATTTTACCGGCATTGGAGCACTTTGACGGTATAATAGGGTACAATTTCCTTAAGGAAATTCATGCGACTATGGACATAACGAACGACATTTTGAGATACAGAAAGGGAAATGCTTCTATTGAATACGGAAAAGGGAGTATAAACTTTATGACAGTGGATATGGAGGATATACCGCCTCATATCCGAGGCGAATTCAAGGAAGTTCTGTCCACAAATGCGAACGCATTTGCAGACCCGAAGAGGTCTCTGCCGTTTAATACGAGCATTAGAGCTAGCATACGGACTAGCATGGACGAACCAATTTATAGTAGGTCATATCCAATTCGGTGTCTGATTTTGTGAATAATGAAATTGAGTCACTTTTGAGGGATGGTATAATTAGAAAATCACCATCTCCGTACAATTCTCCAATACATATTGTGGGGAAGAAGGGTCTTGACGACCACGGTAACGCAAATCACAGACTAGTAATCGACTTCAGGAAACTGAACGAGAAAACTATTGATGATAGATACCCTATGCCAGATATATCGGTGATTTTGGCGAATTTGGTAAAATCTAGGTATTTCTCGACATTGGACCTTAAGTCGTGTTTTCACCAGATAATGCTTGATGAGGGAGATAGGCAGAAAACTGCCTTCGGAGTTAACAATGGCAAGTATGAATTCTGCAGACTGCCATTTGGCCTGAAGAATGCACCGATCATTTTTCAGAGGGCCATAGATGATGTTCTTCGCGAAGAGATAAGAAGAACATGCCAGGTGTATATGGATGACATTATCATCTATTCACCGGACGAGTACTCCCATTTACAGCACATAGATGCCATAATGAAAAGACTCGAAAAAGCTGGTATGAGGATTTCACCTGCGAAACCAAAGTTTTTTCAAGACGGAGGTCAACTTTCTTGGTTTCGTGGTGACAATGGACGGTATTCGGACTTGTCCCGAGAAGGTTAGGGCCATTGTGCAAATTTGAGACCCCTGTAGCGTAATTGACAAGTCAACGTTGTCATACCTTAAAATATGACAACTTGACACCTTATTTATGATTGGCTAAAAGCCTAATTATTTTAATTCAGTTACGCGACCTACCTTGACTATATTCACCGTGGGAATCGCAACGTTGCATTTTCACATGGTTACTAATAAGGTAGAATAAGAGACTTTAAAATAAATAAAAGTTAGTTGCTCAGTAGAGCTAAAAGCAAACAGACGACAATCGTGTTTTTAATATACTACATGGCGATCCTGCCCGGGTCTACGGATTATTACCACGGTCCTTCACCGACTGTATACAACGTTATCGCTCTTCTGGAGATCAACAGGCTCGTCAATACCGCCTTACTCAACTAAGGTCGGTTTTCTTCTCATCGGTTCTTGAGAGTCTGGCAGCCGAGTTCAAACGTGACGGTCGTCTACGTGAGTGCAACGTCGGTTTGATTAAAACCTCCACTACCGTAATGCGGAAAAATGTACAGGACAACTCCACACTCAACCAAATAGAACTGTCCCATAAGGTCGTCGGTGTCATCTCCGACTCTTTCGAACCTCGTCGTTACGTTCCGACCCTCAGTGAGGAACATATTACTAATTACTGTTCGACTGACGCGTATCTCAACTCTAACAACGTTCGAACCACTCTTAACTCCACTGAACCAACAAAAACTGTCGCGTCAGAACTGACCCCTTTGGTAACCGTTGTAACATCTACACCTCTGGGTCACGCACGGTTCCCGTCGTAAAGTTAAACCTTGATTTGCATGACTGGACCAAACGGTTACATGAATTACTGACACTACTGGATAGACACTCCGCCGGTCGTCAGATCCATGTACTCTTCAGCGAAATGTCCAACAGGAACTACCAACTCCTAACCTCACTGGTTCGTGGACAGTCTTGTTTGCGGTTTTCTTTCGCCTCAGCAACACCCGGCATCTCCTCGGAACTCCGAGACCTACTCGCCCTAATTAAGTCCGAAACCGTCCTCGTGTTACCCGATAGCTCCTACAAAACTTGTTTCTCGAAACAATCAGTGATGCCCGGAGTCTTTGGGGGTCGTCTCATACCGGATGATGTACACAAAATCAGCAATCTGCGAAGTATGGCTGCACTCGCCGCTAAGGAATTCTACGTGTACATGAGTAAAACACGCGAAGCCCTCGAAGCTCGACTCAACCCAATCTACCAGGAACTCTTGGCCGGAGTAAATGTCATCCAGCACACCGGCGCCGGCTATAACCTAATCGACGTCAAAACTGGTTCCACAATGTTTAAAGACCTGTGGGGAAGAAAACTTACTGGTATGTCATACGCGTATAACGGTGCTTTCTTACAATATGACGAAGAGAAAAACAGTTTTGACCCAGACCAAAAGATCCTCACCCAATACGCTCTGATTTGTGCCGACACCGAGGTTATGGTTGACGAGAAGTTCCTCAAGACGCATCGGAACACAAAAGTACAAACCGACACACTTCCGCACTTCTTCTGGTTAAACGGTCCCCTGGGATGCGGAAAAACTCACTTCATGGTGAATAATTTCTCCGTTGAGGACTCTGTCATTCTGTCTTCCACCCGCGCCGGTGCCGCCGAAATTCGTGCTAAACTCCTCAAACACTTGACCCGAACCGGATTACGTAGTTTGCTCATGAAGAAGACTTACACTGACGTAGTCAACAAAAGAGTCCGCACAATTGCCAGTGCTATGCTCGGTACAAAGATCGATACTAAGGTCCGAACCGTCTTTGTTGATGAGGCCACCATGGTGCACCCTGGACAGATAGTTTACGCCACTCTGTGTTTTCCAAACGCGAAAAGAGTGATAATGGTGGGCGACTTTAACCAAATCCCCTTTCACGACCGTCTACATGTCGGTGTATTGCAGATCACCGTTCCCGTGTACATCGCGTCGCGGTTGCCTGAACTTCGCGCCACATACAGATGTCCAATAGACGTGGTCTACTCTCTACGTAACCATTACAACGGGGGACAACGTCCCATCTAGTAATAATAACACGGGGGACAACACCCCACCTATTGATAATAACAATTTGGAACAGAATAACGGGAATATGCCGCAAACACCGATTGAATTTCTCACTGTCGCCTCTAGACTCATTCCGGAGTTTGATGGCCGACCTGAGAATTTACAGGGCTCTATATCGGCCCTGGAACTGGTAGACAGCGTGTGTGAAAACCATAATGCCATTGCCATTAATTTAGTAAAAACAAAACTAAAGGGCACTGCCATTAATCTACTAAAAGGGTCTGAGACAAATTTGGCTCAGGTGATCGACTCCTTAAAATCGAACGTAAAAGGAGAATCGGTCGATGTAATTTCTGCCAAACTAATGAACATAAAACAGGCGAGCAAAAATGCGAACGCCTATGTAAAAGAAGTAGAGGAGTTAACGAAATCCCTACAATCCGCTTATATTTCAGATGGCTTAACGCCATCGGTAGCCGATAAATATTCTGTAGCGGATATGACAGTCGCATATACCGTCATATTCATAAATGGCATAATCTCATATAACATTGTTTTGAATGAATGTACAAACCATCAAGCGGTGATCATGTTTCCTTGTTCTAACTGATATACAGACATTGAACTTAACTAATAGTGAAGCATTCTATTGTATTGTATGGTATTTTATGTTACGTTATTATATTGACCTAATTATTATATTATGCTAAGTAGACAATAATTTTACTTTAATTTTACTATATAAACCTGTAACTTTCACTTGAATAAAATATATTGAAATCTATAACCAAATTGAACTCGCCTATTTCCTTAAATGTTAAATGGCGAATATCTATCGCTTATAACTAATTTATTAGCTACATGGCGACCGTGACAGTGTTCACATCAGAACAGTCACGTAATAATAACCAGGGTCCGAAACTGTTATCTATCGAGGAGTACCGGAGACGGACTCAAGGAAGACCAAAAGAGGACACCCCAAAAATTCCAGCCACCAACAAGCCAAAGAGAAGAGGAGGATATCTTGTGGGGAAAAGAAGAAAAATAGCCCAGCTGAAGAGACTAATCAGAAGCAACCCACCACCTTCATGGGACGTATCCACCAGGTTATGGAACAAAATAGAAGAACTGGAGAAGGAGATAAAAATATATAAATTTTCCAAAAACTTAATGAAAACCTTATAATAGAGGTAAAATATAAAGTAATTTTAACAGAGTGCTAACCTGGTTATGCACCGGTAGGGACGGAGGCGATTTCGCCCGTGTCCGACACAATTTTTTTTTTTTCTTTTCTTCTTGTGTAATGGCAACGGTCATGATGATAATTATACTAAATAAATGAATAGTAAATACAAGTAACAATTATGTTAAGTTAATAAAAATTACTACAAATAAAAATTAAAAATAAAAACTATTTAAAATTTAAAAATTTTCAAAAAAAATAAAAAATATTTTATATTAAATAAATGAAAATTAATAAAAATTATTTAAGAGTTAAAAAAATACTCAAAATTTTCTTTAATTGGTGCACCTGTCTTGAATTAAAAACATAAATTCAAATCAGCTTTTTTTATACATTTTCGCTCTTAAAAATCATTTTGCATTAAAACTCATAAATTAAAATTGAAATGGGTAATCAAGAGGCAAAGCTAACAAACCCTAAGGCTAATGTTGTAAATGAAGTAATTGTTGAACAAAAAGATAATGGTTGGGAACAAATAAAAATTTACTTGCTTATTATCACTGTTATATTAGGGATAGAATTAGTTTTGAAATTATATAAAATGCATAATAAGAGAATAAAAAAGAGATATATTGGTCAAATTAACGAAGTAGAGAGAATATAATGGACACTTGGTCCGAAGTTTTGAATAAATTAAAGTCATATGAAGGGCAGATTAGAAGATCATATAAGTGTTTGAATAAGAATAGAGGAATTAGAAATGAAACTATAGAGAAACATAAGAAAGTCTTATTAGATAATTTTGAATCATTACGAAAATTTTTAATTGGGTATGAGAATAAATTAAAATCAGATCACAATAAAGAAGCAATTGCTATCTACAATAATTGTAGGGATAGAATTCTGAAAGTTTCCGCAAAACATAGCTTGCATGTGAAAATTTCACACTCACTCACAGAGGGCGCAAAATACGAATGCAGTTCAGAGAGCGAAGATTTGTCCGAAGACGATACTGAAATTAATAAGGAATTGGAATCTGTTGAAAACGAGAACAGCGCAGATATGCCGCAAACTAGTATAGAGTTTTTGCAAACCGTCACCAGGATCTTACCTGATTTCGACGGGAAACACGAAAACTTACAAAGTTTTATAGATGCCTTGAGCATTTTAGAAACTATAAAGGAAACCCATGAAACATTGGCGGTAAATGTAATAAAAACCAAACTAAAAGGTACAGCCAGGAATTTAATTTCTTCAGAAACAACTATACAACAAATTATAAGTAAGTTAAGAAGCACTGTGAAGGGAGAAACAGTCGGTGTTCTCTCGGCAAAACTGATGAATATAAAACAACAAAATAAAAACACAACGGCTTACGTCAAGGAAATAGAAGAGCTTACAAAAGCATTGGAAAGTGCATACATATCAGACGGTTTAACACTTGAAACAGCTGGCAAATATGCAACCCAAGTTGCTGTAAAATCTATGGCGAAAAACACTCAAAATGAGCAAGTCAAAATTATCATGCGTGCGGGACAGTTCCAGACAATGGACGAGCTTATTATGAAATATGTAGATACTTGCACGGAAACAAAAGATTCTTCGGTAATGCACTTCAGAAATCGGAGAGGACGTTCTTTTAGAGGACGTGGTCATAACAATAACCGTTGGCGTAATAATAATCAAAATAGTAACGGCAATAACACTAGTAATCGGAACTACAATGCTAATCGGGGCAGAGGCCACCGAAATTTTAATAATAACAACCGTGGTTATAATAATAATAATCACTACCGTACGAGTAATGTACGAGCTATAACTCAACAAGAACATGAAACGGAAACGGAAAACTAATTCACACCCTTGAGAATACAAAGAATGACAAAAAACGATTCAACCGTATTTTACATTTAAATTTGAATTTAAGCATTTTTGTAAAAGTCTATGATGGTGAGAACAACCAATTAACTTTGCTGGTTGATACTGGAGCAGATATATCGTTACTAAAACAGAATGGCATTAAATATGAGGGGGTAAATGAATATAATACAACAACAATTAGTGGAATAGGTGAAGGAACAATACAGTCACTGGGTACCACACATTTGAAACTTCGTATTAAAAATTACTTTGTTCCCCATGAGTTCCACATAGTACCCGAAAATTTTCCTATTCCATGCGACGGAATACTCGGTATAGACTTCATCAAACACTACAACTGTATCTTGGATTTCGGTGAAACGCAAGATTGGTTTATATTAAGACCCGGAAATGTTCGGGACGGAATTCACATCCCAATCTTACACTACAGTTCGGATGATACTATCTTGTTACCAGCTCGTTCTGAAGTTATTAGACAAATAAAGATAAACACACCTTATGAAGAAGTACTTGTTGTTAATCAAGAACCACAACCAGGAGTAATAATAGGTAATACAATAGTAAACAGTAAAAGAGCTTTCATCAGGGTTATTAACACTAATACAGTAACAGTATCACTTAAATGTATTGATATCGTATCGGAAAATCTCGACAATTATACAATATCAGCTACACAGAAGTATAGTGGATCCAGAAAAGTTGAAATTATGCACAAATTGTCAAAAAGCTTTCCTGAACCATTTAAGGAACAAATGGAAAAATTATGTACAGACTACATTGATATTTTCGGATTAGATACGGAACCAATCACTGCGAACAATTTCTATACACAAAAACTTAAACTCAAAGACAAGGAACCCGTTTATATTAAAAACTACAGGATACCCCATACACACAAGATCGAAGTAGATGCACAGGTTAAAAATTTAGTAGAAGACGGCATCGTTGAACCTTCCACATCAGAGTACAATAGTCCACTACTCCTAGTACCAAAGAAATCACTACCTAATTCAGATAAGAAGAGATGGCGTTTGGTAGTAGACTATCGTCAAATAAACAAAAAACTAGTCGCTGATAAATTTCCACTACCAAGAATAGAAGATATTTTAGATCAATTAGGAAGAGCAAAATACTTTTCGTGCCTAGATTTAATGTCGGGTTTCCACCAAATTGAACTCGACGAGAAGTCAAGAGACATTACATCCTTTTCTACAAGCAACGGCTCATATCGGTTTAAAAGGCTCCCCTACGGATTAAAAATAGCTCCAAACTCTTTTCAGCGGATGATGACTATAGCATTTTCAGGGTTAAACCCCTCACAAGCATTTTTGTATATGGATGATCTAGTGGTAATAGGTCGATCGGAGAGACAAATGATAAATAACTTGAAAAGCGTTTTTGATCTATGCAGAAAATATAATCTAAAGTTGCATCCTGAAAAATGTTCATTCTTTAGACATGAAGTAACTTTTCTTGGGCATAAATGTACAGATAAGGGCATTCTGCCGGATGATGGAAAATACGAAGCAATTAGGAAATATCCAGTTCCAACTGACGCAAATAGTGCAAGACGATTTATTGCGTTTTGTAATTACTACCGAAGGTTTATTAAGAACTTCTCTCTTCATTCACGCCACATTACGCGTCTGTGCAAGAAAAACGTACCATTCGAGTGGACAGAAGAATGTAATAACGCATTTCTTTACTTAAAGAAAGCATTAATGCTACCAACCCTTCTACAATATCCAAACTTTGATAAGGAATTTTGTATAACAACTGACGCCAGTAAGCACGCTTGCGGAGCGGTATTAAGTCAGGAGTACAATGGCAAACATCTACCTATAGCATATGCCTCGAAAACATTCACACAAGGAGAGAGCAACAAATCAACAATCGAGCAAGAGCTCATAGCTATCCATTGGGCCATACTACATTTCAGACCATATATCTACGGAACACGTTTTCTTGTAAAGACCGATCATAGACCTTTGTCATACCTATTCTCGATGAAAAATCCAAGTTCAAAATTAACAAGAATGCGTTTGGACTTGGAGGAGTATGATTTTACAGTTGAGTATCTCAAGGGTAAAGAAAATTACGTTGCTGATGCTTTATCAAGAATAAGCATTGAAGAATTTAAAGAATTACACAAAAATGTATTAGTAATAAATAAAGTGACCACAAGGTCCGACACCAGAAAGAACGAAAAAGTAACTAAACAAAAGCATCATGAAAATATAAAAGAAAAGCCCAATATATATGAAGTCATACAATATGATGACGTTAAAAAGCTAGTAAAGTTAATATTAACTCCAGGAAGATGCTTATTGAAGCATGGAAAATTAATATTGAAGCGAATAAATGTTGAAGATCTGTGTACTAATGGGAAATTGGACCTAGGAGGATTTTTCCTAAGGCTTGAAAAAGAAGCCGGTAAGCTGAATCTTGAAAAATTAAAAATGGCACCCGATGAAGAAATTTTTAAATTTGTATCTATAAATGAATTCAAAAGAAAGGGCAATGATTATTTGAAAAAATTAACAGTAGCGCTACTGCCAAAGGTGACCATAATTGATGCTAAAGATGATAATAAAATAAAAGAGATATTAACTACATATCATGATAATCCAGCGGAAGGCGGCCACTGCGGGATATCAAGAACATTAGCAAAAATTAGAAGACATTACAAGTGGAGAGGTATGCCTTCACACGTGAAAAAATATATCAAAACATGCCTAAAATGTCAAAAAGCTAAGATAACAACACATACTAAGACACCAATGATACTGACAGAAACCCCAGCAACTGCATTCGACATCGTATTAGTGGATACCATTGGTCCATTACCAAAGACGGAAAATGGTAATGAGTATATTGTCACATTAATATGTGACCTAACTAAATATTTAGTGGCCATACCAATATCGAACAAGAGTGCAAGCACAGTTGCAAAGACTATATTTGAGTATTTTATACTATGCTACGGTCCAATGAAGACGTTCATATCGGATATGGGAACAGAGTATAAGAACTCAATAATAACGGATTTGTGTAAATATATGAAAATCAAGAATATTACCTCTACTGCATATCACCATCAGACTCTAGGTACTGTGGAACGCAGTCACCGAACTTTCAACGAATATATACGTTCATATATATCGATTAAACGAGACGATTGGGACGAATGGCTTAGATACTTTACATATTGTTTTAACACCACCCCATCGGCAGTTCACGGTTACTGTCCATACGAGCTAATTTTTGGACGGATACCTCATGGTTTTCATTATTTTAATAGTATAGATAGAATAGATCCTATTTATAATATAGATGATTATAGTAAAGAAGTGAAGTATAGGTTAGAAATTGCATACAAGAGAGCAAGATTACTACTAGATAAGGCTAAGGTTAAGCAGAAACAATTTTATGATATAAATTCAGAACAGTTAGATTTAAATTTAGGAGATTTGGTTTTATTAAGAAATGAGGTAGGACATAAGTTAGACAATAGATATGAGGGCCCGTATAAGATTATAGAAATAGGTGATAACGATAACATATTATTAGAAACTAAGGGAAATAAGAAGCAGAAGGTTCACAGGAATAGAATTAAACTTTTTAATTGAAACAAGTAATTTTTTTATCTTTTCACAAAATCATTATTTCTCAACATAATACACAAAAAAAAAGATGAGTTAAAAACATATATCATTAAACAACGATAAGTTTGGTGCACCAATATATAAAAAGTAAAATAATAAAAATAACCAATATATAAAAAGTAAAATAATAAAAATAACCAATATATAAAAAGTAAAATAATAAAAATAACCAATATATTAAAAAAAAAAAATAATAATAATAAAAAAAAAAAAAAATATTGAAAAAAAAATAATATTTTCAAGATGATATGTAATCTGTCATTGAGTTTAGACCAAGGTAACAATGAGTAAAGAATATTCATATGCTTAATAGCGTATGAACATTCTTCCAGAAAATGGAGGTGTAGCGGATATGACAGTCGCATATACCGTCATATTCATAAATGGCATAATCTCATATAACATTGTTTTGAATGAATGTACAAACCATCAAGCGGTGATCATGTTTCCTTGTTCTAACTGATATACAGACATTGAACTTAACTAATAGTGAAGCATTCTATTGTATTGTATGGTATTTTATGTTACGTTATTATATTGACCTAATTATTATATTATGCTAAGTAGACAATAATTTTACTTTAATTTTACTATATAAACCTGTAACTTTCACTTGAATAAAATATATTGAAATCTATAACCAAATTGAACTCGCCTATTTCCTTAAATGTTAAATGGCGAATATCTATCGCTTATAACTAATTTATTAGCTACAATTCGACCAAGGCTGCGGTTAGAGCAATGGTCAGGAATGCGAGTAACGAGAAAGTCAAACTGATAATGCAGTCGGGCAAGTTTGACACTCTTAACGAGGCAGTGGCAAAATTTGTCGACTGTTGTACCGATGTATATGGACAACAGAATGCCGTCCTATACCTGAATAGCCAGGGAAACCATGGTAACTACTATGGAAACAACCGTAAAAATAACCGTGGAGGTTATCGCGGAAATAACAACAATTCAAATAACCGGAATAGGAATACCTACCAGTAGTTGAGAAATGGGGGGGCACAAAAGTAACAAAAATGATTTTTGTGTCCCCCCATCCTATGGTTCTGTAGTTGTGTGTTTGAATTTTTTTTATACACGAAAAATGTGTCCCCCTCCATCCTATAGTTCTGTAGTTGTGTGATTGAATGTTTTTTATTATTGATAACAAAAAATAAAGATTGTTTATAAGATCATTTTATGCTTTAAGCATTACGCTGGCCTGTTTGTCTGTCTGACACTCTTTAAGGTTTCTGTTTGTCCGTCACTCTGTTAGTTTTATGCTTGTGAATATGTGATTCTTCTTGTATTTATCTATGTGATCGTATGAAAAAAAAAAAAAAAGGTTACGATCGCTTAAAAATTATTAAGTGTAAACAAAAATATTTAACTAAAAATGAAAAGAAATGGATTGGATTGGATTTATTGAAAAATCCCATAATGCATTATGCAGTTGACAAAAAGTTAGTTGTATGTTTGTGGATATTTGATTCTTCTTGTACGTAGGTTCGTGTATTTAAGTAATGCTATGCAAAAAAGCAAAGTGACGATTGCTTACCATTTATTAAGACTAAACAAAAATATTTTATTTAACCATTGAATTTATTTAAAATTTTCCCATAATGTATTATGAGTTGATTGGATTTATTGAAAATTCTCATAACGTATTATGCATTTAACGAAAACAATTTAATTAAATAAATTGTTTGTTTTAATAAGATTATATGCGCAATAGGAGTTTACACTGTAAGACTACAGAAATATTCTTAATATATTGAGATCCACATATATGTACCTAAAGACAGCTACTTTTTTGTGAAAGATTTTTTGTTTTTAATATTTCAAAAGCAGGAATAAAATCAAAAAATATCATAATGTGAAAATACCTTAAAATATACTTTTTTGAAGATGATTTTATTAAATCTTTTTACTGTTCTTTAATTTACTATATAACTTTGAGATTGACAATTATTTAATACATTTATCGAAAGCCTTTAAGACAGCTCAGATAGATCTACACGTGAATGTTATAATTTTTATTTCTAAAAAGGACTATTCTTTTTTTTTTTTTTTTTTTTTTTGCTTTAAAAAATTAAATTATAATAAAGAATTAAAAAAGTTATAAATTGTGATTTTAAAAGACTAATCATTAAGTAAAAAATTTGATAGTAAAAAAGATTAAATACTTGTATAAATTATACATAATCAATACCAAAAGTGAAAATATTCAATATAACAATAATAATAAAAAAAAATAAATTAAAGTTACTTTATATTATATTTAAAAATGTCGCAAGTATCAAAATTTAATTGCTCTATGTGTCAAATGTCGTTCATCAAGAAAAAAAGCTTGGAGACTCATCTGAGGAAACATTGTGGAGAATGCAAACGTTTATTCTCTTCAATCACAAAGCTAAGACAGCATGACAAAACTCATGCTGGAACTTCCTCAAAATTGGTTAAGAACAACAACAACAAAAAGAATAATACATCAAAAAAATTTTGTGATAAATGTAATATACATTTAGATAAATCACAGTACGCCTATCATCTGCGTACGAACAAACACAAAGCAAATTGTGAAGCATTAGTTATTGATGAAAATCTGACGTTAACTATTAATGATTTTGATGAGAAGCTAGAAAGATATACCTTCCACAACTCTCGTGAAGAATTGCTCTTCCCAGAAGACTTTTTCAAACATGCCGAAAGTACTGTTGTTAAACTTTTTAACGCTTCCTTAATCAAGCATATTACCTTTAAATTTAATTTTGAAATCATTTGTGACTACGTAAAGATGAGCGCAGACAATATGATAGCAACAACAATGGCTCACATATCGAAAATGAAAATAGTAACTAGAGGAGAAGATTTGCAGGTTATGTACTGCAACACGTCCCAAGAAATTTGCGTCAAGATGTCAGAATTTCAAGAAAGAGATTCTGGTTGGACATTAGTGACAATAAGGGGCTTGCATATTAATATAAACCAATTTTGTATTACTAAAGGCTCACAACATATCCCCACTCCATCATCTTTAAATAGGAAGAAGGCATGCTTAAATATTGAAAATAATGACTCATTTTGTTTTAAGTGGTGTATTATCGCTGCTTTATACACAGGGGAGAGTTTGGATGATCATGAAAAACAGCATGCAAGCTCATATAATATATCAAATATAAATGAAGAGGAAATAAGTATTGGAAATTCACTTGTTAATTTTAAAAATTTATCGTTTCCTATATCATTAAAAGATATTAAAAAATTTGAAAAAAATAATGACAACATCAGCATTAACGTATTTGGTTACCAAAATGAGGATGTTTGCGGCCCATATTATTTAACCAGTCTCGAGAAAATCAAACACATAAATTTGATTTTGCTTACTGATGAAAATAAGTCTCATTTCGTCCTCATTACTGATATTTCAAGGTAAATATTATATTTCAAAAGAAATTACATAAAGTTCTGTAGAATGGTTTTATTTTAAATATTTTTATATCTTTTTAGATTTATTCGAAGCAGCATTACAGACCACAAAGCTCGTCTTTTAATATGTAATTCCTGTCTATATCACACAGACACAGAAAATAGATTAGCAATACATAAAGAGAGATGTCGTCAACAAGTACGCAATATGCCGAAAGAGGATAAAACTGTCCTGTATTTCGAAAATGTTCACAAGCAAATTGATGTACCGTTCGTGATTTATGCTGACTTTGAGGCTATTTTAAAGAAAATAAATGTATCTGTAAGTAGCAATATAACACACACAGAAGAGCATATTGCATGTGCGTTTAGCTTTTACATAAAATGTAATTTTAATAACAGATTAAGTAAATTTAAAATTCACTATGGAAAAGACTCTCCATCTGTATTTGTTCAAAGTATAGTACACGAGGCTAAATTTATTTACAAAAATTATCTAAGCAAAATAATTGAATTAAACTTGAGTCCACACGAGTTGCATTCATATATAAATTCTAACCTTTGCCATATTTGTCATCAAGAATTAAATGGGGACAAAGTAAAAGATCATTGTCATTTAACTGGTGCATATAGAGGTCCCGCCCACAATGACTGTAATTTAAAATTCAGGACACCAAAATTCATTCCTGTCGTCTTCCACAATTTATCCTCTTACGATTCGCATATATTTTTTAAAGAACTTGCTAATGTAAAGGATGCTACAATACAAGTTATTCCCCGAAACAAAGAGGTTTATATATCCATTATATTCAGAATTAAGTTAAAAAAGGAAAACGAAAGTTTTGAAATTCGCTTTATTGATTCATTTCGATTCATGTCCACTAGTCTAGATTCTTTAAGTAAGAACCTTAACGACAACGACTTTAAAGTGGTGCGAGAATTTTTCAATGATGAACAGAAATTTAATCTTATAAAAAGAAAAGGAGTGTTTCCGTACTCATATATGGATTCATTCCAACGGTTTGAAGAAAAAGAACTTCCACCAAGAGAAAAGTTTTTTAACTTTTTAAATAACACAGAATGCAGTGAAGAAGATTATCTTCATGCAAAACAAGTATGGACTGAATTTAAATGTGAGAATTTGTGTGATTATATGAAATTATATTTAAAAACAGACGTTCTTCTTTTAACCGATATATTTGAAAATTTTCGAAAAATTTGCAAAAAAATATATAGTCTTGATCCCTGTCAATACATTACCGCTCCTAGCTTATCATGGGATGCTATGTTGAAAATCACTGGAATAAAACTAGAACTGTTTACTGATCTTGAAATGCATAATTTTATAGCAGATGGAATACGAGGAGGTCTCGTGCAGTGTACAAAACGGTATTCAAAAGCTAATAATAAATATATGAGCAATTATGATCCTACAAAAGAATCAGAATTTTTAATGTATCTCGACGCCAATAACCTTTATGGTTGGGCTATGTCTGAATATCTGCCGTATGGAGGTTTTGAATGGCTTGATAAATCGTCTATTGATTTACTTAATGTGAATACAATATCAGAAAATTCCTCTGAGGGATACATTTTGGAAGTGGATCTTGAATATCCTGATGCTATTCATGATGAGCATAACGATCTTCCATTCTGTCCCCAAAATAAAGAAATTGGAGAATCTAAGTGTAGAAAGCTTGTTGCTGATTTTGAACCCAAATACAAATATCCGATACATTATAGAAATTTAAAACAATGCTTAGAAAATGGTGTAGTTTTAAAAAGAATTGATAGAGTATTGAAATTTAACCAATCAGCATGGCTAAAAAACTACATTGATCTTAACACACATTATAGGACTTTAGCAAAAAACAGTTTCGAAAAGGATTTCTTCAAACTTCTTAATAACGCTGTATACGGAAAGACTATGGAAAGTGTAGATAAGAGAGTAGATGTTAAAATCGCCCAATCATGGGAAAACTCTAATAAAAATCATTTGGGACTTAGAGCCCTAATAGCAAAACCTAATTTCAAAAACATTTCCAAATTTTCCGATAACCTTTATGCAGTTCACTTAAAGCAAATGCAAGTAACTTATAATAAGCCAATATACCTAGGTTTCTGTGTTTTAGATTTATCAAAATGGAAGATGTATGATTTTCATTATGGTTATATGAAGAAAAAGTTTGGACAAAATGTATCTTTAAACTACATGGACACTGATTCTTTTATATATACCATAAAGACTGACGATTTTTACAACGATATTCGAAATGATGTTACTTTGAGATTTGATACATCAGAGTATTCAAATAATAACATCTTTCTATTACCATTATTGAATAAAAAAGTAATTGGTATGATGAAAGATGAAAACAAAGGAAACATTATGATCGAATTCGTTGGTTTACGTTCCAAAATGTATTCCTTGACTGCAATCAATGTAAATGAAGTCAAAAAATCAAAAGGAGTAAAGAAATCTGCAGTAGCTAAACTAAAGAAAAATTATTTGTGACGATATGTTAATGTTTAGATCAGTTGCCCATCAACTGTATACATATAAACTAAAAAAAATAGTTTTGAGTCCTGAGGATGACAAGAGAAAAATTATGGAAGATCAAATACATACATATTAGCTTGTCCCGTTAAACAGCGTTTTTGCGATTTCGTTGTAGTAACAGCACTCGAACGACGCTTATTAAAGCCCTTAACAATAATAGTTCAGCATAAAAATTTTTGAAGTTGATCTTCAGTTCCCTACCAGCGATTTAAATTTGCGGTTCTAGTACATTTTGCCTAAAAAAAAGTTTCGACGATTTTTTTTCAAATGTGTCTCAAAAGTTTCGTATTTTAGCCCTTTTTAAGAAAAAAATAATTTAAAATTTTTGGTAGAGTAATTTTGGACCACTGGAAGATGTTTTAGTTTTCATCAAGCTAATTTTCTTACAATATTTTCTTTAAATTTTTGCATTAAAACACTCAAAATCTTTTCATATATGACCTGTATTTCAAAAACATGTATTGTAAGATTAAAAATGTTTTATTTTTTTGTCCGCTAAACGCGAGAAAAATCTGTTAGATTTAAGATTTTAATTTATTTTTAGTTCTAGCTTATTTAATATTACTTATAAACTTATATTTTAAGGAAAAATAATTATATTATTAATTTTGGTCCATATGATTTTTGTTATCTTATTTTAAGAATATTATTTATATTAACATAAAAAGTTTCCTGTATATTTATTAGAGTTAACCCTTCGTCAGGCACATATTTTGAGCCCTATGTGTGGCACATGGTATAGGGGTGTGGCCAGAACCATGTGCCAGTTCGAGGGTTAATCTTTAAATTTAGATTTTCAGATATCATTACTTTTTAGAAGGTTTTTGCATCAATAGAAATGATGCTGTATTTTTTTCTAAATTCCTACACCTCCTGCCTCTAGGTGACTGTAAACGCGGCTTTTGAGTGATTTTTTTCAAATAACCAAAACTGTTGAAAATGTACCAAAGCCTGACTGTTAGATTTTACAGGAAAAGTCAATTAAATATATTTTTTTTATTTCGATTGAAGTAGTATTTTAAAGAATAATATCAAAAAATGAATTTTAATAATTTAGTTTTCTTTTTTTTTTTTGAGTAAATATACGTAAAAATGAGTACCGGTCCGCGTCGAAGTGAAACCGTTTGCCTAATATTTCAGTCATTTTCTGATATAAGTCAATCGCAATTGCCAACAGTCAAAGATGTTATATCGTTAATACTCTTAAATAAAATAAAGATAACAAAAAAATACAATGGAAAAAACCCGTCAAAAAATCAATTTTTAATGGAAGTTTGTTTGCTAGTAGAACAAATTTGGTTAAAAACATCAATCCCAATTGTTTCCCGAAAACGAATTTTGTATATGTTAAACGACTGCTACAAAAAATACATAAGTTTGAAAGATTACCCAAAGCGTAAAATAAATGAAAACTATTGTGATAGAGTTGAAAGATATATTAATAAATGTAAAAGCACTTTGTTTGATATAGCAATTTGCAAATGTAATCATTATACAAATTGTCAATGCTTGATATCCAAAATTCCAATGCAAGACAGTGAGTTTTTAAAAGATCAACGAGAAGGTAGGTTTTGTAGCCTTGAACCATTAAGCAAAGAAAGTCAATTGAAGTATAAAAAACGTTTGATGCAGCGAAACAGAGATAGCACATATCAACGTGTAAAAAGGATGACAAACCCATCGCCTTCTCCGATTATAATACCGCTAAGCCCTCCAATAAAAGTTGAGAAGAGAAATACTCTTATGCTACCAACTGTTTCTAAAATGTGCGACAGATATGGTATTTCCGTTCGGTGTGCTGCTGCTGTTACTTCCGCCGTTTTTACTGACGTAGGCATAATAAATAATGAAGACACTAGTTGGATTATAGATAAAAATAAAATACATAGAGCACTGACTAATTCAAGAGAAAAATTTGACTGTAAAATTAATAAAATTGATTTGTTAGGAATTTATTTCGATGGACGAAAAGATAAAACATTAATAAATGAATTAAAAAATTCTCGATACCATCGCAAAATTGTCACTGAGGAACATATTTCGATCATTGGAGAACCAAACTCAGTGTATATAGGCCATGTTACCCCAAAAACGAATACAGGAAAAGGAATATGTAACTCAATAATTAGCTATTTAAAAATGAACCAAGGTTATATACAAGAAATTCTATGTATTGGGTGCGATGGTACGGTGACAAATACTGGGTGGAATACAGGTGTTATAAGAAGCTTTGAGATAGCTCTAGGAAGACCGTTACAGTGGATAATATGTTTGCTTCATGCAAATGAGCTACCATTTAGGCATCTTTTTATAGCGTTGGATGGTCCCACAACTGGCCCTAAGGGATATTCGGGCCCCATTGGTGCTGCTTTAATAAATTGTGACAAAAATGCATTAACATCATTTTCTCCAGTAACCGGTAATCTTCCTACATTAAACGAAAATATAGTTCAACAGCTCAGCACCGAACAAAAGTATTTGTTTGAAATATGCAGTGCAATACAAGCAGGTTCTTGTCCCATAGAACTCGCCAACCGCCAGCCGGGAAAAATGTCGCATTCTCGATGGTTGACAACTGCAAATCGTATATTAAGATTTTATGTTAGTTGTGAAAATCCTTCAGAAAACCTCATCGTGCTAGTTAAGTTTATAATGATGGTATACGCACCTATTTGGTTTTTGGTGAAATCTCGGTCTTCCTTTGAGAATGGAGCTCAACATATATTTGCTATGATTTCCTACTCCCGATATTTACCACAACATTTAAAATTAATCATAGATCCCGTTGTTGAAAGGAATTCTTATTTTGCTCACCCGGAAAGTCTCTTAGTTTCAATGTTGTTCGATTCAAGGCATGAGGTAAGAGATACTTCTCTTAAGCGTATAATAAAATCCAGAAAGGATTGCGACTCCGCAGCCATCAGAACATTTAAAACACCAAAGTTAAATTTCAATGCTCAAGACTATACTGAATTGATTTTCTGGGAGGAATGCAAGTTAACACCACCACCAGTCCTTCAAAACATTTCAAATGATAATCTGGAAATGTTCGTTAAAAATAACACTTTAACATTACCAAATTTTCCATGCCACACACAAAGTGTCGAAAGATGTGTTAAATCAGTTACAGCTGCTTCCCAATGTGTAATTGGATCAAAATCAAGAGATGGAGTTATAAGAAATAAAAATAAGTCAAGAGAAGAAATGCCATCATTTTCCTCAAAATGCAAATTTTCTTCGAACTAACCTACTCCTAAAAAGGCTTATAAGGCTTAAAACCATAAATGGCAACCGTTTCAGTTTTGAAATAACGGTATTGATTTATCATGCTAAAACTGGAATCGATATAAGAGTTTTAAAGCCTGAATACCATAATTGAATTCATCCTTTAAATAATAAAATTTGAAGTCAGATATTTTTACGATTCGATTTTTAAATATACGCCTTTAAACGTTATAAATTCATGTTTCGGTATTTAAACGGTTTTGTAACGGTAAAAAGCGTATATTTCAAAATCGAACCGGAAAAACATGAGACTCAAAATTTTATAATATTTAATTTTATAATTTAAAGTATGATTCCCTTTATGGTAATCAGGCTTTAAAACATTCATATCGACTCTAGTTTTGGCATGCTAAATCAACACCGTTATTTCAAAACTGAAACGGTTGCTAGTCACGCTTAAAACCACTTTTGCTAAAAACAATATTTGAAAAAAAACATTAATTTTTTTCTCCACTATACTTAAAAAAAAATTTATTAAAAATTTAATAAACATAGTCCCAATCTAAGTTTTGTAACTATTTAAAATATTTTTTATTGAAATGTTACAATGTTATTTATTTATTTTAATTTTTTAATTTATTTTTGTTATGATTACCACAGAAGTAACTATGAAATATGTTACTTTTATTCATTTTTTCCATGAGTTTACTTTAGTTTTACATTATATTATGATTACTACAGAACTGAATATAAAACACATATGTTCTTTTTATTTATTTTTTCTGTGTTGTTTACCTTAAATAAAAATACTATAAACTTTTTATGAAAATATAATTAAAAACCTTGAATAAAAAACATAGCTTTTCGTATGGACTAAAACTAATACAATTATTTTTGCTTATATTATAAGTTAATAAGTAATATAAAAAAGGTAGAACTAAAAAAAAAGAAAATCTCGAATTTTACAGATTTTTCTCGCGTTCAGCGGACCAAAAAAATCAAGTTGTAATCTTAGAATAAATGTTTTGGCAATACAGGTGATAAGTGTAAGCTAATAAGTAATATAAAATAAGCTAGAACTAAAAAAAAGGTAATATCTTGAATTTTACAGATTTTTCTCGCGTTTAGCGAAAAAAAAAAACATTTTTAATCTTACAATAAACGTTTTGGAAATACAGGTCATATATGAAAAGATTTTTAGTGTTTTAATGCAAAAAGTTAAAGAAAATATTGTAAGGAAATTTACTTGATAAAAATTAAAACATCTTCCAGTGGACCAAAATTACTCTATCAAAAACTTTAAATTATTTTTTTCTTAAAAAGGACTAAAATACGAAACGTTTGAGCCACATTTGAAACAAATCGTCGAAACTTTTTTTTTGTCAAAATGTACTAGAATCGCTAATTTTAATCGCTGGTAGGGAACTGAAGATCAACTTAAAAAGTTTTGATGCTGAACTTTTATTGTTCAGGGCGTTAATACGCATCGTTTGAGTGCTATTACCGAAAAATTTTTTCTATCGGGACACGCTAATACATATGCATGGGGACATTTTAAAATACAATATAACAATTGTAGTGATGCAAATTTGAAAGACTTTGAAACTGCATGCTACGAATTTAATAATGTTAATAATGACGATGACATATTTATGAGCATAACGTTAACAAACTAATTAAAAACAAAATGTACTTTTTTCTTTATAAAAATATAAATGTTTATTAATAATAAGCACAAAATTGGTTTATATACTTATAAATTTATTTTTTATTATAAAACTTTAAATTAACATTATATATATATATATACTTATTTAATATATATTTTTTTTTTCATTATATATAAACAATATTTTATTCATTTATACATTATTATTTTTTATTATTAATAAAAATCTTCAAAACTATATGATTTTTTTATTTTTTATTGGGATGGAAAGCTTTTTGTAATAACAAAGCATTTTTCAAAGCACAAATTCCGTTGTTGTGAGCATTGCAGTAAGTATATACAGAATATTCTTTTTCAAGATTTTTAATACTAGTTTTGTAGAAAATATCTTCAATATTTAAAACAGTTTTTCGTAAAATTTTTTCAGCCCACTCCTTTTTCTCAGCGCCTTTAACAAAAACTTGAGCATCTAATGTGTTGTCCCTAAGAAAATTCAAAACGCTCTTGAATGTTATCGATCCGTCTTCCCATGTTAAGTGATGATAATTTTTTGTTAACCAGTTAACTTGTTTTCTGCTTTTCAGGTGTTAAATATTTATACATAAAGGGTGGTTTTATGATAAAGTTCATGAATTCTTTATTGTTGAAAACAATAGCAATTTCTTTAGCTATAAAATTATTCGAGTTCCCCTTAAAGCCTTGTAAATCAATAAACACAGTTTTAGTCATTTTTTCGACTTATATTACTTTGCGTACTTGACCAGTTAAAGGTGTATATTCAATTAAGCGATCATGAATAAGAATACAGAAAGCTGATGTTTTTTCTGGAATATTAGTATCTGTTTCAAATTCAATTTTTGTATCAATCGGACCATTAGCGACCGACTCAATTTGGTGACTTACATCGATAACGATAATAGGAGCTTTGTTTTTGAATTCTAGACAAGTGAGTAGGGGGTTGGGTTCCCTCATGTAATAGTTTTGTTGAAATCTGACAAACATATCATATAGGATGGCAAAGCGTTCTTGCCCGAATTTAATATTAAGATCATCATAAGGATATGACTCTGAGTTTAAATGAACTTTGAGGTTGGTTAAACCACAATTGACGAATTTATTGTCATGTAGAAATGCTATCAAGACAAAACGGGGTCGTTCTCTATTTGCAGACAATTTAACATTCCATATGTGATTGGTTCCAGTTGTTAACTGAGGATTATAATGGCAGTCCCAACTGCGAAATGCTATTGGTAAATTTATTCCCTTTTGTATGATTTTCATCATATTTATTTTACTTGAGTCGGAAAGGTGAACATGTGGTATTCTCCATGAAATATTCTTAATAGTAATTTTTGGCTTTTCAGTAGATATAGTTGAGTATACGAGATCATCATCACTTTTGCTACGTAGTAGAATCAATTCATGTTTACAATTCAAAATAATTTTATTAAAGTCTTCAGCAAGCCCCAATAATACTTTTAATGGTACATAAAAGTTAAAGTGTCCATTTAATACTTTAAGATTATCCACTTTATTCCAACCAGCATTTTCCATGACAGCACCATCCACTGACATCAATGAAACATAATTTTTGATAGTGCTTGAAACGCCTAGATGCCTAGTGCGATCAATTTCAATACCATTGAGCTCATAACGAATTTCATCGAACAGATGAGCAACAATATTGTTTTTCAATCTGAAATCTGCCGAAGATGATACTAGTTTTTTCTTATCGCTGATATCTTCAACGGAACCTTCCACGTAAATAAAGCTTTCGCTTGGCAAAACATACAAATCCTGATTTTGTATTGAGATTCTGATTTCATCGTTATTGTTAAATGATTGCAAGTACGGTGTGTATGTGTGATAATCTTTTTTAATAATGCTCTCATCCGATAAGGGTACACCCAAAACATTGATTATTGAACTCATTTTCGTTTAGGTTGCTATTATTTTTGTTTTCTTTTTTTTAAATTTTTTTTAACTGAAAATTTAATGATTTAAGAAAATTTATATTTGATTCAGTCAAATTACTGGGTGAATATGACGAGAACGATGACGACCGCGACGAAGTTGGCTTTGAGTTAACTGCTGGCAATATGTATTTTGGTGGTATTGATGCTGTATATGGAATGGTATTTTTAAAAATTTCTTTGCTATAAACTATCATTATTTTCTGGGTCTTAAATGTAATCGAATAGTTATTTCTTCTCCTCGAAAATTAATGAAATCGCCGTGTTGATCAACTATCCGTAATGTTATTGAACTCACTTCTTTAGAGTTTACTGGCAAATAAATGAGATTCCTAGGTATTTCATCCATTTTATAGCCAGGTGGAACATTTATTGCGAACTCGTGTATTGTATGTGCGTGAGAATTGTTTATATAAGTATTTACTACAATATTACATTCTATACGCAAGAGATTGACCTTAAAAATATTTACTGGTAGATCTGAAAAATGGTCTGTATTGGGGGAAAGGACTTTTTTATTGAAACCAAACAATTTTCCTATCGAATTTTTCTTGTTAAAGTATATCGAATCTTGGGAAGAATGCACTTTTACTTGCATTGTATTATTATTAGCTTCTATAAAAATTGTCTTCTTACCCAAACCATCTCTCTCGTATTCCTCCTTTATAAAATCTACAATATCATTCAGTTCATAGGATCCAATAGGTATTATAATAATTTTATTTCCAATATGAAATAAATTATTGTATATGTCTACGTTTGGTATGCTGTTGTAGGAGTGAAAATCTATGAGGGCACACTCATAATCGCCATTTAAATTTATTGGAGGAAAATAGGTTGCTGATAAATTTGAGGAGTTTCCGCTTAGCGTTAGCGTTATTGACATTTTGCTTGTCGAGTGGTTAATGTAGTTAATAAAACAAAAAAATTAGTTTTAAAATGAAAAATTTATTACTTTTATATTAACTATTCTACGATTCTTCTTAATAAATTTAAACAGAGGATACAACATTAAATATTTGTATACTTATCTCTACAGTCTTAAAAGTAATAATACATAACATATTATAAAAGTTCATTTTTGTTAATCCAAGAATTATGATGATTTGAGAAACCCAACCATTTAACGAATACTTTGTCACCATTACTTTTAAGAACTTTTTCTACAAGATATGTATCAGTTAATCGTGTCTTTGAGAGTTCCCCATTATAGAATCCACCTTCAATTTTGTTACCCTGGTAATCCTCCAAGATATATGTTGAGGGATATGTGTTGTTAATAGATTTGATTTTAAAAATTTCTGTTGTCCATTTCGGGGTGTATCCCTTTTCAAAAATATGCTTATATTTACTGATGCGTACGTAATCTCCAACATGAAATTTGGATATTTTATACATTTTTAGGTGATTATATACTGTATTAAGCAACATTTTCTCATTTTTAAAACTAACGTTAATGGGCCATTTTAATTGTACGATGTATTTTTCGATTGTACTCATCAATTAAATTTTTATATAAATCAATCCAATGATATGATCCGTTGTAGCTAAATTCCTTCCACATCATACCTTTAAGAGTTCTATTGAAGCGCTCAATAATAGACGCCTTCATTACACTATACGTTGAGTAGTGATTAATATTATGCTTTTTCATCAATTTACCAAAAATTTTATTAAAAAACTCCTTACCGTCGTCAGTATGTAAGTTTTTTGGTACACGACCCAGATTGAAGATATTTTTCATTGATTTACTGACATCCGATGCACTTTTAGATTTGATAGGTGCAGCCCAAGCAAATTTTGAGAATGTGTCAATAACTGTTAACATGTATCGATAGTCATTGTTATCCGATGAATAATTCCCCATTTCAACCAGATCAGCTTGCCATAAATCATCTATACCTTTCATAACAACTCTTCGACGTTTAAAGTTCTTTCGAGCTTGTTTATGCAATTCTTTCACCAAAACTCTCTTTATATTCATTATCGATATAATCTATTATCATATTTTTTTATCAATCATCATCATTATATTATTTAAATACTTTGTTTTAGGTAGGCGCCACCGCAAACACGACTTCCTCCGGCAGCACTTTAAGTAGCACTTCCTCCGGCAGCACTTTAAGTAGCAAAGTTTTCAAATACTTCATTTGTTGACGCACTAACTCAAGTTCTCCGTCAATGTACGTTTTTTGATTTTGATTTATATTGGAAATTTTGTTATACATTACATCATCATTTTTATTTATTTTTAAAATTAAGTCTGCTTGAATTTGGTTGATTTGTGAGAGTAGATAATCCTTTGTGACGGAGTCGTTGTCTTCCATAGGGCTCGCAACGTTTTTAATCCTTTTATTTTGAACATTAAGGTTTTTGTCGCTATCCAAAATGATACCAAACATTTTCGACTCATTCTTTCTTATTATGTTATTATTATAGTTTAGCTCAGAATTGTAATAGTGTCCAAACTTGTCGATAGACATTTTCAGAATATTAACTTAACTTATAGTACTTGATATTTTATAATATTATATCAGCTTCCTTCAATTCTTCAATAATCGAAACTATTTCATTATTATGGTTGTTATGTCCAGCACCTTGCGAGGCTATCAATAATCTGAGGCGATCCACTAACTCATTAGGATCGTCCCAATAAACATAATTAGTTTTACTAGAATTTAATTTCATAATACCGCTACCTGTTTTATCAGGTTTAAATAATTTGCTGATTATATGCTGATACTTGTAGGCCCTTGTACCCTTTATTTGTCCGTCAGATTTATAGTCTCTTTTGTGAGCACTTGTGTCCATTAAAATCTTTTTATAAAGACCTAATTCAGTTTTATCATAGTTTTTTGGCATTCTATGAAACATTAATTGAAGCAAACCAGGCGTTAGCAACCAATTTTGATTTCCTATCATAATTTTATCCTCATCCAACTTAATGTAGCTGTTGCCAAATTTCCATTCACCATTCGAGTCTTTGTGGGGTCCATAAAGTGTATCTAGTTCATTCTTTCTTCCTAAATACGATAAATCGATTGAGCTTTTTGTTGTACTATTGTTAGTTTCATTGGCTGCTGGTTCAGTTTGTGAGTAAAAATCATCCTCATCATCAGTTGTCTTGTATTCATTACTCATAAAATCTTTCTTAGGGGTACTCGTTTCCATTTTCATTGGTAATTTCTTTACTGATAAACTAATATCATTTTCCATTTCATTTTTGAGTTCATTTTTAATGTCTTCTTTTTCGTCTTTAGAAATTCTTTTTCTTTTACTAGAAATGTTAATAAATTCTTTTAACGGATTACTTATGGGTTTGAACGCATCTTCGAGTCTTTGATGTGTGTTTGCTTCAATTATTTTTATACTTCGAAATTTCTTCTTTAAAGCGTTTCTAGCCTTAACCAGTTCCTCCAACATTTCAGTCATATTAAACACAAGCAAACCAGTAACAGATCAGGAATAGACCAGGAATTGACCACGATCAGATCAGGAACAGACCAGGAGTGGATGAAGAGTATGAATAGCCTAATTTTAATCAATTTGTTTGCTTGTTATTCCTTTTGATTCAAGAGCACAAGCTTTACTAATGACATCTCTTTATTTCGTCCTCTTTATATTTCAATGAAAATATTAAATGACTGTCTGTAGCGACCATCATTTAAATCATCATCTTTACATATGGTTAAAAATCCATATTTATCTCTCCAACATTCTCTACATATCTCACAAAATTGATTAAAAGTCATATCCGTTCCAACATGATCACTATATATGTGTTTCATATTCATTTCATCCTGCTTAAACATAATTATCATATTGGCATTATCTCGAATCAAATGTTTAGGAATTCGTGTATAAGTTTGACATAAATAAAATGAATCTACATTTTTATGACGACCCATACAAAAGTAAGCCCGAATATTGTTTTGATTTTCACAAGCAACATCATCAAATATGATTATAGAGTTATTTTTAGCTTCATCTGGTGGAATAACACTTTCATTGCTAGAAAATGTAAAATACCCCATTCCTTTAATCGGTGATATTAATTTCTTTAAGTACTCATATTTAGGTTGAAATAATGATTTCGAATATAAATAGATATTTTCAAACTTCAGTCCATTAGGGCTTTCAATTAAGCTTATCATTACATTTGTCTTTCCACAGTTGGATGGTCCTACTATAAGTGCTCTTATAGAATTTGGTAATAGAATATTGTGTCTTCTTCTCATATTTATATTTGCTGAGGAATCTACATTCCTTACTAGTATATTGCTATGTTGTTTAATCAACCGCATTTTAACAACTAAAGATCCGTTTTTATTAGCTCCACATAATATAAATAAGTAATACAATATCATAAAACTAACAATCATATGGATTCTGTCAAAGGGAACGGATTAGTAAATAGAGCTATAAATTCCTTACCATTTGAACTTCATTTACCGGGTTATGAATTTTGTGGCCCGGGTACTAAACTACAACAACGTTTAAGAAGAGGTGATAAGGGGATTAATACATTAGATGTCGCTTGCAGAGAGCACGACATTGCGTATTCTAAAAATAAGGAAATCAATAAGCGACATCAAGCAGATAAAATATTAGAAAATCGAGCTTGGGAACGAGTTTTATCTAAGGACAGCAGTTTCGGAGAAAAAACAAGCGCATACCTTATTACTAACGCAATGAAGGCTAAAGTGAAATTAGGCATGGGTCTAAAAGAAAAAAAGAAATATGGAGAGAAGATCTTTACCAATGCAATAAAAATGGTTACGACAACTCTTAAGAAAGAAAAACCAAATGATTTAAATAATTCAATTAAAATTGCCCGTAAAGTTTTAAATAAATCATTAAAAGGACATAAACCTAAAGTTGTAATACCAAGAATCATCAATGTTCCAAAAACTGGAGGTTTCTTACCACTAGTACCAATACTTACTGCTTTAGGAGCCTTAGGTGCTCTTTCCTCCGGTGGAGCTGCTATTGCAAAAACCATTAATGCAGCAAAAGATGCCAAGAAACAACTTGAAGAAGCTACTAGACACAATAAAAGTATGGAGTCTATAGCAATAGGAAAAGGTCTTTATCTTAAACCATTTAAGAAGGGTTATGGACTTGTATTTGATGGATCGTCAAAAAACTTATAAAGATGCTGCCCAAGAGACCACTTACTGACTTCGATTTGACTAAATTTACAGAAAACATTCCTAATTTCAGAGGCGTTTTTATGAGAGATTCACTTCCAAAACTTCCTCGACGAAGAGAATGTGGAATTATTAATCTGGACTCCTCGATCGGTGATGGCACACATTGGGTAGCATACTATAAAAATAAAGATCATAAAGAGTATTTTGATAGTTTTGGAAATTTGCAGCCACCCCTCGAATTAGTGTCATATTTGGGGTCTAATATAGAATACAATTATAAACAACATCAAAAATATAATTCGTTCAATTGTGGACATTTATGCTTGAAATTTTTGTATGAAATTAATGATAAATAAAAATACAAGTTTTTAATTATAACTTTTTTTTTTACTATTATTTATTTTTTTTTTTTTTTTTTTTAATACATTTTACCTACTTCAATTCCATACTGGATATTTTTCACTATTAGGAATAATAAATTCATTTAAATCAAATAACTCTAACTCTAATTGGAATGGTTTGTCACCCACAGCAGGCACTTTTTTGATGAAGTAATTTCCCGATGACATTTCCTTTATCTCCTCCTCTGTTATGAGATTAAATCTTTTTGAAAGAAAGATAACAAAGTTTTCCGTCTCGAGCTGTATACTTTCTCCAAATTTTGTTTTCATTTTTATAGCTTTCAAGATTTTATATAATTTAAGATCCTCCATATCTTTAGTATGCAGAATCGGTTTGTTGTTGCTGAGATTAGCAAATTTGCTTAATAAAGATTGTGATGTAGCGCTCATGGTAGTTGATTCGTCAACGAATTTCTTTGAACTAAGATTTAAATGTTCTTTAGGTATACGAACTGCTTGTTCACTATCAATTTCACCATTTTGAGAAATATATTCCCTCATACATATTGAATGTTCACTCTTTATTTCACAACATTGTGAAATATATATCTTTAAGATATTAGATAATAGACGTATTATTACATATTACAATTTTATGGATTTAAATTTTACTTTTATTTGTTTTTTTGGTGAATTTTTATTCAATCACACAACTACAGAACTATAGGATGGAGGGGGACACATTTTTCGTGTATAAAAAAAATTCAAACACACAACTACAGAACCATAGGATGGGGGGACACAAAAATCATTTTTGTTACTTTTGTGCCCCCCCATTTCTCAACTACTCCTACCGGGGTAACAATAACGGACGTTACAACAATAATAATGATAATCGCAACCAAAGGGGCCGCGGAAATAACCGTGGATCCCGATATACAGGAAACGTAAGAGTGGTCACCGATCAGAATAATGGTCCGGAAAACGACCGAACCCCAGGTACTCAGTAAATGGGACCAATTACAACGGTAGAATCTATAGTATGAATCTGAATTTTACATCATATGTCTCAATGCGAACAACATTAAATGATAGCGTCCTGATATTTTTAGTTGACACAGGCGCTGATATTTCTGTAATTAAAACGGGTCAGGTAGGCAACACTTCAATTAATTTAAATGACATAACTAGCCTTCACGGCATCGGTGCAGGTATAACCTATACATTGGGGAAAGTTACCACAGAGTTGAGAATTAAGAACCTGTTGGTGAAACACGAATTTCACGTGGTTAGTGATGAATTTCCTATTCCATCTGATGGAATACTCGGTCTTGATTTCATTAGGAAATACATGTTGGACTATCAAACGGATCAGGATTGGCTTATACTTCGGCCAAGCGATTATCCTGAAGACATAACTGTTCCAATGCTTGATTCACCAAGTATAAATTCGATATCAATACCTGCAAGGTCAGAGGTTATTAGGGCAATTAGTAACCAAAACTCTGATAAGGATATTCTCATTCCAAACCAGGAACTTCAAGATGGAATATTTGTTGCGAACACAATTGCGACAAGTACTAAACCCTTAGTGAGAATAATAAACACGACACCAAACGATGTTGTTATCAGGAACATAAACCTGAAAACTGAAAATTTAGATGATTATGAAACAGTCATTCCAAATGACAAATTTTGTGATCAGATAAAATTGCAATTGTTGTCTAAAAATGTTCCTGATTTTGTGAAACCCGAACTTGAGAATCTGTGTAAGGAATATATTGACGTCTTTGCACTCGAAACGGAAAGAATTTCGGTTAATAATTTTTACAAGCAGAAATTACGCTTGAGAGATACAGAGCCATCATACGTTAAAAATTATAGAATTCCTTATAAACATAAGGAGGAAATTGCGAGACAAGTAGACAAGCTACTAGATGATGATATAATAGAACCATCAGCTTCAGAATACAATAGCCCAATTCTTTTGGTACCGAAAAAATCTCTACCTGGAAGCGACCAGAAACGTTGGAGATTAGTTGTAGATTATAGGGCAATCAACAAGAAATTGATTGCTGATAAATTCCCACTACCAAGAATAGATGATATTCTTGATAACTTAGGCAGAGCAAAATATTTTTCCTGCCTTGACTTAACGTCAGGTTTTCACCAAGTAGAGATGGATGAAAACTCAAGGGACATAACATCGTTTTCAACGGACAAAGGTTCGTTCCGTTTTAAGCGATTACCATATGGACTTAAAATAGCTCCTAACTCATTTCAGAGAATGATGTCTATAGCATTCGCTGGATTATCTCCAGTACAGGCATTTCTCTATATGGACGATCTAGTCGTACTAGGTCGTTCTGAAAATCACATGCTGAAGAACTTAACAGATGTATTTGAAATATGTCGCAAGTATAACCTAAAACTACACCCTGAAAAATGCTCATTTTTTGGACATGAGGTTACTTATTTGGGACACAAATGCACAGATAAAGGCATACTTCCAGACGATAGTAAATTCAAGATAATTAAAGACTATCCAACACCCAAAAATGCCGATGAAACAAAAAGATTCGTTGCATTCTGCAATTACTATAGAAGGTTTGTTCCAAATTTCGCTGAACATTCCATTGTCTTAACGAGATTGTGTAGAAAAAATGTAAAGTTCGAATGGACTGAGAATTGCGAAAAGGCATTCCAGTACTTAAAGAAGAAGCTTATTAGTCCAAGGATACTAAAGTATCCAGATTTTCACAAACAATTCTGTATAACTACCGACGCAAGCAAACATGCATGCGGTGCGGTATTAAGCCAGGAATATGATGGATTACAGCTCCCCATTGCTTATGCTTCAAGGTCCTTTACGAAAGGCGAAAGCAATAAATCTACTATTGAACAGGAATTAGCAGCGATTCACTGGGCAATAATGCATTTCAGACCATACATTTATGGTACAAAATTTTTGATTAGAAGCGATCATCGACCATTGACATATTTGTTTTCAATGAAAAACCCATCTTCCAAGTTAACGCGAATGAGACTGGACTTGGAAGAATACGATTTTACCGTCGAGTATCTAAGGGGAAAAGATAATAGTGCGGCTGATGCTTTGTCTCGGTTAGATTTTTCCGAAATAAAAAAGATTAATGAGAATATGATAAATATACTTAAAGTGACAACGAGACAGCAAAGCAGAAAAGCCACTGTAAATAGCGACATTAAAACTACGGAGAATGCAAAATCAACAAATAAAGTAAAGATATACGAAGCGTTGAGTAAATTTGGAAATAAAAATAGTGCCAAGCTAGCGATTGAAGGCGACTTTATATATATTAATAAGAATAATAAAGTGATCACGAAAATTATAAAGAAAATTATTGATAATGGGAATATTGACCTTGATCGATTATTCCCAATGCTTGAAAAATTAGCAGTCGATAATAATTTGAGAAAAGCACAGCAGTCATTAGGTGACTCGCTATTTAAAAATATCGCGATAGATAAATATAAAGAAAAAGGAAATTTAATGCTCGAGCAATTAATTATAGAACTCACGCCAAAAATAGAAAAAATTACAGATAATGTTGAAAAGGAAAGGATTTTGCGGAAATATCACGACGATCCAATCTGGGGTGGCCACCCAGGTATCAGTCGTATGTTAAAGAAAATACGTCGGAAATTTTCATGGAAAAAGATGACAAGAGACGTAACTAAATATGTCAAAAATTGTGAAAAATGTCGAAAGAATAAGACATTTATAAATACAAAGGAGGGAATGATTATAACTCCAACACCGGTAAATGCGTTCGAAGTGGTACAAATAGATACCATTGGACCATTACCTAAGACAGAGAATGAAAATGTTTATGCAGTCACTATTATATGTGACCTTACAAAATATCTTATCTCTGTACCAATTGTAGACAAAAGTGCGAAAACGATCGCTAAAGCAATTGTTAATAATTGCATATTGATTTACGGACCTATGAATAAGATTACAGTCGAAACTCTTTATAACGAACTCCTATATAACGAAGTTTTCTTTATTGCGAAGCAATTATAAGAACACTGTGTTTTGGGTCTACTTTGAGTGTATTTTAATCTCCATATAACGAATTTCCATATAGCGAATATTTCCTTATAGCGAATCATTTTTGTGACCGTAACTTCAAGATTGAACCGTTTTCAATCTCCATATAACGAATTAGGCAAAACCGAACGCACGAACTCAAAAAAGAAATCGATGTCGCTTTGTTGTGTGTTATTGGTGTTGTTATTGTTGCTCTGTGTGTACTTTGTTGCTTTCACAACGCACAAGCAGAGTCTGATGCTTTGAATCGTTTATTTACCATAAAATTGAAAGTGTATTTTGGGGAACCACCGAACTATGCAAGTGACAACTGGAATCATTACCATCTCTCACATTTCTTGCAGTCGCTATCAGTTTGCCTTTGCATATCGCGATACAAGTAAGTTGTAAAATGACTCCGCGCATAAGTATTACTGTGGAAAGAAAGCTATTGATCATAAAAGAAGTTGAAAAGGGAACAGCTTCAAAAAAAGACATTGCTAAGCAATTTGGAATTCCTTCCAGTACCTTATCTACGATTTTAAAAAACAAGGATAAGCTTTTAACCAGTGTCACAGATAATGCATCCAGTATTAAACGCAAGAAGCTTCGAACTTGTAACTTTGAGGATATTGACGAAGCAATGCTGAAATGGGTATTCGCCGCACGTGGTAGAAATCTTCCTGTGTCTGGACCAATACTGAGAGAAAAAGCAAAACAATTCGCTGAAGCATTGGGCCACGGAGAATTTGAAGCAAGTGTAGGCTGGCTTGAAAAATTTAAAAATCGTCACGGCATTGTTCAAAAAACATTGTGTGGTGAAAGTGCTGCCGCCAACATCCAAACTCGAGATGAATGGGTGACGAATGTCTTGCCAAAATTGTTAGAAAAATATGACGAAAACGACATCTTTAACGCCGATGAGACGGGTTTGTTTTTTAAGTGCTTACCAAATAAAACGATGGCGTTTAAAAATGAGAAGTGCTTTGGGGGGAAAAACAGCAAAGAGAGGATTACTGTTATGGTGGCATGTAATATGACCGGATCGGAGAAAGTTAAATTGCTTATCATAGGAAAGGCCAAAAATCCGAGATGCTTCAAAGGAATCAAATCTCTAGATGTGGATTATAAATTTAATACGAAAGCATGGATGACAAGCAAGATTTTCTTGGAATGGCTCTTGAAATTGGACCGAAAGTTTGCTTCTCAACAAAGAAATGTTTTGCTTTTTGTTGACAACTGCGCTGCGCACCCTAAGGATGTAAAGGACCAATTGAAAAATATTGAAATTGCTTATTTCCCACCCAACATGACTTCGTTGCTTCAGCCAATGGATCAGGGCATAATTTGTAACATTAAAACGCATTACAGAAAACGCATTTTGACAAACATTTTGTCACAAATGGAGGAGAAAGCACCTTTCACGCCCATAAATTTGCTGGATGCCGTACGAAACTTAAGCAAAGTGTGGAACGTCAATGTAAAATCCGAGACAATTGCAAACTGTTTTAGAAAAGCAGGATTTGTAAAAGTTGCCACCACAACGAACAACAGTTTGCCTTGGCACGAAGAAGACTATCTACCACTATCCCACTTCGCCTTTTTAGAGTCTTCATTTAAAACAGTTGCTAATATTAATGCAACATTTAAAGACTACATCAATGTTGACTGTGATGTCATTACCACAGACAACCCTTCCGACGAAGATATCCTCGAAAGTGTTCAAGAAAGTTTTGGAGCACCAGCTATCTCAGGTAAAGAAACAATAATAAAGAAAATCTGTGGCTAATAATTTTCTGATGTGCATTATTATTTCTCTTTTAACAGATTCAGATGAATACGAAGAAGAATCTGCCGATATTGCGAAACCGTTACCCACATATCGACAACTTTATTCATCAGTTGAAAGTTTCCGTACCTATTTGGAAATGAAAACCAACGTACCAAATACTGTGTTTACTTCTCTAAATGTATTAGAAAATTATATTGAAGAAGAAAAGTGGAAAAATGTATTTCAAACCAAAATAACTGACTACTACAAATAAAATATGTTAAAAGGAACAAATTGTGTTTCTTTTCTATATAGCGAATTTTCTTTATAGCGAAGTAAATATCCAGTCCCTTGGAATTCGTTATAGAGAGTTTCGACTGTATAACTGACATGGGTACCGAATATAAAAATCAATTATTTAATGAAATTTGTAACTTATTAAAGATAGAAAATGTAACTTCCACAGCGTATCATCATCAAACGCTTGGAACTGTGGAAAGAGTCCACAGAACATTTAATGAGTTCGTTCGTTCATACATTTCAGTAGATAAAACTGATTGGGACGAATGGATTAAATATTTTACTTTTTGCTACAATACGACACCATCACTGGTCCACAATTATTGTCCTTACGAATTGGTTTTTGCCAAAGCGCCTAACATATTTGAATTTCTTTCCGATGGCGAAATAGCACCATTTTACAATGTGGATGCCTATGAAAAGGAAATTAAATACAGATTACAGGTAGCACATAAAAGGGCAGCCCAGTTGATAGAAAGTGGCAAATATAAACGTAAAATGTTATATGATAGAAATAAGAATAGTTTAGGGATAGAAATAGGAGATTTAGTTTATATAGACCAAGTTGGTCATAAATTAGATAGTTTATTTAGTGGTCCTTATGAAGTTATAGGATTAGATGATGGAAATAATTGTATTATAAGAAAAGGAATTGACGAGACTCGGACAGTACATTTAGATAGAGTAAGAAAACATATAAATTAAGAAATATTAATATAATATTACGAAAAAAAAATAACAAGTAAATTAAATAAATTTGAAAAATATGAAATTATAAATAAATTTTTATAATAAATTAAATAAAAAATAAAAATTAATAAAAAAAAAAAAATATAAATTTAACTTATTAATTTATATTATAAATTAGATTTACTTTATCAATTTATATTATACAAAAGAATGATCAATGAATATTAATAATACACCCTTGATCATTCTTTTATCGGAAAAGGGAGGTGTAGCGTAATTGACAAGTCAACGTTGTCATACCTTAAAATATGACAACTTGACACCTTATTTATGATTGGCTAAAAGCCTAATTATTTTAATTCAGTTACGCGACCTACCTTGACTATATTCACCGTGGGAATTGCAACGTTGCATTTTCACATGGTTACTAATAAGGTAGAATAAGAGACTTTAAAATAAATAAAAGTTAGTTGCTCAGTAGAGCTAAAAGCAAACAGACGACAATCGTGTTTTTAATATACTACACCCCACAGAATTTAAAAGCCCTCAAATCCTTTCTGGGCTTATCTGGATATTACAGAAAATTTGTTAAGGATTATGCCGGAATCGCAAAACCCTTGACTAGATATCTTAGGGGCGAGAACGGTCATGTGGCGGCCAAAAGTTCCAAAAGTATTAACATTAATCTGGATGCGGAGGCTATGCTGTCTTTCAACAAACTTAAGAGAATACTTTCTTCTGAGGATGTCTTGTTGGCGTATCCTGATTACAATAGCACATTCGAGCTCACAACGGACGCATCGTCAGTTGCGTTAGGCGCCGTTTTATCACATAACGGAAGACCAGTAACAATGATATCCAGAACACTTTCGTCTGCTGAGGCAAATTATGCCACAAACGAAAGAGAGCTGCTGGCGATCGTATGGGCCCTGAAGACCCTTAGACATTTTCTATATGGTATCTCTGGCATCCACATTTATACTGACCATCAACCACTTACCTTTGCAATGTCTGAAAAAAATCCAAATTCGAAAATGAAGAGATGGAGGGCATTTATAGAAGAATTTTTCCCGAAATTTTTTTACAAACCCGGAAGGGATAATGTAGTAGCCGATGCTCTTTCGCGGCAATATATTAATCAAATATCGGACGATGATGACCAAACTATTCATAGTGAAATATCGTCGAGTAATGTGATCAGGTCCATAAAATTCCCGCTGAACCAATTTAAGAATCAATTTTTGATATTAAAGGGCAGTCATTGCTCTAGGGTTAGGAAGATAATTTTCCAACGTTTCAATAGACATACAATTGTCTACGATACTATTGATAATCTCTTTAAGTATCTGGGGGATGCTGTTGACACGACGTTCAACTGCTTACCACCTGGTATTAATTGCATAAAAGATCTTTAAAAAAGAGTTATAGAAGATCAATGGCCACCGACCTAGACAAAATCTAGGGAGGCAAAATAGATAAGGACAAATTAATCCCTATCAGGGATACTAAACGGGTTGTAGACCCAAATGGAATGGGAGAAAATCCTATTCAAAGCAAGGGAGATTAAGGAGGTTTTTGCTAAATCCTACAAGTGTTTAAACATAAGAGTATTGTTCAATGTATCATACTCGCGCCTAACATCGCACCACAAAGTAGCTGCCGACGGGTTTTATGCGGATGTCAGAGAGAAATTAATCTCTGTCGCATTAAGGAAAGGAGTGGAATTGGAAATACCTTTTTCACTTCAAGAACCTATTACCCCACTAGAGGAACAAACCTCGCATAACTTGGGAATTAAATCTCCCCAAGATACCATTCTCATCCTAGAGGAACAAACCACAGATAATAAGGAAATTAAAGTCCCTATCCAAGAAAACATCAATATGCAACAGACCGCAATCGAGTTTCTGAGCTTCGCCTCAAAACTCATTCCAGAGTTCGATGGACGACCTGAAAACCTTCAGGGCTTCGTATCGGCACTGGAATTGGTTGAAAGTGTCTGCGACGGCCACGCTGGAATTGCTGTTAATTTAGTGAAAAATCTTCAACATATAGACAAATCGTCAAATTTGGCAGCGCTGTCTATAAATTATCAACAAAATCAGCTATAAAATGAAGAAAGAAAATCAGCTGTAATAACTTTACCATCATCAACTTCAACAAAATTTTAACAACGGCGGCAACAAAGTTTAACAACGGCGGCAACAAATTTTTAAATACGGCGGCTCATCACATAAACACAAAACGAAAAGATAAGTCGTATTGATACAAAATGAATTTAGAGAAATACAAAATAAGAATTGTATTATTATAGATATTAATAATTCAAATATTATATAGTATTATCAGTAATACTATTTAATCTTTTACTTAATTTTTTTATGTATATATTTTTTTTTACTCTAATCATACTTTTATTCTTTTATGATTCGTTTTTTTCGTTTCGCCCTACACCATGCATACAAATTTAATATTCATAATTTAACTAAATTTTATATGAAAAACCAAATATTATAGGGTAAACAAAATTCATCACAAATGGTTATTTATACTACACCTATAATTTTTACTATGTCAGCAAAATTTTAAGTAACTCTTTCAAGGTACAGTGGAAGATTTTAATAGTGAACTAATTGGGTGTAATTATTAGTAAATAATAATTAATTGTTAATTGTACAAATCCAAGAAGATTTTACTGTGTTTTATACATTCCGAGAAAAACATAATATGATCCTCGTTAAATACAGTAAATATAATATTTAAAGTAAAAATAATAAGGTATTGTGTAAAACTACTTTCAACTAAAACTTTAATTGTAAAAATGCCTTCACCCAGAATAACCTGTGAGCTATGCAATTTGAAGCGACATATTTTAAGGCTTCATAATTTTGCCTTCATTAAGGCAAAATCCTATCGGATTGTGGTTAAAAATGATATTGGCAATGAGGAATTAGTCGGAAATACTGAACGAGGGGTGTCTAAAGATGATACTGTCAATGATGAATTAATCGGAAATCTTGAACGGGTGGTGGCTGAAGATTATACTGTCAATGAGGAATTACTCTGGAATCCTGACCAGGTGGTTGTTGAAAATATTGGGGAGAATGATGAAATAGATGTGAATGCTGATCAGCTGATGGCTGAAAATTTAATACAGGAGGTAATAATTTTACCTAATATAAATATTCCGGAATTCATGGCCTTATACGATGATGGTTATGATAATATTCTCATAGATCTTCTAAAGGAGTATGAAACTCTTGAACGGATTAGAATTGATGAATATAATCGCCATCTAAATGATGGGTGTGATAATGTATTTTTATCTATTGAATAAGTTTATTGTTAAGATTTAAATAAATTTTTCCAAATTAATTTTATATATAAATTTTTATTTTATAAGTTTTATATAATACTATTATTACAATAATTTCTGAATAAATTTAAAAGATAATTTATAAATGATGTGGTTTTTTATTTAATCATATTTTAAGTTAAAAATAGCGGTTCCGTTAGGTGCAATTCGCCCTTTAAATGTAATTATCCATTTCTTATCATTCATCATGGTTAAATAAGGGACTTGATTGGTTAGGGCTTTACTCATTCTTGCTGGTAAATAAAACCAGGTGTTATTTTCCAAATATACAGCAACTTTCGTTCCATAAATAGTATCCTTCCATTCAAATTTAGATATTGGAAGTTCTTCATTTTGTAATAAATTATCAATTTTTACATACTCGGGTTTGATTCCCAAACCTATATTAATGATTTCCTGATAATTCTATAAAAGAAAAATATGATAAAACTTAGTATAAATATAAACATATAATATAATATAACTTTTTTATCATACCATTTTAACAATTGTGAATAGAGTGGAGAATATTTATAATAAATTGATTAACCCGGTTTTATCTTTATTTCACCTGATGGAGTTTTTAAATAAAATCTTTAGGATAACAAATGCTCCTTTTATACGAATTTTTAATCAATTAAGAATTTTAAATCACTCAAAATCAATGCAGTTCTTGTAACAAAGTGTTTTTAATAATCACTCTTGACCATACTCAATATGAAATAAAAAAAGACAAATATCTTTGTAAAGCGAAACCAAATGCATGAAAGAAAAAACAAATGTTTAGATATGTTTTTATCCACTGATTCATGAATGAACAACTAAATGTTTACACGAAAATATGTATGTTTGCATGTATGTATATATTTGACAGCAAAGACAAAAAATATTTAAAGCACATTAAAAATATATGTAACTCGATATATACGTACCTCTGTATGAGGTGCATATATTTTTTACATATGGCTAAAAAAAGTTTTATAAAAAAAATGCTAAAAAAAAAATTGTAGAAATGCATATATAAGCATTTTAAAGTATGTGTATTTCCCATAGGGCTAAAAAAAAATTAGCCTTATGGATAAAATACATGCACCTCAACTCAACCTCAAAATAAATTTAGCCTTATGGGAGGTGCATACATCTGAAAGTGAGGCTTTACTACTACTACTTACTTACACTTAATCCTATATTTACACTCATAAAATTAACTTTTATCTATTAATATATACTTAAAGTCATAGTTATGTCAATACACACGGAAAAAAAAATATTTACCAAAATATAAAATTAACGATTTGTTTAAAATAAGATTTATTTTAAACAAATACTTAAGTAAATCGAATAAAATCGAAATTAATACAAGCAATCTTGTAAGTAAACCTCGTGTGGTTTTTTTGTGTGTATTTACTATTATATCTATATTTATTATACCCATTATAACTATACTTATTAGAATTATACTTACATCTATTAAACTTACCTTACACTTAAATCTATGACTAATTATATACTCATTTTACTAAATACTATTACTAAAGTATTATTGTTATTATTGTTATAAACCTTATTGTTAGGAAACAAATGTCTTTTATCAGAAATAATCTAATAAAACCATTTGTACATTGGAGATCAAAATGAACTGCTAAATTTTCTTTTCTTTTAGAGGGATGTTAATGATGAAACAGGTGGTATTGTGAGGGGGTCACATAAAACGGACAGTGAAATTTAATGGGCTTTATACTGTCGCAGGCATATGGGTGGGATTTTTGCACCCCAGTATGACAAAACATCTGGTCATACAACTCGTTACATAACATTATAGTCAGATGAAAGATTTTTTTTCGAACATTTTAAATTTGAAATATTTTGATGAACTTTTAGTTTTCTGTCGGCATAGAGAGTTCATTCATATGCTTATACGCTAAGATTACGGGTCAGGAACACGAAAACCTGAGGGAGCTAGCCAGGGTAATCAAACCATGCCAGAATGACCTTGTGTATCTTTAAATTCATAACAATTTTTTTTTCCATGTAGGAAATTGCAGGAAATTAGGCGGCGTATAACAGAATACCACACGCTCATAAAGCGGAAGTCAATAGGCAAGTGGAGAAACTAGTAGATGATGGCATAGTGGAGCCATCAATTTCGGAATATAATAGTCCCTTACTACTAGTGCCTAAAAAATCATTGCCGAACTCGGATGAAAAAAGGTGCCGATTGGTAATCGACTACCGACAGGTAAACAGGAAATTGATTGCGGACAAGTTCCCACTTCCAAAAATAGACGATATTCTTGACCAATTAGGAAGGGCAAAATATTTTTCCTGCCTGGACCTAATGTCTGGATTTCACCAGATAGAGTTGCATGAGGACTCGAGGGATATAACATCCTTTTCAACGGGGAATGGCTCTTATCGTTTTAAAAGGCTCCCTTATGGGCTTAAAACTGCTCCAAACTCATTTCAACGCATGATGACTCTTGCGTTTTCTGGCTTAATGCCATCTCAAGCATTTTTATACATGGATGATTTAGTGGTGCTCGAATGTTCTGAAAGACATATGTTGAGAAATTTGACTGATGTTTTTGAACTATGCCGAAGGTACAATCTTAAGCTACATCCAGACAAATGCACATTTTTTATGCATGAGGTAACTTATCTCGGGCATAAATGTACTGACAAGGGCATCCTACCGGATGACAACAAGTACGCAGCAATCAAAGACTATCCAGTCCCAACTGATGCTGATGAAGCAAGACGATTTGTTGCCTTTTGCAACTACTATAGAAGGTTCATTAAAAATTTTTCTGATTATTCTCGTCATATATCGAGATTGACAAGGAAAAATGTTAAGTTTTAATGGACCAAAGAATGCCAAAAGGCATTCGATCATTTAAAGAGAGCATTAACAGACCCCCAAATTCTACAATATCCCGACTTTAGAAAACCATTCTGTATTACTACAGACGCTAGCAAATATGCTTGCGGTGCAGTACTAAGTCAGGAATATGAAGGCAGACAACTGCCAGTCGCCTATGCTTCGAAGACATTCTCTAAAGGAGAAAGCAATAAGTCCACAATTGAGCAGGAACTCACTGCAATTCATTGGGCAATCACGCATTTCAGGCCATACGTATATGGTACACGTTTTCTGGTCAAAACGGACCTTCGCCCATTAACCTACCTGTTCTCTATGACAAATCCAAGTTCGAAATTAACTCGAATGAGATTAGATCTCGAAGAGTATGACTTCACGGTAGAATACCTCAGGGGAAAAGAGAATTTTGTAGCAGATGCTCTATCGAGAATAACGATAGAGGACTTAAAGGAAATGTCCACGGACATAACAAAGATACTCAAAGTATCTACAAGATCATCTGCAAAACAAGAAAAATCCAAAGAAAAGCACCTCACTCAGCAGAAAAAGTACAAAAAGCCCAATATATTTGAAGTCATAAACTATACTAACGTCAGAAAATATCCAAAATTGAAAATGGCTTCAAACCATTGCTTCTTAAAGCATGGAGAGAAAATTATCCTTAGGATAATGATAGACGACCAGTTCGTCAATGGGAAAATTGACCTAGGACAATTCTTCCTAAGGCTAGAATCATGAGCCTGCGAAATAGGTATCGTCAAAGTACAAATGGCACCCAGTGAACAGATTTTCGAATCCGTCACAATAGATGAATTTAAGCCTTGGGCAATGTAAAATTGATAAATTTAAAAGTAGCGCTACTTCCAAGGGTGTCCAACTGAGCAATGAGGACGAAATTTTGAAAACTATTAAAAGATACCATGATGACCCAGTGCAAGGCGGTCATTCTGGGATTACAAGGACACTAAACAAGGTGAAGAGATACTTCTACTGGCCACACATGATTAAAGACATAACAGAATACGTTAAATCATGTCAGAAGTATCAAAAAGCAAAAACGACACGACATACAAAAAGCCCCATGATAATAACTAAGACTCCAACCAACGCTTTCGATACTGTATTGGTAGATACAATGGGACCATTGCCTCGTACGGAAAATGGCAATGAGTATGCAGTCACACTTATATGTGATCTGACGAAGTATTTGGTTACTGTACCAATACCGGATAAAAGTGCGAAAACGGTTGCGAAGGCTATATTCGAATCTTTTATACTGTTGTACGGTCCAATGAAGACGTTTATTACGGACATAGGAACGGAATATAAAAATTTGATAATAAATGATTTGTCGAAATATTTGAAAATTGATAATATAACGTCTACAGCTCACCACCATCAGACTTTGGGCACTGTAGAATGTAGTCACCGAACTTTTAACGAATATGTACGATCATACATATTAGTTGAAAGGGATGATTGGGATGAGTGGATAAAGTACTTCACGTACTGTTTTAATACAACCCCATCCGTGACACATGGATATTGTCCATATGAACTTGTGTTCGGAAGAATCCCAAACGGATTCCACGAACTCAATTCAATAGAGAATAGACCCTCTTTATAACATCGATGACTACAGAAAGGAAATTAAATATAGATTGGAAATAGCCCAAACAAGAGCTAAGTCCCTTTTAAACAAATACAAAATTCAACGGAAAAACTATTATGATAAGGATAGTATAGAGTTAAATATAAAAATAGGAGACCTGGTACTTCTTAGGAATGAAATAGGCCATAAGTTAGAAAATAGATACTTAGGACCTTTCATGGTCATATAGTGAGTGAAAAATAATAACGTTAAAATAGAAAATGAACCGGGAAAAGTACAAATAGTGCATAGAGATAGAATTAAGATCTTTAAAGTTTAATTTTTTTTTGGTGCCCCAGAGAAAGAAAAAGGTTGTATACAATTATAAAAAAAAAAAAAAAAAAAAAAAAAAAAAAAAAAAATTTAATAAGTATAAGGTATATAAAAAGATCGATCACTTTATGATCATTTGATCGATCTTTTTCTCTGAAAATGGAGATGTAGTGTGGTTAATAAGCGTACGTTGCCGTATACAAATACCCAAGCAACACGACACGCATTGTGTGAATTGTTTTACTTGATTCACACAGTCTGGTTCTCACGATGTCTGCTTCACAGACAGTTGTGTAACGCAACACCCATAAGTTGGTGTAAATATCCACACTGCAACTACATGCGTGAACTTGCTTTGTCAGCAAGTTCACACGTTATTTTTAGTAGTCTTAAGCCTAGCATAAGATTAAAGAAAATAATAAACTCAGTTCTATTCAATCAAACAACCGGAGTGTTTGGATTTAATTTATTTCAGTTGTCTCGGATGGCAGATGATGCTGTTCATGCAGGTGACACGGAAGCCTTAAACGCCTACTTTGAGTTTGAACAGGAGTTTAATTTGACTGTCTTCTGTCCTGAATTCTCTGCAGGTATTGCTAAGATCTCCCATTTCTTTCAATATATGGGCTTCAATGCCAAAGCAATAAAACTTGCAATGGCTGCAAAACAACCCAATAGGGATAGATTGATGCATGATGTCATGTGGATCATTGTATTGGTCTTATCTAGAGGTACCTCTGTTGCCAGAGGAAAGAAGCTGCCGCTACCAAGCTACAGGAGTTAATCACTCATTACGGAATTACCAGGACTTTCAATAAAGCCACTGTTCAACAGGACACCGTCACCTTGTCCCGAGTTGTGGCAGCACACCCAGAAATGACCTTTAAGATCCTAAGCGCAGGCCGCGGCATTGAAAGGCCAGTGTCTTATTGCAAAATGGCTGAGCTAGGCTTTAAGGACTTTAAAAGCGAACTAAGAGGCAGCTTTGTGTTCTCGATCCTGCCCAGCATCTGCTGGCCCAAGTCTATAGCTGCGGCTCAAGCTGCACTGGCTTATATGGCGGCCAAAACCAATGTGTTGAGAAAGAAAGGAACCTCTCAGCTATCAAGCCAGAAGGCCTAGAGCGCTTCAAAAATTTCGCTCGCGCTGCATACAACTCTGACTGTAGACAGTAGAGAACCTCAACCACTTTGTTTAATGCAATGACCATTGAGTCAGCAACTATAACAGCATGGTCGGCTGCTTTTGTCAGATTGTTTCCAGAATTTGATGTTGTCGAGTATATTGGCATGATGCCCTCAAATTAAGCTGACAGTTCAAAACACAAAGAAAGGTTCTCTTTTAGCAAATATTATGTTTTCACTAGCTTGCTAGAGTGGCGACTGTTAAAAAAGAGAACCGGTCAGTGTGTTTTGAACTGTCAGCTTAATTTGAGGGCATCATGCCAATATACTCGACAACATCAAATCTTTCCGCAGAAAATTTAGAAAAAGTTATGTTCGTTAAATTGAATAAATAAATTACTATACACATTATAGCAAATAATGTCAATAAAAAAAGAAGAAAATAAACATGAGTTTTATTTTAGACGGAAAAATAAAACTCCTTAAATGCGTTTCAATACAAAACTCCTCAAATGAGCTTTATTTTCTGATGGGAAAAATAAAACTCCTCAAAAGAGTTTTATTTTAGACGGATAAAATAAAACTCCTCAAAAGAAGTTTTATTTAATGAAGGCGAAATAGAACTCTCTTCTTAAAAGTTTCATCCGATCTTTTATTTTTCGTTGAAAAATAACTCTTAACTGTGGAGTTGAGATCGTTTCCTTAAGATCACAATAGATTCTGAAAGAGCACTTCAATACAATTCGTTTGGTATATATGAAGAATGAAGCAGGTATTTTTTTTTTGATAAGGTATCAACGGTAGGCTTAACAAGAACATCGTGGAACATCGCTGTACATATCAACATAACGGAGTATGGGGCCGCAGACGTCCCTTGATCAAGCTATGAAATCACTCGTCAATTTACAAGGAAAGGAAGCAGTTGAACAGACACCACTGTACCAAGGTCTACAAGAAATGTATGAGAGGGTTCTAAACAGACATGAGATTATAACATCTTCAACACAAAAAAGGCCGAAAAGGTCTCTGTTACCATTCATTGGAGGTGTTTATCATTCTTTATTTGGTCTTATGGATGAAGAGCATGCAGAAGAAGTATCGCAGAAGATTAAGCAGAACGCTCTAGATGATGAATATATGCTCAACGTTGTTCGAAATCTGTCATCCGTCCAAGATATGACATTGGATATCATCAAAAGCCAAAATAAAGCAGTTTTCAAAAAGATCCGAACGTTAAGTGAGGCTATCCAGACACTTGAGACAGAAACTACCCGTAGCAGCGCTATATCCAATATGCTAGTGTCTTTAAAAATATTTGAAGAAATACAAGAAGACATCATTGAAGCCATTTTTAACTCCAAAGAAAGTTTCCTTTATGGAATACTCCCCGTAAAAAAGTTTAGAAAACAAATTGAACTTATAAAGATGAACTTGAACAAAAACTTTAAATTGCCCACAGAGGAACCTGTTAAGCTATCCAAATTATCAACTGTGTCAACTAGAACAACAGAAGACTTTGTCATATTCAATATTAAAATTCCGCTGATAAACAACGAACTGTTATATGGGTATGAAATATACACATACCCAACAATTCATGATGGGTTCTCTATAGATATTCATGTTACCAACCGATTCTTTTTGATAGATGAAAGAAAAACGTTGTACTACAGTCTAAATAATGATAACTTCGAGCATTGTCAGCAAGTAGAAGACCTAACTCTATGTCACCAAGTTCATCCTCTTTTCAACACTAGAACGACGAACAGCTATGAAATACAACTGTTCTTGAGAGCTAGAAGTATTCCAGATAGTTGTGAAATCGAAATTAAAAGATTTGAAAACTATTGGCGACAAACACATGCACCTAACACATGGCTGTTTTCTCTATATGAAGATACCCCAGCAGACATCACATGCAACGGAAATAGACAAAATGTTGTTCTCAGCAGTTCCGGCCTTTTAATTATGCAAGCAGAACGCCATCTCGAAGCAGCCGAAATAAATTTGTGGGCATACGATGCCTATTCATCCGATGTCGATTATGTGTTCCCATCCTTAAATATAACGAAATTTATGCCATCTATAACACACCTCAAATTAAACGGTGAAATGGAGATGTATAAAATCCCAGATATTCCAACTCCCACAAAAATACTGGGGTTCCCAACGACGCTCGATAGACATCATCTAACGCACTATGGAATGAGCCTGACGACATGGATTATCATAGCCATCATCATCATTGCCTTGTTTTGGATCCTAAGAAAAACCTGCCGGATGTCAGAAAAATTCTTGCCTGCAACCGTTGTAAATAAAGTAATAATGACCAGTTAACTTAAAACCGTATCGCATTTACATTATTTCCGCAACATTTGAATAGTCCCTAATACATGAATTCCTATTATATGATAAGAATTACAAATTGTTTGAAATAAAATGGCTGAAGATAAGACTATTTTTGAATTTGACACCGACACGGAGATCATAATTGAGAATCCCGAATTCCACCAAGCAGCAGACTATCCAAGTGCCAAATTTACTGATGCAAACTCAAAGCCTCCAATGAAAGTTCATGGGGTGAAAGATTCAGACCTAGATTATTTAAGATCGGCGACATACTCCTTTTTAGGGGGAAACAAGGTGGCACCAGCGGAAGTGACTCATTATCTTTATGAGTTGATGAACACCATTATTAAGGATGCCCTGCAGGAACCATGGGAGTCATATACAATATACATTCCTGTCGGGGAAGTCAAACCACTGGATCTTGTTAAAGTAACACTTTCAGCAGAGGCAGAAAAGATCCAGATTGTTGCCCCTATTAAATTCAAAGCAGAAGATGATGAATACCTGTTGTTGTTATTGATGAGTTGGTACAGATACACGCATGCACATGATAAACACAAGGAGACTATTTCCGGACGAGGTTCGGCTCTCCTGGCTCAAGCCAAGCGAGACACAGTCTGGTCTGACTAACTGTCCACTTCCAACACAAACATCATTCATCTTCAGGGTAATGCAGTCTTAGACTTTCTGACAGCTTGCCTGGATATGTTTTTGGAACGATTCCCGGCACACCGGTTTGCAAAAGCTCGAATCGGATCAATAATAACCCGATATCAAGGTTGTTCCGGATATGCCAATTTAGCATATTTAGGCAAACTGTTAGGTGTCGACCAAATTTCCCATTGCACCGAATGGTTCTTTGCCGCCCAAATAAAAAAGGAGGTTACACAAATGGTAGTAACACAGAAAGAAGAATGGACAACAAAAAACTCATACCTGCCATACATGATGTGTATGAGATTATCTGAGAAAAGTCCATTCTCTGCAACGAACAATCCCATGTTGCATTTTCTGATACATACTGTCGGAACATTGTTGGGATCCCCTAGATCCCAAAACACTATTATGGTAGAGAGTGTGAATGGTAGAGATTGTGAATGCAGTGATAATATTTCTGGCCCATAAGCAGAATGTTGATCTCTGACAGCTTGCCTGGATATGTTTTTGGAAAGATTCCCGGCACACCGGTTTGCAAAAGCTCAATTCGGATCAATAATAACCCGATATCAAGGTTGTTCCGGATATGCCAATTTAGCATATTTAGGCAAACTGTTAGGTGTCGACCAAATTTCCCATTGTACCGAATGGTTCTTTGCCGCCCAAATAAAAAAGGAGGTTACACAAATGGTAGTAACTCAGAAAGAAGAATGGACAACAAAAAACTCATACCTGCCATACATGATGTGTATAGATTATCTGAGAAAAGTTTATTCTCTGCAACGAACAATCCCATGTTGCATTTTCTGATACATACTGTCGGAACATTGTTGGGATCCCCTAGATCCCAAAACACTATTATGGTAGAGAGTGTTGCCTACATTCCTATAATTGTGAATGCAGTGATAATACTTCTGGCCCATAAGCAGAATGTTGATCTCTGACAGCTTGGATAAGCTCCTCCTACTTCCTGAGATATATCCAAAAAACCAATAGCTACTTTTACAAAAAACGGCACAAACGCCAAAAAATAACCCTATTTTGAAATTAGTAATTAAAACCTTAAACCCCACCCACAAAAATGATTGATGCATTATATGATATGTTTTTGGAAAGATTCCCGGCACACCGGTTTGCAAAAGATCGATTCGGATCAATAATAACCCGATATCAAGGTTGTTCCGGATATGCCAATTTAGCATATTTAGGCAAACTGTTAGGTGTCGAGCAAATTTCCCATTGTACTGAATGGTTCTTTGCCGCCCAAATAAAAAAGGAGGTTACACAAATGGTAGTAACTCAGAAAGAAGAATGGACAACACAAAACTCATATCTGCCATACATGATGTGTATGAGATTATCTGAGAAAAGTCCATTCTCTGCAACGAACAATCCCATGTTGCATTTTCTGATACATACTGTCGGAACATTGTTGGGATCCCCTAGATCCCAAAACGCTATTATGGTAGAGAGTGTTGCCTACATTCCTATAATTGTGAATGCAGTGATAATATTTCTGGCCCATAAGCAGAATGTTGATCTCCGAATTTTGTATATGAACAAAAAAGACAAACAGTCCTTGAAAGATCTGTTAAAGAGAAAATCCGAAAATGATGATGATGCAAAGCTCGACACTCCATACAAATGGTTAGAGTATTATAAAATGAAAGAGTTCAAATTTGCAAGAGAAGACATCAGATGCATAGAATTAGCCCTTGAAAGAATACAAGATGTGAGAGAGAAAACATTAGGAGATTGGCTGATAAACAATCTAATTTCAAAATTGAATGTCGAATCAGCTGACAGTGACAGTGAGAGTGAAGATGAGTAAGCTGACATTGTATAGTTTTAATTTTATTTTCCAACTTCCAAAAAATACTGGGGTTCCCAACGACGCTCGATAGACATCATCTAACGCACTATGGAATGAGCCTGACGACATGGATTATCATAGCCATGATCATCATTGCCTTGTTTTGGATCCTAAGAAAAACCTGCCGGATATCAGAAAAATTCTTGCCTGCAACCGTTGTAAATAAAGTAATAATGACCAGTTAACTTAAAACCGTATCGCATTTACATTATTTCCGCAACATTTGAACAGTCCCTAATACATGAATTCCTATTATATGATAAGAATTACAAATTGTTTGAAATAAAATGGCTGAAGATAAGACTATTTTTGAATTTGACACCGACACGGAGATCATAATTGAGAATCCCGAATTCCACCGAGCAGCAGACTATCCAAGTGCCAAATTTACTGATGCAAACTCAAAGCCTCCAATGAAAGTTCATGGGGTGAAAGATTCAGACCTAGATTATTTAAGATCGGCGACATACTCCTTTTTAGGGGGGAAACAAGGTTGCACCAGCGGAAGTGACTCATTATCTTTAGGAGTAAATGAACACCATTATTAAGGATGCCCTGCAGGAACCATGGGAGTCATATACAATATCCATTCCTGTCGGGGAAGTCAAACCACTGGATCTTGTTAAAGTAACACTTTCAGCAGAGGCAGAAAAGATCCAGATTGTTGCCCCTATTAAATTCAAAGCAGAAGATGATGCATACCTGCTGTTGTTATTGATGAGTTGGTACAGATACACGCATGCACATGATAAACACAAGGAGACTATTTCCGGACGAGGTTCGGCTCTCCTGGCTCAAGCCGAGCGAGACACAGTCTGGTCTGACTAACTGTCCACTTCCAACACAAACATCATTCATATTCAGGGTAATGCAGTCTTAGACTTTCTGACAGCTTGCCTGGATATGTTTTTGGAAAGATTCCCGGCACACCGGTTTGCAAAAGCTCGAATCGGATCAATAATAACCCGATATCAAGGTTGTTCCGGATATGCCAATTTAGCATATTTAGGCAAACTGTTAGGTGTCGACCAAATTTCCCATTGTACCGAATGGTTCTTTGCCTCCCAAATAAAAAAGGAGGTTACAAAAATGGTAGTAACACCGAAAGAAGAATGGACAACAAAAAACTCATACCTGCCATACATGATGTGTATGAGATTATCTGAGAAAAGTCCATTCTCTGCAACGAACAATCCCATGTTGCATTTTCTGATACATACTGTCGGCACATTGTTGGGATCCCCTAGATCCCAAAACACTATTATGGTAGAGAGTGTGAATGGTAGAGATTGTGAATGCAGTGATAATATTTCTGGCCCATAAGCAGAATGTTGATCTCTGACAGCTTGCCTGGATATGTTTTTGGAAAGATTCCCGGTACACCGGTTTGCAAAAGCTCGATTCGGATCAATAATAACCCGATATCAAGGTTGTTCCGGATATGCCAATTTAGCATATTTAGGCAAACTGTTAGGTGTCGACCAAATTTCCCATTGTACCGAATGATTCTTTGCCGCCCAAATAAAAAAGGAGGTTACACAAATGGTAGTAACTCAGAAAGAAGAATGGACAACACAAAACTCATATCTGCCATACATGATGTGTATGAGATTATCTGAGAAAAGTCCATTCTCTGCAACGAACAATCCCATGTTACATTTTCTGATACATACTGTCGGAACATTGTTGGGATCCCCTAGATCCCAAAACGCTATTATGGTAGAGAGTGTTGCCTACATTCCTATAATTGTGAATGCAGTGATAATATTTCTGGCCCATAAGCAGAATGTTGATCTCCGAATTTTGTATATGAACAAAAAAGACAAACAGTCCTTGAAAGATCTGTTAAAGAAGAGAAAATCCGAAAATGATGATGATGCAAAGCTCGACACTCCATACAAATGGTTAGAGTATTATAAAATGAAAGAGTTCAAATTTGCAAGAGAAGACATCAGATGCATAGAATTAGCCCTTGAAAGAATACAAGATGTGAGAGAGAAAACATTAGGAGATTGGCTGATAAACAATCTAATTTCAAAATTGAATGTCGAATCAGCTGACAGTGACAGTGAGAGTGAAGATGAGTAAGCTGACATTGTATAGTTTTAATTTTATTTTCCAACTTCCACAAAAATACTGGGGTTCCCAACGACGCTCGATAGACATCATCTAACGCACTATGGAATGAGCCTGACGACATGGATTATCATAGCCATCATCATCATTGCCTTGTTTTGGATCCTAAGAAAAACCTGCCGGATATCAGAAAAATTCTTGCCTGCAACCGTTGTAAATAAAGTAATAATGACCAGTTAACTTAAAACCGTATTGCATTTACATTATTTCCGCAACATTTGAACAGTCCCTAATACATGAATTCCTATTATATGATAAGAATTACAAATTGTTTGAAATAAAATGGCTGAAGATAAGACTATTTTTGAATTTGACACCGACACGGAGATCATAATTGAGAATCCCAAATTCCACCGAGCAGCAGACTATCCAAGTGCCAAATTTACTGATGCAAACTCAAAGCCTCCAATGAAAGTTCATGGGGTGAAAGATTCAGACCTAGATTATTTAAGATCGGCGACATACTCCTTTTTAGGGGGAAACAAGGTTGCACCAGCGGAAGTGACTCATTATCTTTATGAGTTGATGAACACCATTATTAAGGATGCCCTGCAGGAACCATGGGAGTCATATACAATATCCATTCCTGTCGGGGAAGTCAAACCACTGGATCTTGTTAAAGTAACACTTTCAGCAGAGGCAGAAAAGATCCAGATTGTTGCCCCTATTAAATTCAAAGCAGAAGATGATGAATACCTGTTGTTGTTATTGATGAGTTGGTACAGATACACGCATGCACATGATAAACACAAGGAGACTATTTCCGGACGAGGTTCGGCTCTCCTGGCTCAAGCCAAGCGAGACACAGTCTGGTCTGACTAACTGTCCACTTCCAACACAAACATCATTCATCTTCAGGGTAATGCAGTCTTAGACTTTCTGACAGCTTGCCTGGATATGTTTTTGGAACGACTCCCGGCACACCGGTGTGCAAAAGCTCGAATCGGATCAATAATAACCCGATATCAAGGTTGTTCCGGATATGCCAATTTAGCATATTTAGGCAAACTGTTAGGTGTCGACCAAATTTCCCATTGTACCGAATGGTTCTTTGCCGCCCAAATAAAAAAGGAGGTTACACAAATGGTAGTAACTCAGAAAGAAGAATGGACAACAAAAAACTCATACCTGCCATACATGATGTGTATGAGATTATCTGAGAAAAGTCAATTCTCTGCAACGAACAATCCCATGTTGCATTTTCTGATACATACTGTCGGAACATTGTTGGGATCCCCTAGATCCCAAAACGCTATTATGGTAGAGAGTGTTGCCTACATTCCTATAATTGTGAATGCAGTGATAATATTTCTGGCCCATAAGCAGAATGTTGATCTCCGAATTTTGTATATGAACAAAAAAGACAAACAGTCCTTGAAAGATCTGTTAAAGAAGAGAAAAACCGAAAATGATGATGATGCAAAGCTCGACACTCCATACAAATGGTTAGAGTATTATAAAATGAAAGAGTTCAAATTTGCAAGAGAAGACATCAGATGCATAGAATTAGCCCTTGAAAGAATACAAGATGTGAGAAAGAAAACAGTAGGAGATCGGTGATAAACAATCTAATTTCAAAATTGAATGTCGAATCAGCTGACAGTGACAGTGAGAGTGAAGATGAGTAAGCTGGCATTGTATAGTTTTAATTTTATTTTCCAACTCCCACAAAAATACTGGGGTTCCCAACGACGCTCGATAGACATCATCTAACGCACTATGGAATGAGCCTGACGACATGGATTATCATAGCCATCATCATCATTGCCTTGTTTTGGATCCTAAGAAAAACCTGCCGGATGTCAGAAAAATTCTTGCCTGCAACCGTTGTAAATAAAGTAATAATGACCAGTTAACTTAAAACCGTATCGCATTTACATTATTTCCGCAACATTTGAATAGTCCCTAATACATGAATTCCTATTATATGATAAGAATTACAAATTGTTTGAAATAAAATGGCTGAAGATAAGACTATTTTTGAATTTGACACCGACACGGAGATCATAATTGAGAATCCCGAATTCCACCGAGCAGCAGACTATCCAAGTGCCAAATTTACTGATGCAAACTCAAAGCCTCCAATGAAAGTTCATGGGGTGAAAGATTCAGACCTAGATTATTTAAGATCGGCGACATACTCCTTTTTAGGGGGAAACAAGGTTGCACCAGCGGTAGTGACTCATTATCTTTATGAGTTGATGAACACCATTATTAAGGATGACCTGCAGGAACCATGGGAGTCATATACAATATCCATTCCTGTCGGGGAAGTCAAACCACTGGATCTTGTTAAAGTAACACTTTCAGCAGAGGCAGAAAGATCCAGATTGTTGCCCCTATTAAATTCAAAGCAGAAGATGATGAATACCTGCTGTTGTTATTGAGGAGTTGGTACAGATACACGCATGCACATGATAAACACAAGGAGACAATTTCCGGACGAGGTTCGGCTCTCCTGGCTCAAGCCAAGCGAGACACAGTCTGGTCTGACAAACTGTTGTAACGCGTACACATGCTTTATATTAATATGTACCTCGTGTACATACTTCTAATGATATAATGCTGATATGTATCTCGTGTACATACTTTAAGTATCATATTCATAGCAAGCCGAGTTTACTGTTCCCACAGTAAACTGATCTACACTATACAAGGCCAGACTAATGCTGACCCATATAATTCACACGGCTAGTAATGCATGTGTACTTGCTACGCTCTCTTGTTGTAGTGTGAATAATAATATAAATAAAGTAAGTAGTCAATAAGAAACCACCAAACGAAGTCGTTCTATTTTTTTTCTATTAGGCACACGCATCATAGCGACCGTGACTAAAAAAAAAAAAAGTTTGTGAAAGTTATTAAACCAAACAAAAGCATTTACTTTAAACATAAAGATAAACTGACAAATATATCGGAAATCCCAAAAGTCTATGAAACAGTTGGTATTAGAGAGGTAAGAAGAATTGTTCGCCTAAAGTTTGTCCTAAAAGGTAAGACACCGAGGTGCTACCTAATACATGGGAAGAAAACTTTAGAGATGATAAAAATAGATGACCTTATTGTTAATGGAAAAATTGATTTAGATCAATTCTTTCCTAGGTTGGAGAATATAACCGACAAAAAAGGCATACATAAGTTGCAACTTTCATTGAATGATAATATATTTGAGAAGATTCGAATCACTGAATTTAAAGATAATGCGAACATATCATTGAAAAATTTAATAATAGCGTTAACGCCTGAAATTATAAATATAACTGCTGACGAGCAGATAAATTACCTTCTGGATAAATACCATAACGATCCGTTGTACGGAGGTCACCCCGGAATAACAAGAATGACGGAGAAATTACGAGCTAGATATTTTTGGAATGGAATGTCAAGGGATATAAAAAACTACATAAAGCGATGTAGCCAATGTCAGAAAAATAAATCATTACCAAAGACAAAGGAATCGATGGTGATAACGGAAACACCAGCGCGAGTTACATTCTCATACCCTTACCGATCGTATTAACTAATAAAATATAGGAGAACACAGAAGTGTCAGGTTACCATACCTAATACTTTTGTTTTCATTCCCACATTTTTTAAAAGACGACAATGTAAGCATAAATTGTTTTTGCTTACATTGCAACTTGGTACTAGTAGTTTATTAGTTTTAGCATAGCTTAAAAATATTTTATAAGTTAGTCTTAAGATTCATTCAATAAAGAAAATAACATGTAATTGGCGCAGTCGGTAAACGAACACAAAAATAAACTTAAGTTTACACGGAATATATAATTAACTAAAGTTAATATATAAATATATATCGCGACCTTAGAATGACAAGGTTCTAACTCGCATTTTTTTCAAAATTGAGTTATATGTAGGGTTTCACTCAACATCGTCTAGAGTATCGAATAAAACTCAATCTGAGCTGTTTAGGTGTATTTTAGGCAGTATTTTAAAAATAACAAAGTTCTATCGTACCAAATTTTTGTGATCATAGACCGAACAAGGTTCTATGTTTTACATTTGGAACCTTGTCACATTAAAATGACACAAATTTGTTTGATAGAACCTTGTCATAACAAATAACGGAATTTGTTTTGCTCTCCTCTTGCGCGACTGCATGTTTTTATAACAACAGTTAGAACCACGTGCTTTAAATTTTAGTTTCATCGTGATTGTTGATTGAATAGAACCGTGTATTGTGCAATTCGTTTGTTTTATAAAAATTATAACCAAATTATGAGTACTGGTAACAACACTGATGGTCAACATCTACAAATTAGTTGTGGAAACAATGGTAAGTAAAAGTTATAAAGAACGATTGTCCTCACATCTCTTTTTGACATGAAATTATATCAGGTTTAACAGATAAAGATTCTGATAACAATCCAGAGGAATCAGATTTTTCTGAAGACTCTATTGCCGATCCACTTTTTTATCCTTCGCCGGCTTCCGAGGAAAATGAATACTCTATTGCCGATCCACTTTTGTATCCTTCGTCGGCTTCCGAGGAAAATGAATACTCTATTGCCGATCCACTTTTGTATCCTTCGTAGGCTTCCGAGGAAAATGAATACTCTATTGCCGATCCACTTTTGTATCCTTCGTCGGCTTCCGAGGAAAATGAATCGGTTGAAAATGAGCCAGAAAATGAAAATATTACGGCGGAAAACATAATAACAGTAGAAGAAGAAAATCAAAACGAAAACCCCCAAAAAAAAAATACAAGAAAGCAGGTCCGAAACCAGCTTAAATGGAAAGTTAATGAAAGAAAAACTCTTCATCAAAGTGGAAAAGCTTACGTTAGTCGTAGAGGAAAAATGGTTTCCGCAAAAAAAGTGACAGAAGTTCCTGGCTGCTCAAAGTGTCCTCATAAATGTAACACAATGATTACAAGAAACGAAAGATGTGTTATATTTAAGTCGTTTTATAGTCTTGCACAAAACGAAAAGAAACAATTCATTCTTCAGCAATCAGAGCGAGTTATTTGTGCCAGAAAAATAAAAAAAGATGAAGCAGGGCCATCAAGAAGAGACTTTTCATTTAAATATTTCCTAACAATCAAAAACGAAAAAACTAGAGTTTGCAAACAGTTTTTTTTGAAAACATTAGACGTGTCACAAAAAATGATATACAATGCTCATCATCAGAAGACGGACGCTAATTCAGCTAAGCCAGACGGCAGAGGAAAGTCGAGCGGGAGCAGCCGTTTGCTAAGTGGTGATATAAAAAAAGGGATTATCGATCACATAAATTCATTTCCGGCCGTGGAATCCCATTATTGTAGACAAAATACACAGAAAAAGTACTTGGACTCATTTCTCAATGTTTCTAAAATGTATAGTTTGTATACAGATTTGTGTAAAGCGAATGACATACAACCCGCAAAACAATCAACATACCGTTGGGTGTTTAACACAGAATTTAATATTGGCTTTCACGTTCCAAAAAGTGACCGATGTGACTTATGTGAGGCGTTTACAAACTGCAAAAAACACAATTTGGCTATAGCTGAAAGTCAAATGAGTGAATACGATATGCATATTGCCAATAAAGATTCAATGCGGAAGGAAAGAGATGCAGATAAAAAAGGTAATATTCCGATATTAAGCTTTGATTTGCAAAATGTCATTAACTGTCCCAGAGCAGAAATAAGTTCGTTTTTTTATAGACGTAAGCTAAATATTTATAATCTAACAGCTAAACTCTCACTTACTAATCAAGTATATTGTGCTATATGGAATGAATCCTTATCTGGTAGAGCAGGAAATGATATTGCTAGCGCATTGCGTAAGATACTAGACTGTGTGGTTGAAGAAAACGTTTTGACAGAGCTTATACTGTGGAGTGACTCATGTGTGCCTCAAAACAGGAATTCTCACATGTCTAAATGTTTGATGGAGTTCATGCAAGACCATAAGGATATGGATCAAATTTTTATGAAGTTCTCAGTACCGGGACATTCCTGTATCCAGGAAATAGATCATGTGCATTCCTGTATCGAGAAAGCAATGCGCAGCACAGAAATATATTCACCTCTTGGATTAATCCGTTTATTAAAACTGGTAAACAGAAAACAACCTTACAAAATTATTCAAATGCAAGCCACAGATTTCAGGGACTATAGTACAGCTTCCAAGTTTTTTAACTACAAGGAGGTACCATTTTCAAAAGTAAGCACATTAAGATTTACACAACGTTTACCTGAAATTCAGTACAAGCTTTGTCATCAAGAAACAACCTTGCTAACCGTAAATATAAGGCTTTCGGAACGTGCTCACCGCAACTCTAAAGGTAAAGAAGACAATAATACTTCAGTTTTTATAACCAGCAGGTCAAAAGTTCTGACAATAAAACCAGTATTATCTGCAGAAAAAATAAAAGATTTTAAGCTAATGCTAAAATTTATGGCGCCCCAAGACTCGGATTTTTATAAGGCCACTTTTAATATAATATAAGTATAAAAAGATTTAAGAAAAACTATTTTCTTATTATACCAAGAAGTTATGGTTTTTTTTTTTTGTGCAATTTTGATTTGTAATTGATTTTTGTGATTGCTTTGAAGGCTAATTTTATGTTTTCTAAATAAATTTTTTATTAAACAAATAAAAAAATCATTAAAAATTTTTTTTTTTATTCAGAATGATATGGTTCTAACATACCTTAGAACCAGATAATTGAATATATATTGCTATTTTAGAAGGCCAAAGTTCTAACTGCAAAACCTTAACTGCTGCAACTCGGAGTACCTGATCAAAATCTAATTTTTTAATCAAGCATCTTATAAATAAAGAAAATATAATGCTCTGTATAAAAGTTCCATTATTTTGTACCAGAAAAAAAAAAAATTATAGCATTTTAAATATTGAACCTCAATTTGCCACGAACTATACTCTATTCACTTAGAACCTTGTCATTCTAAGGTCGCGATATATCTACAAAAAAAGACTAAAGTTAAATAAATTGTAGTGTGTCCGTAAAATATTAATAAATTCAAGGTTATCACTCATCGCAACAAAACTATTAATTATCAAGTGTTCTTGAAACCCAATAACATAAGCACAAAAAGAAAGACCCAAATGAATGAAAACAAACAAAATAACCAAAAGAGTATTTTGTTACATTCAAGTGGTGTGCCAGTAATTTTACTATAATGTGTAAATGACACCAAAACAATTATTGCTTTGTTTCGTCATATGTAGAACACATGTGAAGGCCACCCAAATGTAATGATAAGACAATGCATAGGAACGAGTCATTGCATTGTGGGTCAGTGCATATGTTAGCATTTAGAAAGTATATAAATATTTGTAAATACGTTTTTTAGAGTTAGTATTATTAAGTTAGTCTTAAAGTGATAAAGTATTAAAGTCTTAAAACATTAAATGATAAGTGAATAATAAACTATGTTAAAGTTAAAGTTATGAAATAAAGAAATAATATAAACAATTCAATAAACTGTGTTATTTATAAAAGTGAAAATATAAAGAAGTGAAACCTCTATCCAGATACAGCACATGGCGATCCTGCGGATGAACTTAATAAATAGACATCAAATAAACATCAATAAATAAACATCAAATACTGCATCAACGACTCCATCAGAGACTGCATCAACTACTCCATCAACAAATGAAGGATGAAATGACGATGAACTAAAACCAGCTATAGTATAAATGAAATTTCTACAACACCGGCAGCGACAACAAAATAATCAAGTTAAGTAAAATATTTACTAAGTTATTATAAGTGAAGTTGAAAGAAAATAATTTTTGTCAAGAGCAATTAAAAGAAAAGAATTTTTGTCAATATAAATAAATGGGAAACCAAAAATCAGTTCAAGAGACGGTGCTCGCAGCACCAACTGCTGTTAGTGTTAGTGCGGAAGTAATTATTTTAATTTGTGTTGTTATGACAATAGCGGTAATAATACGCTATCTAAAACGTTACATAAAGAAACAGATAAGAAGAAACGGTATTAGAGCTCAGTTGCAAAATGTTTAAAGAACTATATATATAAAAAAAAAATAAAGAAACCCCGAAGCAAAAGAAAATGTAAAAATAATTGATTAATAAAGAAAAAGAATTGTGAAGAAATTCAGTTACAGAGAAAATTCGTTTTTTAGTCGAACGATTCGTATGTGGAACAAACTTCCCGCAGAAGTCTTCCCTGTTACTTACAATTTAGAAAAATTTAAATCAAATATCCACAAACACTACTCCCTCTTTCCTCCTTCCCATACCTTATTTTCCTGATCAATACAATGCACTGCATGAGTAGGGGGCATCCCCTGAGTATTGGTTAAACTATAAAAAAAAAAAAAAAAATAACCAGGTAAAAGGCCTGTTGAAGAACAAAATTATTGAACCGTCAATAAGTCCATACAATGCCCCACTCTTGTTGGTTCCAAAAAAAGGGACAGACTGATTTGAAGAAATGGAGATTGGTCGTAGATTTCAGGAAACTGAATGACAAGATCGTAAATGACAAATTTCCGTTAACAAGATTGGATGATATTTTAGATAAGCTTGGTAGAGCTAAATATTTTTCGACATTGGATATGACGAGTTCGTTCCATCAAATAGGACTAGAGCAGGAATCTAGACCTTACACTGCATTTTCGACCCCCAATGGTCATTATCAGTATACCAGATTACCTTTTGGTCTGAAGATTTCCTCAAATAGCTTTCAACGTATGTTGACGATAGCACTTTCTGGATTGGAATCCGAAGCATTTTTGTATGTGGACGATGTAATAGTTTTTGGATGCAGCTTGAAGCATCATAATGAAAACTTGCTGAAAGTATTCGAACGATTAGCAAAATATAATCTTAAGTTGAATGCTGGCAAATGTTGTTTTTTAAAACCTGAGGTTATATACTTAGGACATTTGATAACATTTGATTTGATTTGTGTTTCCCCTTTTGTTATCTTTGTCTAATTTTAGAGTTTAAAATACTATATAAGTTACTGTAAGTTGTTTGTAAAAGATCAATCTAAAAACATAAGCAGAAATAAACAGTCTAGCGAGTGACATCCCGTCATTTAGCATAGATGATATTAAATAAATAAATCTAAAATAAAATAAGAAAAATATGTGTTTGAATCAAGAGAAAAATAAATATAACCAACCCCTCAACCACTAACATATATTATATGGCGATCCTGCCAGGAGAGAAGAACCCTACAACTGAAGGAAGATATAACCCTACAACTGATCCTGATGCCAAAGGAACATCCAGCAGACCACGTAACATCCTGCAGCTACAGAACATCAGAAATCTTGTGAAAAAAAAACCGAATATTGCCATAAGTATAATTTATAGAACACCGCAAAATTTTATATTGAGTGCCCCGCACAAATATAAACTTACGGGAATATATTTCGAAAACTTTTGTACAAACTATAAACTACAAAATAACTTTAGAATATGAATAATAATGAGTTCAAAAAAATATTAAAAGAAATAGAGAATGCTAATGAGCAGTGGAAATCAGGGAAAATAGCTAAGAAACCCGAAATACTACTCGCAGGTCCCAAGCCTATAAAAAGGAAACCAGAAGAACCAAGATATCCAATTTTTCCAGTACAGGAAACAAGAGTGATAGGGAGAAATTACGTTGGTAAAAGAAAGTTGAAATTAACTTTATTGGAGGATCAGATAACTTCAATAAATGAGAAAATAAAGGTAGAAACATCAATCAAGGAAAGGAAATATCTAACGGAAAAGTTAGAGGAAATTAAATTGTTATTTGATAAAACAAAAATAGAAATTAGAGAGTACAAGAAGTCGGAAAGAAAGAAAAAGAACAATAAAAACAAAATTTGAATAACTAAATAAACATAACATAGACTAATTTTTTCTATAGAACATGTTGAGAGCTATAGCAGTAGTATTAATAGTATCAACAGTAATAGCAATAGGTGTATCATTATTAGTTATACAAATAAAAAATTACTTTACTAGTGCAGCCTTAGAACAGGTAGAAAAAGTAAAAGATTATGTTTTGGAAAAGGTAGAAGAGTTCCAGATGATGGACAAAGTGAACTCTATAGTGCAGGAAGTAGAAAATTTAGATGTCTTAGACAATATACCTTCAGTTAAGGATTATTTAAATAAGTTGACAAATTAACAAAAAAAAAGAGAATTTTTTTTTTTATGAAGAGAAACAACTTAATAAAAATTAGATTTATATAAGATAAATGATGAATTTTTTTTTTGTTCTAATTAAATGGATAAATTATATAAACAATTAGAGATACTAATAGCTAATGCAAAAAAATCGTCAGGCAGATTGTATTCATTAGAGACAGTGGAATCAAAAAGAAAAGATATTGAAAAGTTGCAAGTAGATGCAAATTCAACATTGAACAAATTAAAATTAACTGAAGTAGAAAAAAAGGAACATTTAGAAAATTTTACTAAATTAAAGACAGAAGCTTTAAATATTCTTCAAATACACGAAGACAAAGCACAGCAAGCAAGTAGTAATAGTGCAGTAGAAGACGATAGAGAAAATGCCATAATGACGGCGAATATTTTAAACACGAGTGAACTGGCATCTATCTCAAAGCTGATACCAATCTTCAATGGAACTCGAGATGAACTCGAAACATTTGTAGCTAACGTAGAAATAATAAAGGAGACAATTACTCCAGAAAAACAAAATTCATTTTTCAATTTTATCTTCAGGACAAAGTTAACTGCCAAAGTCCAAACAAAAGTACGTCACCAGGGGGGATTTGATAAAGCATGTTACGGAACTCAAAGCGAGAATAGAGTTACTGGCCTTAATGTTCGAAGAGAACGATAAGGTACTTCAGCCTCCATCGGCAACTTTAACGATCAATCAATTGGGGGAAAGGCTTAAGCAGGAACCGGGTGCAATACGTAGAACCGCCCCGAGTCCTCCTGTGGTACCACCAGGAAGCCTGGGTCATTCAGGAAGGACAACGGGTTTGTTTGATGATAGCAGGCAAGCCCAAGCCAACAGGGGCCTAATTCGACAATTCCAGTACGTTTTGGATAGTTTAGAGTCGAAGTTAAATGGATTTGTGACCGGGGAGATTTCCATAGACGTCATTAGGGAAAGGTACAAGGTGGCAGAGAATATATTTATGCAATATATGAGCCAGTTTCCTGACGATGAGTTGACGGAAACCTTCTACAACTTGAGGGATACCTATTCTAGGATACCTGGAGTAGAAGGCTCTACACAGAGCCTACCTTTTAAGATGCCTCCAATTGAAATCCCCATATTTAGTGGACGTTTCACGGAATGGGACACCTTCAAGGAGTTATTCAAGCAGCTGATGATGGATCAGCCCATTCCGAAAACACAGAAGATGTGTATTTTAAAGTCGAAGCTTTCGGGTGAGGCAGCTGGAAAGATTTCCAAGCTGCTTCAACGGATGAGAACTTTAATATAGCCTGGGCTATATTAGACGATCATTACTCGAATAGACGGGCAACGACGTCTATTTATTTCAAGGCTATACTGGATGCTCCCTTAGAAAGTTATAATACTGGGAGTGTAAAGGTCTTCATTGAGACTGTAAACGAGGGTTTACAGGCGCTTGGTGCAATGAAGATCGATGCTGAAGAGATGCATCAAGCATTCTTATGCTTCATTCTTCAGCGGAAGTTAAATGAACAGCTAAGATTGCAATTTGAACAGCATTTGGGGAAGTCAAGAGAGCTGCCAAAATTGGAAAGTCTGTTGGAGTTTCTCAACCAGATGCATTATTCTCTGGAGGCGAGCCAGCAATTCACAAGATGTGAAGAGAGAGGGCCAAAGCCACAGGGAAATAAATGGAATTCTCAGGGAAAATTACAATGTCCACTACAATGTTCAGTTGGGCATGTTTTATTTAAGTGTTCCAAATTTCGAAGCCTTCCCATCAAGGAAAAGTGGGATAAGGTATTTGAACACAAAGTGTGTTCGCGGTGTTTAAATCCTGGTCATGTTAAGAAAACATGTTCCAGCGAATTTATTTGCAAAATTTGCAAAGGTGATCATCACACGCTTCTGCATAAGGACAAGGCTCTTCCTAAAACTGTCCTGGTAAACGGAGAGGAGGATGACGAGGTCATTCTATCCACAGCAATTGTAGAGGTTAAAACGGGTGGTGACGAATGGATAAATTGCCGGGTTCTGTTAGATGGTGGATCGCAGGTGAACATAATTTCTAAAGAGTTTAGAAATAAGTTGAAACTTAAAGGCTTCAGGATCAAAAGGGAATTTGAGGGTTTGAAGATGAAAAAGTCATCTTCAGAAACCATCAAATTGGCGGATCCTGGGTATAATATTCCAAATGGGGTGGATCTTCTTTTGTCCAATCAGTTTGTATTTGATCTCATATGCGATGGGAAGATACAGGATGCGAGGACAAATACGAAATTGCAGAATACACAATTGGGCTGGGTTGCATATTGCATGACAAGGATAGATGGTTCCAAACCAGAACCAAATATTGTTGCAACCGTATGCGAGGCATTTGATAAAACTCTGGAAAAGTTTTGGGAAACGGAGGAAATCCCAAAGATGAATAAGTTGACAAGATTGGAAAAGGATTGTGAAAAACTATTCGATCAGAGTGTAAAATTGCAATTGGATGGAAGATTTCAGGTTGCATTACCCTTCAAGGGTGAGCCAAACTTATTAGGGAACTCTAGTCTGATGGCTAAGAGAAGATTCTTTGCCCTTGAGAGGAAATTGGAAAGGGATCAAGCGCTAAGGATTCAATATCATACATTTTTGATGCAATATTTGGAAATGGGTCACATGGCGATTATGACCGACCGTTCATTGTTAAACAGTGGGTATTATTTACCACATCATTGTGTTTTACGACCGGAAAGTACATCTACAAAATTAAGGGTAGTGTTGAACCGTGTTCAACAGTGTTTTTTTTCTTATATATATTTTTCTCCTACTCTTAACTCATTCTATACTCAGAGTATCAAATAAGTTTTTCTTCCTCTTAATTCTTTTTTGCTGACTTGGTTCTCCATGAACAAGCCTTTTTTTATAGTCATGTACTTTATGGCTTTTTTTTCCCCTAATTTTAAATCAATATTTAAATACATATTTAACTCTTTTTTGTACATATTTTAACGGAGACGAACTCCATTTTTATTAATTCTTTTTAAGTAGATTTAGTCTAGAAATTACAAGCAATAAAGCAAGAAGCTTTTTCTAATTTTTAAGAAACCCCAAGTGTTCTTATTAATTCACTATTTACCTTGAGACTCAATCATCCTTGGAAAGGGAGTTACCCTGCCCAACATTTTGGTCCTTCGATAAAATCCTAGAAAGGCTAGGATTGGAGTGAACTAGTGACATAGTGGTCAACTGGTTATCATCATATTAGCGGTTGCCGCATAAAAAATCAACAGCAACAACAGACAAGGAGGTCTGCATAAAATCAACGGTCCTGCAGGTGAAGCCCAACAGCCCAACAGTACCTGGTATTCCAGCATCTAGAGGAATTTCAATCACCAAATCAAGGAAGTTCCATAGTACGGCACAACACACAAATAACAACATAGCCTCAACCCAGAACTTCAAGAGCAAGTCATCGTAAGTGGTAACAAGGAGGATTTTGAGGTATGTATTGTGTTTTTAGATGTTTTGTGCGACTTTTTTTATTGCTCCACGCAAAGGTTAAGCCACCACTTGAAGTGGTCACACACAAAGATAACTTGTGTTTTTTAATTTTGTTTTTCAACACAAGTATGCATACATTTTGTATGAATAAAACTGCACACCATATTTTGTATGAAACACCAACACAATAGCCACATGCAATCGCCAGCACAATTACAAATGAAAATCTAATGGTTTTTTTTTAAATTAATTAACTTTTTATAAAAAACACTCGAAATTATTTACAATTGTTAAAATTTACCGAAAGAAAATAAAAGGTAAACACAAAGAATAATTTGACATTTCACTTGTTGCATTACCAACCCTTTGGTTTATAGGCCGTTGTATACAAAAGCTAAATGCTGTGAAAACACTATAAATTACAAGGCCGATATAAACAGAGGCTAAAATCAATGAAAACACACCAAGGGCGATGAAACGCAAACAAAGCGAAAACATATAAAGAAGCAAAGCAACAAGTGTAGTAAAATACGAAGAAGAAGCGTGTTAACATCGTTTAGTGAAAAAAAGTGCAAAAAGTGAAATTAATTAATTAAAAATAAAATAAATCCCCAAGATTATAAAGGGAATTAAATAAACTGAATTTATAGTGAGTGTAGTTGCAAAGCAACTGGAAAAAATACAAATTAGAAACTATAAATCAAGCCATAAGTGCGTCGGAAAACAAATCCTACAGGGAAAATTTTGTCCGCATTAGGAAAAAACCAACAAAAGATTGGTAAGAATTGAAAAACCGGTGTGTATAGAAAAGGAAAAAATTCCTAAATAACTGTTTATTTCCTAACAGTACCCAGACCAACATTTTTAAGAAGACAACGCAAAATACACGCCAGAGGTTCCCAAACTTAAAAAGAAAAACACAAATCAAAGGTGAGTCGCATATATAAAATAAAGTTGTGAAAACTGGTGGGTTCAGCAAAATTCAAAATATTTTTGCTGAAAATTTAATTAGAGTGGCCGGGTTTTACTAAAAATTTTGGTGCATGTGGGTGAAAAATTTAAAATAATTTTTTGCGAAATACTTTCATTAGAGTGGCGCGGTTTTTGCTGAAAATTTTAGCGCACAGTGGCGAAGGAAAAAGAAAATGGAAGAGAGAAGAAAAGGAAAAGAAAAATTTTAAATAATTGTTTGCGGAAAATTATTGAATTGGAGTGGCGCGGTTTGGCAAATAAAGTGAAACGGAAATTTTGTGATGCAGTTTTCTACATGAAGCTACATAAATTTTCTTGTAAAAAATTAAGCTGAATTATGCCAAAACAGTTTTAAAAAACTGTGAGAAATTTTTTGAGAAAATTTAGCGTTATTTTGGCACATCATATTTGAAATACCTTTAGAAAAAAATTTATGAACTTTGGAGACTTTTTATAGAATAAGAGCGGCGCGAAATTTTTTAAAAAAAAAAAAAAAAACTTTTACAAAAAATTATTAAATATTTTCGAAGGCAATGGCAAATTGCTGTAAAAATATATGAGCTACAAGCGGTCGAGAAAATTTTGAGAAAAACTAGAGTGAAGCTTAAATCGATTATTTTGGAAATTTAAACGGTGTGCAGTCGGAATTCTTAGAAGACTTTCGATAAAAGAAACAAAATATTTATAATTGGAATTAGGGTGGCACGAAACTTCAGTTTTGTATAAATAAATTTCTTGGAGAAATTTATAAAGTTTTGGTGAAAAAGTGCTCTTCCGATAAGCAGAAAATTTTTGCTGAAAAAATAGGGTGGAGCGTTGTGAATATTTAAAAATATTTTCTTGGAGAAAATTATAAAATTCGAAATTCCTTCAGGGTTGATCAGGTCGATAGGGTGGTTTTTCGGCTTAGGTAGGCAACAAAAATGACGGCGTCAAAAAGAAGGTGCAAGTTTGACCTACAACAACTTACGGGCCTCTTCACAACCTTCGACAAGGCCAATCCACAAACTTATACCACTTCGTTTCTTCAAGTAAAACTCGAGGAGTTAGATAGAAGATGGATTAAGTTAGTAAGCTCTTATGAAGAATACGTATTAGGAGAAGAGAAGGTAAAGAACGAAGACTTTAAGAACGAACTGTTGTCGGCCTATGATGAAGCCAGCTTTTTGTACCAGGCGACGAAGACAAGAATTTTAGAAATTATAAAAGCAATTGAGCAGAAACCTGATGAGCCAGTGGTCCAGAAATCGTCTTTCAAACTACCAACTTGTGATATTCAACCCTTCGAGGGAGGTTATGCAAAATGGCCTGCCTTTAGGGACATGTTTCAGGCAAGTGTGGGTAAAAAAACAAGGTTAGCACCGGTCCAAAAACTAGATTATTTAAAAACCAAGTTGAGGGGAGAAGCCTTTAACGTTATAAAAGATTTTGACTCAGTAGATGGAAACTATACCTTGGCCTGGGAGGCCTTGGAAAATAGGTTTGAAAACAAAAGGCTTCTGATAAATGACCAGATGAAAAAGGTGCACGAGTTACGGCACCTCAACAGTAACCATCATTTATCATTATTATTATCATTACTAACACTACTATTATTATTAACACTATTATTATTATTATTAATATTACTTTAATTAAGATTTCATTCTAAACGTTCTGCTTTGTTACAATTAATGATTTAATAGTTTTGAAGTGCTGACATTTAAAATTCTAAATAATTTTGGTTGTTTACATTTTTCAAGTACATTAGCACACTTAAATTCTTGGTAAAATTGTAACAAAGAACAATGCCCTTTTCTTCAAGCAAAGCAATGTATTTTTGATTTAACTTTGTCGCAACTGTAGAATTTTGCCTACAGTTGATGTTCTAATTATAAAATCCAGACATTGTTGCAACATACAAGCTCTGCTTGTAAGTGGCACAATGAATTTCTTTGTTTAGATTTTTCCGATCAGCAATATTGATTATTCTGTCAGTATTGACTGAAGAATATAATAGATTGATTTTCTGGAGATCGATTCACTTACAGAGGGACCATTGAATATAGAACATTATTAAATTAACGGAATTCGTAAAATAAAATATATAAAACGGATTTGTAATTTTGTAAAAATATATAAAACGGATTTGTAATTTTGTAAAATAAATAAAACGGAGTTTGTAATTTTGTGAAATAAAATAAAATAAATTGAATTTTGTAAACATTTTAAAAGTGCATTGAATTTTTGTGATTTTGGAAGTTTCCTATGAAATAATATCTCCTGGAAACTTAACTGGCGCAGTCAACGGAAGCTTGTATTAACAAGCAACGCTCTCAACGACAACAACAACACCTACAATACAAAAGAAGACAACTGTAATAACAACAACCGCAACAAAAAGCAACTGCAACTATAAAAAAAAGAGAAGAATCCAACAATAATAATAATGCAAATCATCATTCTTGGGGCACTGTAAGTCTTGAAATTATAAACATAAACACACATAATTATCATAATTATCATTATTATCGTGATTTTTTTTTTTGGGATATGTGATTAAGTTATAAATTATTAAAGAAAATAAAGAAAGAAAAAGAAGATAAAAGAAAAGAAAATTTACCAAACAAATATTGCAAGTTAATTTAAAAAGAAAAAAAAAAGAGATATTACCGGTAGTGTCCAAAATCTTTTATTCGAAATTTTATTTCCATAAAACTCTGGAAAGGAAGAAAGAACGGAAGATAAAAGAATTTGGATTTGTTGAATAAAAACTCCAAAGGCTCTTTCATTTAAATCCTATTTCTATAAAACTCTGGAAAAGGAAAAAAAATTAAAGTGTTTTTGGAAAGTGTTCTTATATTTACTTTTGGACTTTTTGTTCTCTCTTCAATAAGAAGTGTTCGTGAAAGTTGTTCAATTGTAACAACACGGGAAAATATATAATTTCTTGTGACCTTAATGTCAAAAATTTCAAAAAGGTTCTCCCCTTATTCGAAATTGTTTAAAAGCAGATCCCTAGAAGCTATTCCGGAAACTGTTCAAGCGGAACTCTCCAGAATGACCTCAGTTCCTGGATCAAGTGGGTTGCAAACCGTACCAACTGGTACGGAGGGTATTATGGCAACACAGGGCGACATTTTCAATTCCTTGAGAATTCCTGATGCCATCAAAGATTTGCCAAAATTTGATGGAAATCGAAAACTCTTATACGAGTTTATTAATAACGTGGAAGAAATTCTTCTACATATACGAGGAACGGATAACACTCCTTATGGTCAGATATTATTAAGGGCCATTCGGAATAAGGTAGTGGACAAGGCGAATGAGGTTTTAAATATGTATGGCACTCCACTTATCTGGGACGACATTAAGAATAATCTGATTCTCCACTACTCGGATAAGAGAACAGAAACGTCGCTAATTCGAGATTTACATTCTATTAAACAGGAGAATAAGTTATTAGAAGTATTTTATAGTGAAATCGTGGAAATACAGTCGACACTGTATAACAACATCCTTATTCACGAAAAGGACATGGGTGTTATTCGGGCTAAAAAAGACCTTTTTGCGGAAATGTGCCTTAATGCTTTCCTGACAGGCCTTAAAGAACCATTGGGTTCATCAATCAGGGCGATGAGGCCAGAGTCTCTGGCAATAGCTCTGACATTCTGCATAAAAGAGCAGAATATATTTTATGGTCAAACCAGAAATAGGATGAATTTTAACCAGTGTCCTGGTTATCGGGGACAATCCGATTATCGTGGATATAGACCACATTACAATTATATTACTAGGCCATACGATAGGCCTCCACAACTACAAAACCGTAGTCAACCAGGGTATTTTAGACAAAACAACCCTTCTACATTCGTTAATACGGCGACAAGACCTTTTAACGCTAAATCATTCACCAACCCTTTTAACTCAAAAGCATCCAATAACACTTCCTTTACAAAGGCAATAAGACCTACGAACAATACACCAGAACCAATGGAAACTAGCACTACCTATTCTCGTTTCGGAAATAAACAGAGTGGGTACATCAAATCGTCACCTAGTGCGAGAACTTCCAACTCCAGAATGGAGTTGCATAATATTGATAATTATCCACCACCTGGCGAATTTGGGAATTACGGTGTGAACTTTTCGGTTGTTGAGGAATCCCAACCTATTGAGGATAATCCTCCAGGAACAGAAAATTATCAGGATCTAGACGGTTATCAATTAGAACAGACAAATATTGAGGATATGCAGAATTTTTACGAATTTGCCTCGATGAACCCGCCGAATACATAGACTTAAATGTTCACGGGTCGGAATTGGCATACGTAGATATTGCCTCTCCATTCGGAAGACCTCTCCGCTTTCTGATAGATACGGGGGCGTCTTCATCTTTTATTAATCCACGATTTATTAAGGAAAAAGATCAGAGGGAAATGAAATCGGTGACAATCAGAACTGTATTTAAGAACCATCGACTAAATAAAAAGGTTACCTTACATATATTTAAGGAATTCAACAAGAAAGGTAATTTTGATTTTCTTCTTTTCAAATTCCATAATTATTTCGACGGGTTATTGGGTTTAAATTTCTTAACAGAAACCGGAACGGTAATTGATTTGCCGGATAAATGCCTAAGGGTAAATGGTGAGGTCATTCCATTGAAATTTAGAACAAACAGACCATCAAAACGTTATACCCTGAAACCTAAATCGAGAAATATTGTGAAACTTCCTGTGAACATACAGAATGGACAGATTAATTTAAAAGATACGAAAATAAATGAACATATGTTCATCCAAGGTGGCCTTTATCAGTCAAACGATGGTTACAGCTATATGGACGTTGTGAACACCTCAGACACAGATCAGGTCCTCTTTTTGGAAGACCCGTTAGACGCAGAGGCGTATAATCCTCATGACTATGTGGAAATAAATAATTTGAATGTTCACATGGATACCTGTAACACCCCGAAAATGGATATTCGACAAAAATTGCGACTGGATCACTTAAACCCGGTCGAAATTAGAGAAGTCTCAAAGATTCTACGCGAATATAGGGATATCTTCTTTAATGAAGAAGATAACTTAACCTTTACAAACAGAATCAAACATTCGATCCAAACTTCAGATGACATACCAATTTGTACTAAATCGTATAGATATCCGTATGTGCACAAAGAAGAAGTTAGCAATCAAATTTCTAACATGTTGGACCAAGGGATTATAAGACCCAGTTATTCACCTTGGAGTGCACCTGTCTGGGTAGTTCCAAAGAAACTAGATGCTAGTGGTAATCGCAAGTGGCGTTTGGTCATTGATTACCGAAAACTGAACGAAAAAACCATCTCGGATAGATATCCACTCCCGAACATAACGGATATACTGGACAAACTGGGGAAATGCATGTATTTCTCTACCCTTGACTTGGCAAGTGGGTTTCATCAGATAGAAATGAATCCTGACGATATTCCAAAAACAGCATTCACTGTTGAAAATGGTCATTACGAATACGTTCGTATGCCATTCGGTTTAAAGAATGCTCCGTCAACATTCCAACGGGTTATGGACAATGTCCTTGGTGATCTTGTTGGAAAAATTTGCTTGGTATACTTGGATGACATAATTATTTACTCAACATCCTTGGACGAACACATATTAAACCTCAAACAAGTTTTCAAAAGACTTCGTGAAGCTAATTTTAAAATTCAGACGGATAAATCCGAATTTCTAAAAAAGGAAATCGCCTTCTTAGGACATATTGTCACCGGAGAGGGAATTAAACCAAATCCTGACAAGATCCATGCTGTCAAAAATTTCCCGATACCAAGAACTCAACGGGAAATAAAATCATTCCTTGGACTATTAGGTTATTATAGAAAATTCATAAAGAATTTCGCAATTGAAAAAAGGAAGATCAATTAAATTGACAGAGGAATATATAAAAGCATTTGAAACAGGAAAAGAGATACTTACAAATGATCCAATTCTTCAATATCCGGATTTCTCTAGACCATTCATCTTAACAACCGACGCAAGCAATGTGGCATTGGGTGCTGTACTATCACAGGGTACAATTGGTAATGACAAACCATTATGTTTTGCAAGCCGCACTCTGTCCGAGACCGAATGCAATTACTCAACAATCGAGAAAGAATTACTGGCTATAGTTTGGGCGACAAAATATTTTAGACCATACATTTTTGGTCGGAAATTTTTTATAGTCACAGATCATAGACCTTTGACTTGGCTGATGAGTTTAAAGGAACCAAACTCAAAATTAGTAAGATGGCGATTGAAACTCGAGGAATTTGACTATCAAATTATCTACAAGAAGGGCAAAAGTAATACAAACGCTGATGCATTGAGTAGAATTAAAATAGATACAGATAAAACCCAGTCGGAAATTCAGATTCACCACAATGAGGAAATTTCAGAAGAAGTTTTACCGCAGAATATGGATGATACACTATCAATTCAAGGGATACAGGGTTCAACCATTCATTCAGCCATTGAAAATTTGGATGACGGAATTTATATTTCTGAGCGCCCTCTGAATGAATTCAATCTACAATTGGTATTAAAAAAAGATTGCCCAGAATCATCAATGACTCTTGAAACCATTTTTCGCAATAAACAGCGGCGTATAATTAAAGAGAAATCATTCGACGAAGGGAAAATTACTGAAATTATTCGAAAATACCTTCCGCCCAACAAACTTACAGTAATATTTACAGACGATGATACATTCAAAATGGTACAAGCAGCATACTCTAAATACTTTTTCCACAGTAAACTCTTCAAAATACTCAGAAGCATGGAAATCTTAGAAGACATAACAGAAGAAAACGCACAAGAAGCCACTATCAGAGAGTATCACGAGAATAATAACCATAGGGGCATTAACGAGACTCATATTCACCTGAAGAGGAAATATTTTTTTCCCTGTATGAAGGAGAAGATCACTCGAACAATAAATAATTGTATCATTTGCCGCACACAAAAGTATGATAGGTGTCCTCCAACTATAGAATTTATGAAACCAGAAACACCTTTGAAACCCCTGGATATTTTACATATCGACCTTTATGCAATAAATAAAGAACAAATTTTGACGATTATCGATAAATTTTCTAAATTTGCTTTCGCTTCAACACTTCCTAATAGGACAAGCTTGTCAGTGGTTAAAGCCATAAATAACTTTGTATCTCTCTATGGTATTCCCAGAAAAATAGTATGTGATCAAGGGTCTGAATTTAACTCAAACATATTTAAGGACTATTGCAAGCAATATGACATAAACCTTCATTTTACTTCGTTTCAACAAAGTAGCAGTAATTCTCCAGTAGAAAGGCTACATTCTACGTTGACTGAAATATATCGTTTAATAATGATAAAGAAGAAAAATTTAAAATTGTCAACGGATCATGAGGATATTTTCCGAGAAGTTTTAATAACTTATAATAATGCCATTCACTCAGCCACAAAGCTAACCCCATATGAGCTGTTTTTTGGTCGACCCTACACGTTTGACAGGCAGATAACATATAATAATGAGCATGAATACTTACAAAAACTCAACGAATTTCAGGAAAAATTATTTCCTTCAATTAAGGAACACATGGAAAGACAAACGGAGAAAAGGATCGAAAAACTTAATGAGAGAAGGTCCAAACCACTGGACAGAAACATAGGTGAAAAAATTCTGCGAAAGGAATGTAAACGAAATAAAATGACACCAAGATTTTCAGAGCATAAAATTAAAACTGATAATAATGTAACAATTGTAACACAGAAGGATAAGAAGATCCATAAAACACGACTCCAAAACAGACGAAAATTCGGAAACCTCTCATAACTTGTTTTGTTTTAATTAATCTCATTTCAGACTTGCATTAACAACTGGGCAAGTCATCAATATTCAAAATGTGGATCATAATCAAAAGATAATGAAATTCGATCTGGGACCAGCAAAAGTAAAAAAAGGATATCGTAATCTAATGCATATTATTAATCTTGACGACTACGTTTCTAACATAAGGAGTATAGTTAATACTATTAATGCAATAAGAGAAAAAGGCCAAGATGATGGAATCCAAAATCTGTTATCAATGTCAGATTTCAAATTGAATGAACTCAGAAATAGACTCAACACCCTTTTGCCATTTAAACGCACAAAAAGAGGACTTATTAACGGACTTGGATCGGCAATTAAATTCATAACAGGAAATATGGACGCTGAAGACGCAAAGAAACTCGATATGGAAATCAAAGAGATGAATAATGAAGGGATTTTGTCACACAGTAATTGGAGGGAACAAAAGCTTTTAAACAACAAGATAATACAGAGATTTGGGAACATAACAGAACACATAAATAGGGAACAAGAAATTATATCAAGAAACTTCATATTAAACTCAAATAGAATTAATAAGAATTCGAAAGAAATCTCAGAAATGCAATATTTGAATAGGGTAAATTATAACATAGATCTGTTGTATAACCATATAACGAATATAGGCGAGGCAATTATTCTCGCTAAACTGAATATTATTTCTAAATACATTCTGAATACTGAGGAACTTGCTAAAGTAAGAGATATCATGGAATATGATAAATTCCCAAATAGACAAGACGTCATGGAATATGACAATTCCTTGGGTTCAAGAAACCTCACTGCATATGAGAATTTCTTGAGTTCAGATGGCAAATATCTAAGAAACCTCACTGAATATGAGAATTTCTTGGATTCAGACGAGCATATATACGAATTGCTCGAGCTACAAGCCTTTTATAACGGTACAAATATAATATTTAATTTCAAAATACCAATAATAAGTAAAGAGAATTACAAACTTTATCACATTATCCCATTACCAATTAATAACACTAAGGAGATAATCATTCCTCCATATATAATAGATAACAAACATAAACTACACAAACTCACGAGCATTTGCCCCAGGGTGGAGAACATTTTTTATTGTAACTCACTACAAGAAGAACTGATGGAAGATTTAACATGCTTGGGACCACTGTTCAACGGAGGAACGGCACACTGCAATCTAAGGGATTTGGGAAAAATATCCAAAATCCTGCAAATAGAAAACAACTTTATTGTATTTATAAATATACCGACAGTACTAATAAAATCTACTTGCAGAATAAAGACTCCAGTGGGAATTAAAGGCACTGGCTTCATTTTCTTCAAAAATTGTAGCATCGAGATCAACAATATAATTTATTACGATGAAACATCCATATTTTGGGATAAAGTCAACCTTCTACCAAATGACAACTCCACAATTAAAGTGAACTCTACAACTAAAGTAACAACATTAATGACGCTAGAACAACTAAACATTGATAACATCAACAACATCACAACATTTAAAGAAACAGCAATTATCCATGTCGGCTCGATCTATGCTGCACTAACAACATTACTCATCCTAATAATAATAATAGCATCAGTATCATCAAGGAAACAAATAATTTATACAACAACCACATCAGTTCCCGTTCCAGCCCCAACTAATTCATTGTGGCCTTCACTCTATTCTAAGGGGGGAGGAGTTACGGCACCTCAACAGTAACCATCATTTATCATTATTATTATCATTACTAACACTACTATTATTATTAACACTATTATTATTATTATTAATATTACTTTAATTAAGATTTCATTCTAAACGTTCTGCTTTGTTACAATTAATGATTTAATAGTTTTGAAGTGCTGACATTTAAAATTCTAAATAATTTTGGTTGTTTACATTTTTCAAGTACATTAGCACACTTAAATTCTTGGTAAAATTGTAACAAAGAACAATGCCCTTTTCTTCAAGCAAAGCAATGTATTTTTGATTTAACTCTGTCGCAACTGTAGAATTTTGCCTACAGTTGATGTTCTAATTATAAAATCCAGACATTGTTGCAACATACAAGCTCTGCTTGTAAGTGGCACAATGAATTTCTTTGTTTAGATTTTTCCGATCAGCAATATTGATTATTCTGTCAGTATTGACTGAAGAATATAATAGATTGATTTTCTGGAGATCGATTCACTTACAGAGGGACCATTGAATATAGAACATTATTAAATTAACGGAATTCGTAAAATAAAATATATAAAACGGATTTGTAATTTTGTAAAAATATATAAAACGGATTTGTAATTTTGTAAAATAAATAAAACGGAGTTTGTAATTTTGTGAAATAAAATAAAATAAATTGAATTTTGTAAACATTTTAAAAGTGCATTGAATTTTTGTGATTTTGGAAGTTTCCTATGAAATAATATCTCCTGGAAACTTAACTCACGCGATTCAGGTGTCCCAAACGGAAACTCTGAAATCTATTAGGTATATCAGAAATACAGTGGCCGACTGTTTATCAATTTTGAGAACCTTCAAGGTTATAATAGCAGATGATGACCCGTTTTTACTGCATGTAATAACTACAAAGCTCCCAGAGGAAACTTTAAGAGCCTGGGAAATTACCATAGAAAATCATAGGGAGTTACCCTCATGGTCGAACCTTAGCGAGTTTCTCACATCGAGGATAGAGTTTTTAGAAACAATGACAGAAGTAAGAAAACCTTTAGGAAGGGAGAACCAAGCTTCAAGATCACATTCATTCCATACTCAGGCGGTATCGGAAAAACAAAACTACAGCTGCAAAAAGTGCAGGCAAAATCACCCGCTGAAAGCATGCAGTCAATTTAAAGCGCTATCTCCAAATGATCGGCTTAAATTCGTTTTTACTAATAAATATTGTGTCAACTGCTTGTCGACTTCACATTTCAAATCAAAGTGCCAAAGTAATTACACTTGTAGTATATGCAATCAAAAACATCATACAATGTTGCATTTAGAAAAACGCGAGAATACGGGGAATTTTAAGAACTCCAGATCGCATTCACAACCAAATCCTCATGATGGTGAAAGACCTTCAGGTTCGGGCGCTCAATCGCAAATTAGAACATATAATACGCAAGTTAGCAATACAACCACATCCAATGAGGGTAAAAAGATCCTAGCGCATTTTGTTCAAGAAGATGGAACAACAGTTTTGCCTACAGTGCTAGCGCAATTAGAATGCGCAGGAGAGCTATTTACCATTCGAGCTCTAATAGATACCGGTTCCGAAAAAAGTTTTATAACTACGGCCATGCAACAAAAATTTGCCATACCTCTTGAGACAAAAAATGCAAACGTTTCGGGACTAGGTGGAGCGGTAGTAGGAAAATCAAAGGGAAGATGTAATGTTATCGTAAAATCTAGAATTTCAGATTTTAAATTAAGAGTTAATGCCATTGTAGTTCCAACTCTATCAAGTCTTTTGCCCTCACGACAATTCAAGCTTAAAAACCTTGATGATATCAAGGATTTGACTTTGGCTGACCCATATTTCTATAAACCAGCGAGAATCGACATGATTATTGGTTGCAACTATTTACCCTCTATCCACCTTGAAGGGGTACGATTAAATGTATTGGATACATTTGAGGCCAGGGAGTCTCATTTCGGCTGGTACCTTTTGGGGCCAGAACCGTTGAGTGATATTCAGGTGTTTACAACTATAGTTTCCGATTCTGAGGAGGTCATGTTGAACGATCAGATTAAAAAGTTCTGGGAACTTGAAGAGGTTGAAAGGGAAATCCAGGTTAAAGATTCTGATATTTTTTGTGAAAATTTTTACCAGAGCACGACGATTAGACAACCAGATGGTCGCTATATGGTGCGCCTTCCATTCAAAGAAGAATTTCCCAATGATATTTTTTTAGGTCCCTCAAGGAACATAGCTTTAGCGCAATATCATCGCATGGAAAAAACGCTAGAAAAAGTGCCAGACTTGAAGGGGAAATATCAGAGTGTTCTCCAAGAATATATAGATTTGGGGCATATGGAACCAGTTTCACACAATGAAACAGTTGGTGAAAAACAATTTTCATTTTTTCTGCCACACCATGCGGTTATGCGACCCGAAAGTAAATCGACAAAAGTACGAGTGGTTTTTAACGCATCAAAGAAAACAAATAGTGGATTCTCCTTGAATGACGTGCTTCATCAAGGCCCAATTTTACAAACCGATTTAATGCAAATAATTATAAACTGGCGAAACTACAAGTACGTGTTTACAGGCGACATTCAGAAGATGTACCGCCAAATTTTAGTGCATGAAGCAGACCGACCGTATCAACAAATTTTATTTCGGGAAAAAGCTGAAAGCGCAGCAAAATCTTTTCAATTGAAAACCGTCACCTTCGGTGTGAATTGTGCGCCTTTTCTAGCCATTCGAACGCTCTTACAGTTGAGTGAAGATTGTAAAACTTTTTACCCAGAAGCATCAGTGATTTTAAAAAATGAAATTTACGTAGACGACATATTGTCAGGGGGATCTACTCTTGAGGAGGCAAAACTAAAATTAGATCAACTCAACCAATCGTTAAAGTCTGCTGGCTTCCCCATGAAGAAAGTTACCGCCAATAATAGTTACTTGTTGCAATATCTGGCCCGGGAAGATCTTCTGGACGAAGAGTTGTTAAAACTAGATGACTCCAGTACAATGAAAACTTTGGGGATTCGCTGGAACGCGATGTCTGACGTATTCTATTATGTCGTTGAACCGACTCAAATATCACCTTCGGCGACAAAGAGACAAATTTTATCGGATAGCAAAATTGTTTGACCCCCTAGGTTGGCTAGGTCCAATTGTCGTGGTTGCCAAGCTTTTAATGCAAGAGTTGTGGGAAAGAAAACTAGATTGGGATGAGGGTGTCCCACCGATTATTTTGGTGAAATGGCATGCTTTTTTAAAGAATTTACCACAAATTACTGCCCTCAAAATTCCTAGATGAATACATTTTTCTCCAACTTATCACATACAAATTCACGGGTTTTGTGATGCCTCGGAGAAAGCGTATTGCGGTGCCATTTATATGCGAACGACCACCTCTGATGAAAAAATAAGCAGCAATTTGCTAGTGGCAAAAACAAAAGTTGCACCAATAAAGAAGCTTACAATCCCAAAGCTTGAATTATGCGGAGCGTTGTTACTGGCAAGACTTGTGAAAAGTTTGACAACAACCGCTAAGCTCCCCTATGAACTATTTTTTTGGACAGATTCCTCTATCGTCCTCGGATGGCTACAAAAGGAGCCCCAAGCACTTAAAACCTTCGTTGCGAATCGCGTAACAAAAATTCTCGACATTTCCAGTAATAGTCAATGGAAACACGTAAAGACTGACAACAATCCAGCGGATTTAGGAACGCGGGGTTGCACCCCTCAAGAATTCATTGAAAGTGAATTATGGTGGCATGGGCCTACATGGCTTCAACAGAAGATGGAATTTTGGCCAAAACCTCGCACTTTTGATCCCTCAGATTTGGAAACCAAAGGGATCTCGAATTTTCATCTGATTCAACCCCAATCAAATGGCGACAACCAGAACTTATCTGCCCAAGGAGGGGGAAACTCTGACGACATTTTAGGAAAATTTTCATCTCTGGAGCGAGCGTTAAGAGTAATTAGTTACCAATTTCGCTTCATCAACCGCATATTGAAACGGCCGTTCAAAACAGACTCCTTCATCACTACAGAAGAGATACAATTTGTAAAAAATCGTCTTATAATGCTAGCCCAAAAGAACTATTTCTACAAGGAGTACGAAAGTTGTCATAAAAAACGACCTCTTAACCGAAAAAGTAGACTACTGACGCTAAATCCGTTTCTTGATAAAGATGGGGTTGCTGCGGGTCGGAGGCAGGCTTGAGAACTCTGGGTTCAGCTACAACGAGCGGCATCCCATCATAATTCCCGAAAGATCTCGTTTTGCAACACTGTTTATAGAGTATACCCCCAAAATTCTACTACACTCAGAACACAACATCATGCTTCGAGCTATTCGGCAAGGGTTTTATATCATTCGTTTAAAAAATCTTGTACGGAAATGCATTAAGAACTGCCGAGCCTGCACAATCTACAAACATAAATTTCAACACCAGATAATGGCCGCGCCGCCCCCGGAAAGGGTCAACTTCCCGTTGCCATTCACATATACCGGTGTAGACTTTGCCGGCCCATTTACCATTAAGTCCTCAACTTTGCGAAATGCCAAACTTCTAAAAGGATATGCAGCAGTATTTGTGTGCTTCTCCACCAGAGCAGTTCACTTAGAAGTCTGCTCCGATCTTTCTACCGACGCTTTTCTGACCTGCTTTTCTCGATTCACAGGACGTAGGGATCTACCAAAGACCATGTTTTCGGATAATGGGAGAAATTTCCTTGGTGCCAGTGTAGCCCTCCTTAAAACCCACAACGAATTCCTGAAAATTTCCGAAAAGGCCCTCGTTGAAAAGTATGGCTCCCATGGATTTTCCTGGTCATTTATACCACCGTATGCGCCCCACATGGGCGGCCTTTGGGAGGCCGCTGTAAAGAGCATGAAGTCCCATTTAAAGAAAGTCGCTACCAACCTCACGTTTACCTACGAAGAATTTGCCACGTTGCTCATTCGAATCGAAGCTGTGTTAAATTCGCGTCCAATATCACCGTTGACCGAAAACCCATCGGAACTATTGCCCTTGACTCCAGGTCATCTCCTGAGAGGTGCTCCCATGATAGCTCCGCCCGAAGCATCTGGAGACCAGCCACCAAAAGAATTAAGTTTCATAAAACGCTGGGATCGTCTAAAAGCACTACAACAGATTTTTGTCCGCCGCTGGAAAAACGAATATGTCACCGAGCTTCAGCGAAGATTTAAATGGAAGACGGAACAACAAAATGTAAAGGTAAACGATTTTGTTATCATAAAAGATGATTTACTCCCACCTACGGAATGGCGACTAGGTCGCGTTACTAACGTTATTTGCGGATCAGACGGCAGAGTTCGAGTCGCAGAAGTAAAGACTGCAAATGGCACAATGCGCCGGCCAATCGTAAAACTTTGCGTGCTACCACTCTTAAACACCCCACCAGATTTAGCACCAAACCTCACAAAATAACCCACCAAATTTCACCCGAACCAAGTCAAAGAGCAAGAAAAGAAAAAAAATAATCGCTTCACAAAGTTTCTATAACACAATGCATATTTCTAATCTCTTTTATTCCCTATAGCCATCATCATGCCACGCTGCAATTTGTGTCTAATGAACCATGCCATCCGGCACTGCCGCGTTTTTATGTCAATGGACGTGGCCAGACGGCGAGAATACCTGGAGAAATGGGGATATTGCCTGAATTGTACGGCAAAAACCCATTCGCGCCCGGAATGTGATTCCGCAAACCGTTGCGCAATTTGTGGAGCCAACCACCACTCCATGGTGCACCGGGATCGTCCCCATGACGCCCGGGGGCAAGTTTTGAAGAGCCCGTTCTACCCACAGAGCTCTCAGTACTCGACGAGTCCATGGTACCCGACGAGCCTAAAGAAAGAGAAGACGAAAACCCCAATTCCGGGCTTCCGCAATACGGCCCAGAGATGTTGCTCTCTCCAAGAGACCTGCTGTTGAAGAGACCTGCCCGCTCAACCACACAATTGGGCAAACACTGTACCCCCACTCATCCGAGTAAATTTAGTACACAAGGGGGACCCAATGTGGGGAACGTTTTTGTTGGACGCAGAAGCTCCGTCCTCGTTCCTCCTTCAAAGCGTGGCAAACGAGTTTCCTGAGTTCTCTCCAGACGAACAACAGGGAGAACGACAGTACGGGTGGTTTGATGTCTCTGCCACGTATACACCACGCACCCATTATGGACCGATCGCTCGCTGGCGTCTGCCCATTTTAAACGAGGCTATTCATACACCACCGGCTATCACGGACCCATTGCTCATCAAGCATTTCGCAAAATTAGCCCCCAAGGCACATCCCGAGTTTGCTACGTGCCGCACCATCGATGGGGTAATCGGACATCGGACGCTGGCATCCATCATAAGTCCAGAGGTGATCGAATCATCGGACACTCTACTCAAGGCCCAAAAGTCCATATTTGGTTGGGTTCTACATGGCGTATGGAACGGCTGCAGCTGCCGCCAACTCCCTCGCTAGGGAGAATGTTGAACCGTGTTCAACAGTGTTTTTTTTCTTATATATATTTTTTCCTACTCTTAACTCATTCTATACTCAGAGTATCAAATAAGTTTTTCTTTTCTCTTAATTCTTTTTTGCTGACTTGGTTCTCCATGAACATGCCTTTTTTTATAGTCATGTACTTTATGGCTTTTTTTCCCCTAATTTTAAATCAATATTTAAATAGATATTTAACTCTTTTTTGTACATATTTTAACGGAGACGAACTCCATTTTTATTAATTCTTTTTAAGTAGATTTAGTCTAGAAATTACAAGCAATAAAGCAAGAAGCTTTTTCTAATTTTTAAGAAACCCCAAGTGTTCTTATTAATTCACTATTTACCTTGAGACTCAATCATCCTTGGAAAGGGAGTTACCCTGCCCAACAGGTAGTATTTGATGCATCATGTAAAACAACTTCAAATATCTCATTAAATGATATTCTGCATGCAGGTCCACGAATTCAGGAGGATCTGTTCAATATTCTATTACGTTATAGAAAACATCGTTATGTGTTTTCAGCCGACATTGAGAAAATGTATAGGGAAATCTGGGTACCAGAGGCTGACAGAAAGTATCAATTGATATTTTAGCGATGGAATCCAAATGAGAGTTTAACAACGTATGCTCTTAAGACCGTAACATACGGCACAGCATCGGCTCCATATACGGCAGTAAAATGCTTGCAAACGATTTCTGAGTTGAAAACAAACCAATTTCCATCAGAGTCTGAATCAATTAAAAGTGATTTTTATATGGATGATTTAATGACAGGAGGAGACTGTCTTGAATCAGTGAAATCCCTACGGAGGAATATTAATGATATTATGTTAGAATTTGGAATGCCATTGAGGAAGTGATGTGCAAATGAAAGGTCATTGATGGAGGACATCGATGATAATAACATCGAGGGTAATTTGAAGATAGATTCGAATCAACCTAATTCTGTTAAAACGTTAGGCGTTATCTGGAATCCGGGATCAGATGAATTCGGGCTTAAATATAATTGGGAACCAGCGGATAATATCACGAAGAGAACCATTCTAAGTGAAGTTTCCAGATTATTTGACCCACTTGGCTTGATTGGTCCTGCAATAGTGACTGCGAAAATATTACTGCAGGAAATGTGGAAGGTGAAAATAGATTGGGACGTAAAAGTTCCGGAAGAAGTAGCGTCCAAGTGGAAGGTACTAAAGGGAGCTTTACATATTTGAACGAAGTGAAAATTCCTAGACATATTATTTGTGTCAACCCAGCGAGAATAGAACTACATGGGTTTTGCGATGCGTCTATGAAAGCATACGGTGCAATAGTATATGTAAGGTCAATCGATGGCTGCGGCAACGTGCTGACTCAATTAGCAGCATCAAAATCAAGAGTGGCCCCGATTAAGGTTATAACGCTGCCAAGACTAGAGCTTTGTGCAAGTGTTTTATTGGTAGAGTTGATGAAAGTAGTTGTGGAAAGTCTAAAGTTAGATTTTCACAGTATTTTCTATTACACCGACTCCACTATTGTTTTAAGCTGGATTAAATTGGATCCAGCCAAATTACATATATTTGTATCCAATAGGGTTAGCCATATTCAGTCAAGCACTGACGTGTCTCAATGGAGACACGTTCGGTCCGAAGAAAATCCTCCTGATCTTATATCCAGAGGCTTGTTGGGTAAGGAAATATTGAAAAATAGGTTCTGGTTTGAAGGTCCCAAATTTTTAAGGGAGAAATTTTATGATGAACCAGAGATGAGCACAGTAAAAGAAGTTCCTGAGGTCAAGAAAGTTAAGATAGTTGGGTTAGTGATGGATACTAAATCTATGATTAGAAAAATAAACCATAAAAATAATTTTAATTTTTTGAACAATGTGGTGGCTTATGTATTGAAATTTATAGATAAAATTAGGAAAAGCGCCACTGAAAAATCGTTTATAACATATAGAAAAGAAGCTCTAACGCTAATAGTGAAACAGATTCAAAACGATAGTTTTTGTGAGGAAATAAGGAAACTTAGGGCTCATAAAAGTTTAAAACAATCATCTAATTTGTCAAGTTTGTGTCCAATATTAGATGAGAATTTAATTATTAGAGTAGGGGGCAGGTTAGAAAATAGCAACCTGTCACATGATTCTAAACACCCTATTCTTCTTCCCTATCATGAAGAATTGGTAAAACTACTTGTAGAGTATTTGCATGTTAAACATTAACATGTAGGTCCGCAAGGGTTGTTGGCAATTATAAGGCAACAATTTTGGCCGTTACGTGGGCGGCAGTTAACAAAAAGAATAGTTAACAAATGTTACAGGTGTTTTAGGGTAAAGCCTACAAATATACACCAATTAATGGGAAATTTGCCAGAGGATCGGGTAATAAGAACAAGGCCATTTCTGAATGTGGGAACTGATTTTCTTGGTCCTATAAAAATTCACCACAAGGTAAGAGGCAGAAAGACGGATAAAGATTATGTATGTGTGTTTGTCTGCTTTACTACTAAAGCTGCTCATTTAGAAGTTGTATCAGACTTAACTTCGGCAGCTTTTATAGGCGCTTTGAAAAGGTTTGTGGCAAGAAGAGGTTGCCCATTGAAGATTTATTCGGATAATGGAACAAACTTTGTAGGTGCAGCAAATAGTTTGTTTGCTAGTGGGCAGCATCAGATGAATTTAAGCGAATTTTGTACTTCACGTAACATCGAATGGTTGAATATTCCAGCCAGATCACCACATGTAGGGGGATTATGGGAGGCATGCGTTAAATCTGTTAAGAAACATTTTTACAAGGTAACTGAGGGAACAATGACGTATGAGGAATTGTACACCTTAATGACACAGATTGAGTCCGTTTTGAATTCTCGTCCGCTTACTCCGTTGTCAGACGATCCAAATGATTTTAAGGTTCTAATGCCAGGAAACCTCCTAATTGGCGAATCGTTTTCGACATTTATTGACTCAACAGGAAATAAATGTTACCAAGGAATGCGAGAGCATTGGAAAGCCGTGCAAACGAATATGGAGGAATTTTGGAGGCGATGGTCCTCAGAATATTTGACCGAATTACAGAAAAGACACAAGTGGAATAGACCATGCGCAAATATAAAACCTGGTACTCTTGTCCTCCTAAAGGATGAAAATTGTCCTCCGATGAGCTGGAGGCGGGGGAGGGTCATCCGAACCATACTGGGTTCGGATGGGTTGTGTAGAATGGTAGACGTAAGGACCAGCAATGGGGAAACCAAGAGGTCAATTCACAATGTTTGTCCTTTTCCTACTGATGATGATTAAGAAGTTCTGGACAAACCATCCAGTAACTCTATACATTCTACTAAGATAAAATTAATTAAAAAATGGACAATCCATTTTTAGAATCAAATAAAAGAATGGAAAATCCATCTTTAAATAATTATTTAGAAAATAAAAAAAAAAATGGAGAACTATAAAAATACAAATCAAATCCACCAAATAAGTGGTAATTGTAAAAAACTTAAAAATAAAAATATGTTAACAGTAATGCTGTCTCTGTTAGCAATCATAAGTCCGGTTAGGTCAGCTTTTAATGTAATTAATTTCAATACGTCTCCGTTGACTCTAACATAGAGAGTTTTTGAATTAAAGTTTTCGGGATAACTGTTATTTTCGGTCTCTGCTTCTTGTTATATACATTCTTATACATACAGGTTTTAATTACTTTTTTCTTCATGATCATCATTATTATTAGCACGTCATTTTTATTTTAACGTTTCAACACAACACCTAAATTAACGTTACCGATACAACTAAAATAACGTTACCGCTAAAATATCGTTAATGTAATAACTGAAACATCGTTACCCCTAAAATACCGTTACCAAATTAAAAAAAAATAGCGTTACCCTTACCAATAACCGCATCAAATCGGTTTCCTTATGGTTTTTAAAAATAAAATTTTCAAAAATACACGATATATTGAAATATTAAGTGTTCTAATTTTTGTAGATATTTTTTAAACATAAAATCCGCTTTAACTATTGTCATAGATTGTGCTATCATAAGCTATTAGTGGCTGTCCGAACAGTTTGGCCAAAAAACTATATTTGGTGGGTTTTTTTTTTTTTGTATCCAGAGCCAATGTTTGTTGAGACAATTTAATTCAACTTTGTGTTTAAAATTTAATTAATAAGCCGAAGTATAGATATAAAGTTAAAAGTTCGACCGCCGAACTATTTTTGATTTGACCAAACTTTCAAATGCATTATCTGGTCGAACTGTTCGGTTGAACAATATTAGCTATATCATTTTCGATATCGTTATCGCCTGTTATGGCGATAGTATTTCGATACCAAACAAGACTATGACTATTTTACTGTCGTTATTGCAACTAATTATAATTAAAATAGTTTTTTAGTGAGTTGTATATAAGCCATATTTGGCCTCAAGGGATTGAAAGGGCTTGAAATTGTATAAGCATGAAACAGTTCCCAGCCTGAAAAATACGAAAGGCTAAGCATTGGCCAAGTGCTTTCAGCGGTGGTATGAGCGTTTGCAGAGCGTTGAATTTCTGAAGATTTAAGTGCTTTTCCAACCCCAAAATGATAATACCGAGCATGACTTAGCCGTTTCTTTTTTAAAACGTTGTCAAAGCAATGAGTGCTTCGCCAGTACCAAAAATCATAATTTTGAAACGTTGGTAAAGCATTGGTAAAACAACTAATAAAGTAAATAATAAATTTTGGTTTCATTATTTAAAATAAGAAAATTATGTAAAAAAATAAACATACAAATTCAATTTCTCCAATATAAATTAAAATAAAATTCAATTAAAAAAAAAACATTTGTATTCTGACAGTGAACTTGTAATTTTTCATAGAGAAAAGATTTTCTTTTAAAATTGGGTCAATTAAAATTTTTAAATTAAAAATTGGGAAATTAATTGTATGTAAACGTAAAAATTTTAAATAAGTATGTAAAATAAATTTAAAAAATACTATATATTTGTTATTTTTATTAAAACCTGCTAACTTAATTAACCGTACGATTCATAACCAGCAAAACTCCTTTAATTTCATAACCAGGTACCCGGGTACCCGAAGTAGGTTGTTTTGCGTTTATTGAAATAAAATAATATTTTCCTGGAAATATTTTTGTTGTTGATTATATTTTGCGTTCTCAACTGTACAAATTTGATATTTGGAAAAAAAACTGGTTTGTTCGTATATAAGTACCTAAAGCGACACAAGTAGGCAGAAACTGGTTTTATGTAAGGGTTGTTTATTTGCTCGATAGCAGATGTTCATTTGTGTCGTAAAATTGAAATATTTCATTTGCTTCGTCATTCTGTGTTGAATATTTGAACAGTGAAGTTGGTGAAAAATGAGCCGCAACGACCGATATTTGTCTACAAGGGAATACTGGAAGTTGAGTGATGAAGCAAGAAGCACATATATTGAAAGTTTATTTGAGGAAGTGACTCAAGATGAGGACCTTGAAGTGGACCCTGTGGAAGACCAAAATGAAGGAAATGTGTCCTATACTGGCGAAGTTTCGGAATCAGAGAATGAAGATTTGAATGTTGACAACGCAAACGAAATTGCAGCTGCTATTGACGCACCAGAGGAAATTTTCTTTGATGACGAAAGTGAAGATGATGATATGCAAGAAGATGCACCAACAACAAACCCAGCAGACTACATGACTGCACGTGACGGCACACAATGGCAGCGAACACCACGTAGTTGCCAACAAGTGAGAAGCCACAATATATTCAGAGACCGCTGTGGTCCAGCGCGGATTACTGAAAATATGACGCCTTTGCAGTGTTTCAAATCATACCTCACAGTGGAAATGGTGAATATAATAGTGCGCCACACAAATAGAAAAGCGCATGCCACATATAATGCGTACAATGAAGCGAATCCCAATAGACGTCAGTTGAAGTGGAAAGACACGACAATCAACGAAATTTATGCGTTCATTGGAATGATTTTGATGGCTGGCACAAATCATTCTAATGACGAAAACCCAAGAGATTTGTGGACGTCACAGGCTCACCCAATATTCCGCGCCACCATGGGAATAAACAGATTTTTCGATTTGCTGCGTTTTATGCGGTTTGACGACCCCAGAACACGGGTAGAGCGGCAGCGTCAAGACAAAGCGGCGCCAATTCGCGATATTTGGATAATGCTCAATGCAAATCTTGCCAGATATTATGTGCCATCAGAATATTTGACCATTGATGAACAATTATATCCATACCGTGGTAGAACCAAATTCACACAATATATACCCTCGAAGCCAGCAAAATATGGTATAAAAGTATGGTGGATTTGCGATGCCAAAAACTCATATCCACTTCATGGCCAAATATATACTGGCAAACAAGAAACTGGTCGTGAAGTTGGTGTTGGCGAAAGAGTGGTGAGAGATTTAGTTGGGCCATACTACGGTAGCGGACGAAATATCACAATGGATAATTTTTTTACGACGCTGCTGTTGGCTAGGCAACTAAAAGTAGAAAAGCTCAGCATTGTGGGTACACTCCGCCGCAACAAAGCTTACATCCCTGCGGAGATGAAAGAAGACAAAAAAAAAGACGTTGGTTCAAGTTTATTTGGCTTCCACGACAACGTAACACTGCTCTCATATAAGCAGCGGAGGTCCAACTCGGTCATCCTTCTTTCTAGTATGCATGATGATGCACAAATTGACGAGAATGGGAAACCAGAAATTATCAATTTTTACAACCAAACAAAAGGTGGGGTGGACGTTATGGACCAAACGCTCCAAGAATACACGACCCAGCGACAAACAAGAAGATGGCCGATGGCATTTTTCTATAACATCATTGATGTGAGCGCATTTGCATCACACATCATATATTATGGAAATAATCCAACTGCACGATACACCACGACGCGCAGGAAGAATTTCCTGCGTCAACTGGCAGAAAACCTGTGCATTCCTGTTATAGAAAATAGAATTTCAAATGTGCAAAGCGTGCGCCAATTTTCAACAAAAAATGGAATTGAAAGCATCATTGGAAGGCCGTTGGAGAGTGTGCTTTGTGCTGCAGGTCCGTCAGCACGACAAAGGGGCAGAAAAGCACATACGGGCGTGTGCTACATGTGCAACCTTCTTCCAAATAAGCGCAGAAGAAAAACTAGAAAAAATTGCAGCATATGTAGCACGCCGATATGCGATGAGCACGCCATAACAATTCGGATGAATTATAATATAATATATATAAAATATGATAAAATAAATAAAAAAGACATTTATTTCCAATAAAAACAACACAAAAAAACGTTTTCTCATTTACATGTCAGGCATTTACATAGGAATTGCATTAGGGTACCCGGGGACCCGGTTGTGTGTTTATGGGGGTAAAACATTTAAAATCATTTTTTAAAGAAAATATTGAAAATATTTTGAATTTTTTGGTATTTAAATCTTAGTTTAGCCAAAATCTCTGATGATTCGGAGTTTTATGTCCATATCTCAAAAATTATAGGCACAGCAGCACTTTAAAGTCAAAAAAGGTACACGGGTACCCCGTTATGAATCGTAGAGTTAAGGGGGGGTTAAGGTATTTAATTTTTAAATATGTAAGAATATTGTGTTAAAATTTCAAGTCGATTGTAGCAAAATTGACTAGTATTTTTATGTCAAGTATGTCAGTGTAGAGTATAAAATTTAGTGTAGCAGTAAATATTCTATCGAGCAGACGTACACGTGCGTTCCTATTTTCGTATCATTTTAGCTCCGTTTTCATTAAGTTTTGTGTTAAATTATTACTAAAATGCCTAAAAAATTACAAGATCTGATAGACAATCAGCTGGTTCGAGATTATATCGACCTAGAAAAACTTATTTGGAAAATCTGACCAAAGCACTTGAGTCTAACCTCTGTCATCGGTGAAATTGCGGCTTATGTGGCAGTCAGTGTCTTCAATGAAGGTTCTTTTGCTTTACTAACCTTCATGCAAGACATGGGAATCAATAGTGGATGAAGAGCTCATGATTAAGCGCGATCAACTGACTCCATACGTATAAGCAAAGCAGAGCAGGAAGCTGAGAGACAAACTAAAGAAGGCAGGATTCGTCGTAGACAGAAGCAAAAAGGTGCTTTAGACATCATAGATGATAGCACCATCCTTTATGGACCTGACATTGATGATTCAGTGTGAGGTAAGCCGATAAAATTTGCTTATAAACGTTTAATACCAGATTTTTTTAGTGTTCAAAACTTTAAAGCGTTTTTCCCAGAACTCACGTTTTCAAAGTCGGTGCCCCTCATAACTACTGCACCGATACTTTTGAACACTATTTCTGTACATAATTTACGAGGTAACGCTGGAGAGTTTTTTCAAATTTGTTAATAATTTTTATTTTACAACAAATTAGCCGATTTTTTTCACTAAAAATAGCGTTATTCCCTTTAAAGTGTTCCAAAAAAGTGAAAAATTAAAATTTCGACAAATCCTCCCAGCGTTACCTATGGAAAACTATTATCAAACGAATGAACTTTGATTTTTTGATTTAAGATGACCCAGCACCAAGTTAAGAGGTGCACCGCAATTCTACTTTTTTTTGAGACACGTCCGAATAATTGCTGCCATAGTCGTGTTTTTTAATATTTCTCGTGAAAATTTTATACAACATTCTTTAATGTCCTATTAGTTTTAATAAAGAGATTTTAACTGTGTCGTCACAAAAAATGCCTTTTTTCTTACGAATTAACCTTACCCCCCTTTTCCTTATTAACAAGTAGATGCATTAAATTTCATTTTTATAAACGGTTGAAAATTTAGTAAATCGAGCACCGGCAAAGCACTTTTGGCCAGTGTTGGGAAAGCGTTGTGAACAAGGGCTGTGCCACCATTTTTATTATGTTGACGGTTGTAAATTTTGTAAATAAGTACTGGCAATGTACTTTTAGCCAATGTTGGAAAAGCATTCTAAGCCAGTGCTGTGCCAGTGCTTTTTTATTTTTACGGGTGTAAATTCGCTTGGAATTTTGCCAGAAATTTCTTCAAAACAGTAAGGTCCGGACTCCTGATTTTTTCTTGTGGGATTATTGCAAACAGGAAGTCTACAAAACAAAACCAACAAATTTAGATGATTTAAAGCAATGCATACGAACGGCAATTGAGGCAATTGCAGCTGCAACCCTCAATGCAGTAATGAATAACTTTTTGATAAGATGTCCCACATGCGTCACCGAACGTAGAGGTCATTTAAATTCAATTGTTTTTAAAAGCCATTAGAAAAACTTATTAAAAATATATCATTTTTTAAATAAAAAAAAAAATAAATGAATTTATGTGAATTAAAAAAAAAATAATTTGAATTTCTTAATGTAGCATTATTCATCAGCCACCCTGTATGTTTTTAAGTGTATTCACAAAATTGGGCACCCTACTATAGATTTCTTACAAAATCAAAATGTATGCAATACGAGAAATAATGATAATTTGTCTGTAGCTTGGTGTCGACTGATAGCAACAAAGCAACGCATTAAGTATGTGGAGAGTCGTGAATTCAACAATTTGCCACCAGTTTTAAAATCTATAAATAGAATTTCAGTATTTAAAAAAGACTTGAGGGTTTATTTATTACAACATGTGGAAGAGCTTCTGATGTAATTTTGTTCATTTCAGGTGTACAAATATACTAATATTAATTTTATATAAAGTTTTTGATTTGTTAATATGAAATATAAGAATTTATGTATTTATTTGTTTTTGCCAACTCGCCTCTTCAATGCCTATAAGGCGCTGAGGCACCATAATGTAATGCATTATTTTTTTTTTTAAATAAAATGAAAAAAAAATAATACAAAAATAAATAAAAATAGATCCAAAGCAAAAACTGTATTATAATTTTATACAAAAATTATATCGTTAGAAAATGTACCTACATTTAAGCACTAAAACTATCGTTTTAGCATCACAATTGTTGACTTTTGTTCCTTAGCCATCCCTAGTGGCCATTAAGCAGTTACGACGTACTTATCATTTCAAATTAAGAAAAAATATTTTTTCAATTACCTTATATAAATATGTTTTCCTTAATCAATATTTCATCCCATATTCCACTCTATACCAGTCCAACGATTCCCTTAAACAGCAGATGAAAGACAATAATGACTAAACCATTCCAACAATGATAATGGTTGTGGTTGCTGTTGTTGGGTTTCTTGGTGGTGTTGATGATGTTGTTGTTGCAATTTTTCCACCTTCAACACCACATCCTACTGTGTTAAATGTGAATTAACACTTAAATTATCTAATTGACCATTAAAGAGGACATCACTAATTAATTTTTCAGCAATAATACGTTGATGAGTATTCATGACGCGCAATTTACTGGCCACGTTTATGCCAATGGCATCAAATTCATCCTCAGAACGTGAGGCACCCGTAGCGGAGGTGGTATATGTAGTGGCCGATGTACCAAATAACGGTTGAAGATGTTCACGGGCTATTTGTATGGTGGGAACTTGCTGATGGATTTGTGTTAGTTGGGCGGCAGCAGCACCGTTGGCTTGTTGTTGCTGTTGTAGTTGCATTTGATGTTGTTGTTGTTCCAGCGAATTAACGGCCTGTTGAATTTCACGTTGGGAATTCGAATCGAGTGATGTGATTTCTAGTACTTTAACAGCAGTTGTATGTTGGGGTTGTTGTGTTTGATGAGTATGAATTTGTTGTTGAGCATGATGATGATGATGATGTTGTTGTTGTTGTTGATGATGCTGTTGCTGATGATGCTGTTGATGATGATGCAACGGTGGTGGTTCCTGATGATGATGATGCTGCTGTTGCTGCTGTTGTTGCTGTTGTTGCTGTTGTTGTTGTTGCTGATGATGATGAACCTTTTGATCTTCACTTTTAACTATGGTCACCGGTACTACCTCACCATTAGACACCGTAGTTATGGTTGATGTCATTCCGGGATCATTTTGTAAATCTGTTTGTGATGTAGAATGAGCACTACTTGCATCCATTTGAGGTTCATCTTCAAATTCCATAGAATCATCATCTTCGAAGGCCAATGTTAGAGAACGTTTTTGAGGCTTAACATCGGAACCATTACTACTGCCACCACCCAAATGGGTAATGCTACGTTTGCCATTTTGATCGGCTATAAAGGACAGTTTTTCATAATACCACAAACGTGTTTCATAGTTTTGTTTGGCATTCGTTTTGCGGTATTCACGTCGGAAAGCAGAACGCAGCGAGTTGATTTTACGTACCACCATGTTACGGTCGGGGTTCGGTTCGACCTCTTTTAGTTTTTCCACCAGCTTGTCGTAGGCTTTGTTGCGTACTGTATTATTGCTATAGTCTGGATGTTTTGGTTGCCATAAACATTCCTCCAACTGATACAGGTCGATAAACTCGCCCAACCAATGGCGGGAATAGCTTCTTAAATCATTTAATTGTGATACACTAGCCATCATACAAATTATTTGTTTGTTTTTCAATGGCAATTTTATATTTCCACACAAATCGTGTACGAAATTTGTCTGCTTGTTCTTTTTTTTTATCTATACAATAAATTTGCGTCACACACAACTATAAAATAGAAACAGAGACGCTGGATTTTTTTCTTTTTCTTTTTTAAGTCTAGCAAAAAAAATGATTTTATTATTTTTACATTAGTTTACTGCTATTAAATACACATAATTTTTATAATTTCCACATTTATTTAAAAGTTTATTTGCTTTTTCTGTTTATGCTTATTTCGATTTATCTCCTTTTTTACTAAAAAATTGCAAATTTTTGTTAATTTTGTTATTAGTTCGTCATCAACTCAAACACGTCGTGAACCATTTTTAGGCTTGTGTAGTTCGTGAACGAACTAGTTCAGTTAGACTACTCACTCAATTGAATGATATGACCTAGTTCAGCATTATACGCTCTTGTTGTTCAATCGTTCATTCGTTTTACTCGTGGCATGTTTTTATCTCTTTTTAATAGTTTTTTTCAACGGGTATCTAATTATTAAAGTAATATATGAAATCCAAATAAAAGAAATACTAAAAAATAGTCATATATATTAAAATATATTTTTATAGCGTATTTTTATTTTTATATTATTAAAATTTTAAGTTTTTTTTTTGAATTTGTTATCGTTATTAATTAATAGCAGTGCAAAAGAAGTGTCAAATATGAATAGTTTGCTTAACTCTACGTAATATTCTTGTTCACCTTTGGCTATTGTTTAAAATATTAGCAGTGTATATGTCATATCAGAAGGTTGTACAACATATTTTGAAAAAAAAAATAAGAAAGGTTTTGATAGTTATTGCGCAGGCAAGAAATGTGAAAAATATTTTAGGGTGTATTGGCTACATTGGGCAATTTTTATATCAAAACAAGAAAGTGCTACCATATTTTGTGCACTGTGTAGGGCAAAATGACAGTAATGCTTTCAATAACATTTGCAATAATATTGCAAAGTGTATGGGTACCTTTAAAAATTATCAAACAAGCGATGTAACAAAAGATTGAATGAAATTGTCAAAGATCGATTTAATAGAAAAAGCGACCTAGTTCATTCATAGCAATTGAACTAGAAAGAGTGCACACTCAATCGAACTAGAATAAATAATTTCTGGCGGCAATAATACGTCAAATTTTCTTCCAGAGTTGCATTAAAGAAATTCTCCAAAAATTAAAAATTTCTCAAAAACTTTTCGATAAGTTTTAACCAAAATATATTTATTTATATAGGTAGTCTTACCTATATAAATATATTTTGGTTTTAACTAGATTTTCGGAGACTTTATACATTTTACGGAGAATCGGAGAAGTTTTTGCAAATTTAGAGAAATAATTTGTTGCCAGTGCTGCCAGATACGGTGATTTCTTTGCCAAACGTGGCGAAGATTTTTGAAATGGCGATGGGAGATTTTTATGGCTTTTTTAAATTTCAAAACACACGTTTTGCCAAAACAAGTGGAAAACAATAAAGAACTTCCGTAATAGAATAAAGGCCTTAAATACGTGTTTTGGCAAAACACGTGTTTGTTTACCCTGAACCAAGAAGACCGGTGAAATCAACTAAATCACATGTTAAATTGATGAATGGGGGTGATCACTATACAACCAATGATGAAATATCGTCAAATTTATTAACAAAAATTTGTTATGCAAATGAAAAATTATTCAAGTTCGATGCCATACTCTACATTTCTTTATTAGGATATTGGGGAAATTCTATTAGTTTTTTATTACGTACCCATTTTTATTTTTTTCTGTAATTTTTTATAAATTTTTTAGGTATTATAAAATTAATGAACAATAAATATACTATTTAACTGAAGCAAAAGTTAATAATAAATTTAATTATTTTAGTAATTTTTAAATGGTTTCATTTCAACCGAGGTTTTCTCTAACTGAGCGGGTCTGGGCTTCTGTGACGCTGACTTCAATGTACGCAAATGCTTCCGTCTTCCTGACCATAACACCGTACTACAGGCGGAGGTCACCGCGATTACGGAGTGCAATAAGCAGGTGAATATCATGGGCTTGACCGGTGATATTGTGATTTTCACGGATAGCCAAGCGGCTATCCGGGCTTTATCTACGGACTCTGTGGGATCAATGACGATACTCAGGTGTAAAGGGGAAATTAACGATTTCTCTGCACGGGGACGCATTGAGATTATATGGGTGCCGGGACACTGTGGTATAGCGGGGAACGAATTGGCTAATGATTTGGCTAGGGGAGGATCTTCCCTGGAATTAGTCACTTTGGGAAACGCTAAACCTTTTCGAGCTCTCAAGGCGGAGCTGGTGGACTGGGCTGACACCATGCATAGGACCATCTGGGAAAATGCGGGTGTTGGCAGGACTACAAATATTCTCTGGGGCAACCTGGACAAGACTAGGGAAATTCTGAATCTCAGTAGGAAGGAACTGAGTCTTTTGATGGAAATCCTCTCGGGACACTCGACACTTAGGGCCCATCTCCACCGTATTGGTATTGCGGACTCGGAAGTGTACAGGGCCTGTGGGGAGGACGAGGAGACCTTGGAACACTATCTCTGTGAATGGGTCGAAATACTATCCAGTGACCCAATATCCACATTGGGGGATCTTAGGGGCATAGGATGGAAGAAGTTGAGGAGTTTCGTCAGTTCGACGGAGTTCCTGTGGTAGTAAGGTGACATAGAACAGATTGTTTAGAGCTAACAACAAGCCGACATTCTGGCTTAAGTATAAGTCCTCAGGGACTTGAGTCGGATTAGGGAAGTATTTCCCTTCTCCGAATCCTCTTTTCGACCTAACCTATCTATTTCCAGTGAAAAAATACAACAGTTTAAATGTACTGGATCGGAAAATTAGCACTGTGTCAAAAATGAGTTAAACCATTTGGAATGAGAACACCCAAAAAGGTGGTAAGAATAAGAACTCCATACACTGCGCAAATAATTTTGTGCAAAATATTACCAGTGTGTCTGTCTTATTGGAAGGTTATATATATTGGAAGGTTGTATTGGAAAAAATCAAATTATTTTGATTCTTACTTCGCAACCAAGAAATGTGAAAAATATTTACAGTGTGTTAGACACATTGTGCAATTTTTATATAGCTCCAAACAGAACAAAAAAGTGGGGCCATATTTTATGCAACAGTATTGTAAGATGTGCACTTGTGTAGCACTGCGTAGGGCACAATTAATATTGGCAATAGTGGTGAATTTATTAGGACAATCTGGTTATGAAGCGTAATTTCAAACAAGATTTTCCATACAGTATTCATAACTAGGTTGTCGGACAATCTGGTTTAAAATAACGTTCAAAATTAGGTTGCAATACAACACTGTGTTTTCCCCTATTTTGGGAGAGAAATTTGCAAAATGTGACATCATATTGTGGATAAATATGTAAACAAATAAAAAAATCTTTTAATTTTAGAAAACTAAATAATCACCTCTGTCTTATGTTTCACATTCCCATGAAAGTGAAATCAATACGACTTCTTGGTGCTTTGTCTTTAACATACCCATTTTTATTTTCGATTTACTTTCCTGTAGAAATTAAAAAGAAAGCACTTTTTTCTTATATAAGTTTTTTAAAATCATAAGACTGCTTTAAAAGTTAAAATTTAGCATTCTGACCGAAAATATATGTTTTCGATTATTATTTCAAATTTTATAATGGGGATTAGAAAGCTCCAAATTTCAATTTCATGTGCTTTTAAAATTTATTCGTATTCAAAAAGTAAGGATACCTAGGACATGTTCGAATATGAGTGTAAAACCCTATAAAATAGCAAATTTTTATTTAAAGCATAATTAAATTCAGCATTCAGTTATTTACTGTTCCTTCCTGCAAAGCTAATTAGTGCGAACAACATTGATATGGCAACGAGAAGAACAAAAGAAAATATCTTACCAAATGGTCATCCCTTACAAAAAATCCCTTTTTCAGCAAAATTAATATTATTTCTCTATTAATGGCTTCAAATTATGTCTTCCTCCAATAAATTAATAACTTTTTAGAAAATTTTACTCTTTGAGATTTTCGACTCATAGAATACGAATCCTTAAAAAAGTATCAAAATTTAGCTGGTTGGGCATTAAAAGTTGAAAACGTCGTTTTTCATTAAGGGTTTATTTCTTTTAAGAAACTTTTTTTTTTAATATAGTATATATATATTTTAAACTTATAGTGAGTGTATGTAGTTAATTCGTGCAAATTTAATTTTATAGTTTTAATCAGTACCAAAATATTTCTGACCAAAATGATTAGGAGCCACAGGATGTAATTCTGAGGTTAAGATTTTTAAATGAGGAAAAGCGGAAACGACACATTTGGCTGCCACAGGAGTGCAAAAAAGATTCGATAGAATTATACTATTTTCGGGAACACCATGTTCTTTTAAAACATTAACAGCCTTGGGAAAAATAAAAGATTTTGTTTAGAAAACTGTTGTGAATAAAAACTTTCATTAAGTACTTACTTGTAACACGGTATTACCGGTGGACATTATAGGATACATTAATAAAATTTGTCTACGGGCTATGTCATCAGGAAAACGGGCATAAACAACACGTGCCACATGAGTATCAGAATCAGATTCTACTAGAATTTTGCCAATTCTTATAGAACGACAACAATCTCTAAGACCCTGTTCCATAGCTTCACCGGATCTTATAATGGAAACACCACAATTCCCCGATTGATATTTTAGACCATCATACATGGCTCCGGTGGGAGTTTCTACGCAACAATCGGAATAGGGTAATTGGTTCAGGGACTCTTCAATGACTAAACGTATTAAACGATCAGCATAGAATTTAAAATCACTTCGTGTGGTATTCCTTTAAAAAACAACAAAAATTATTTGTCTCCTTATTAAAATATATTCATACCACTACCCGGCACTTACTTATCACGTATTATAGTCAATAATTCTCCAACTTGTGCATTACATTCCAAAACTTTAAAATTCGGACCATAATGTTCTAGTATTTCTTCCAGTGATGTTATAGATGGTATTGGTATTCTGTTATTATCGCCGTTGATCTCTTGTATGTCATTTGTATCCTCCGAATTCGAGTGCGTTGATGAACCATTTTCTAGTGAAGCTGAAGCACACATATTTTCTGGATTTGTTTATTTTTTCTTTAAATTGACTCTTTTTTTCTTGTTTATACTCTATTAAGTACACGGTTTTTATTTTATTGAACTAGTTTTTTTTTTTAATTAAAAGCCTTTTATGTATTAGAACAATTAAGTACGTCGTCTGTTGTTTTTAATTAATAAAATTTAAAACGTGATGAGTTGAATAAAATAATACAGTTGTGTCGTTTGTGAACGAACTAGTTAAAATTCACAATTCAATCAATTGAACTAAAGGCCAAGTTTACTACTAATCAAGGTTGCCAGCTCATTAAGTAAAAAACATGGCTAGATTGCGGAGAAAAATATCCCAGCGCACAAAAAAACAAAATTAGGGGAACATTTATCAAAAAATGGATATAATATTAACAAGTATTGTAGGATCATTTCAACTATTAACTATTTTCAGTAAAGTTTGTCAATCAATCTAGGAAAATGTATGTCATAAATATAATGACATTTAACTACAAAAACTTGGTAATTCTTTCTTTTTTTATTTATGACTATTAAGTAGAAAATCGTAATAAAATTATCCATTCAATTTCATAAGAATCCCTAGATAATTTAATAAATTTGCCCATATATTTATATCAAAAATGCTACTCGTTTTGTTATTAAAAATTATTTTATTTATAAAATATAAAAAATATGACATTTATTATATATTACTCCTTCACATTATCATCAAGAATAAAAATCCGCCATTCCATTTTCCCTATGCAATAACTTAGCACTAGAAAAAAAATAAAATAAGTGTTAGAATTCTGATTTTTAATAAATACCTAAAAAAACTTATTTATATTTTAACGGATTAATGTTAATTAATTTTGAATAATGTATAAAATTACTTGTCACGTGGAAAGTAGGTTAGGAAAATTTTGCAAATGCAAAAACAAAATTAACACAATGAGATACATAATTTAAACAGAACTTGATCAAATTCTCAGAATTTTAATGAAAAAAATGTTAGTTATTATGCTATCACCACCCAAGAAACAACTTTACGGACTGTCCGTTACAAACGGATTCATGAATCCGGCATTGACGGTACGAAAACGGACCGGAATTGACGTATCCGTCGAAGCTTGTACGAAAACGGACCATTAACGTACAGTAAAATTGGATTACTCAAATTTTCGAAAATTATCCGTGCTAACTCCGTTTTGCTGTATCCGTTTCAATGCCGTTTAATCGGACTACACCGATATTCATCAGTTAAAACTCCGTTACAACCGTTATCGTTTTTCTTCCGGTATTACCGGAGTGTGTTTTGTTTAAAAAAAATCAAACAGTTTTATTTATTAATAAAATTAAATATTAATAAAATCTATATATATACAAAGAAGTGTACATTTTGATTGTCACTCCATAGCTCGAGAACGGCTGCAGAAAATAAAAAATGGCTGAATACGTTTTGTAGAGCATGCAATGAGGATGGTTTTAAAAAAAAATTCTTTAAAAATATTTTTGTTTGGTCCAGATGTGGTGATTTTTCTGAACATTAGTCATTTTCATCTATATATATAAAAAGAAGTGTACATTTTGATTGTCACTCCATAACTCGAGAACGGCTGCATAAAATAAAAAATGGCTGAATACTTATTTATTTATTTAAGTCTATGGATACAATATCCTTACAGACTAGCATATAAAAATTAAGAAATTTAAAATAAATTATTTAACAAAATTTTAAATTGGGAGTGAGAAACATTTATGTCTAACTTATTACAATAAATATTAAATAATCTCATAGATCTATTTAGTGGTTCGTTTAATGCATATTCAGTTGAGTGTATATCAATATGAAAAAATTTACTTATATTTCTAAAACTTCTTGGTGGAACATATATTGAAATTAACTGTAATAGCTCAGGAGAATCAATAACACCACAAATAATACCATGTAAAAAAGTTAAACTAGCAATAATACGACGAGTTTCCAGAGTTTTTAAAGAAATAAACTCACACTTATCTGCGTAAGAAGGGCTAGAAAAAGAAGGAATGTTAAAATTATTCGGATAGTTAAAACATGGTAGGGCAAACTTGACAAACTTTCTTTGAATTCTCTCAATACGACCATTATGAAGAGCAGCATTAGGACTCCAAATAAATGAAGAATATTCCAATCTAGATCTAACAAACGAAGTATAATACGTATTTAAGATTTTTAGTGGCAATTTTTTTGGTTATTTTTAAATGTACCACTTTTTTAACATATACTTGTATTTCAGATGTTTTTGCAATTAAATATAGAGACGCAGATCTCATGAAAATTTTAATGATGAAGATGTTAAACAACACCAGAGATAAAATGAAAAAAAATCAAAATGTTAAAACCACATCCTTTTATTGATTTTTATTGAATTTTTATGTGGTTTCATATTGTTTTTTAATAATGTAATTCATATCTTTATAAATGAAAAAATTTAAAAATAAAACCAACTTTTTGTTTAGAATTGAAAAAAGAAGAAATCATTTAGATAAAATAAATAAAAAAATAAAAATGGACCATTTAAAAAAAAAACGGTACGAATACGGACCATATTCGGACCGTATACGGTATACTAAAAACGGAGTCCACTCCGTTTTTTAAATAAATGACGGAGAGTTTACGGTACGTTTTGAACGTACACTCAATTCGTACACTCCGTTTTATATACAGCATGACGGTACGAAAACGGTCCGTTTTAGCGTGCTTTATACTGTTTCGAATCCGTATTCGATGTTCCTTTTATTCCGTTTTCCGGTCCGTATACTGATCCGGAAAACGGTACGGACTTCGGATCCGTATATGCTGTACCGAAAACGGCACATAAACGGACCGGATTGGTTGTGGGCATATTCCCCTGTTATTATGCTATCAACATGTTCTGGAAATTTTTTGTAAAGAATTTCTCAGTTAAAAACAGAAAATTTAAATTAACTGAATTACCGGTTATCAACTAATTTTTTACTTAAATAAAATATTTTTTCTGTTGCTCAGTATAACTGATTACTGCAATATTACAAAATGTTGGTAGTTGTTTATAAAAATACTAACACAACTGATTCAAACAACTGTTAAAAATACAATAGTTTTCTTCAGTTGTTTTTTAAAACAACGGTCAAAATAGTTTTTTTTTGTGTTATTTCATAGCAAACAACTGTATTTACAGTTAAAACTACTACTACTGATTAATATTACAAACATAATTTATACAAAACTTGATAAAATTCCCAGAATTTTAATAAAAAAAAATCCAAATTTTGCTTTCATCGTATTCCCTCAGGGGAATATGTTTTGTACATGTTTTCCCATACATATTTCTTCTTTGCTTATTTATATTCACATGCATATTCTTTTCAGTGTACTCATCAGACTTCTAAGCTGGCAGTGCCGTGAATTTTAGAATTAAAACAAAACAACAAAAACAAAATACACAAAAGTTATTTCCACTGTTGCCAATTCAGCTATTTTCTCTTTAAATCTAGCGATTTTCGAACCCATTAACTTTTATAAACAATAATCAGAGTTTAACTACACATATATCCATATTAATTTGACATTTAAGATTATGGTTAATTTTTGATTATTTCGAGATAAGTGAGCGGGTTTCAGCAGGATAAAAGATGATTTCGCTATTAATGGGAGTGATTGTTTGCAAGTCAGTCTCACTCTTGCCAATTTAGTTATTTTCCAGTCAAATCCAGCGAGTTCCAAACACATTTATGCCCAGTTTTTCACTTCGTATTTAAATGCCATTTGGACTTTAAGTTCTATTTAAATACAAACGTCAGTTTTTAACTTTAAATTTAAATCACATTTAAGTGACCAATCTTGGGCATTTAAAGTCTATTTAAATTGTACATATATAACATATGATTTTGACAGTTTGTTTTTTTTCCGCGTGGTAAAACAAACAATACAAAATAAATTAAATTACAGCAGGCAATAAAAATTCAACTTCGGATTTTTATTTTATTAATTTAATTATAATTTATATTTTATTTCTATTTATATATATATATATATTTTATTTTTTTTATTTCTATATTTCATATTTTCTGCTTTCTTCTATTCTTTAAACAGCTGTTTCATGAATAATGATCATTAATTTTTTGACATTGCATGATGCTACCATACTTTTATCGCAAATAAATAACAATTATCATTTAAGACTGAAAAACTGAAACTGTATTTAAATACAACTTAAATTTAAATGGCAATTAACTAATTGCATATTTAAATACGAAGTTAAAACATCAGACATCTATATATAATATAGAAATATTTAGAGATTTCTCGCTAAGTTTTTAAGGAAAAATTTCTCATAACAATTTTAAAAGTTCGAAATACTTAGCTATCTTTATCTTATTTTTAAACAGAGTTTGAAAAGTTCCACTAATTTACCGATTTATAGCAAAATTATTAAATAAGATATTTTTAAGCAATTTTTTATTTTGATATAGCGATATTATTATGAAAAAAAGTTGGCAACAGTGATTATTACTTCTTCTTTCTTTCATTTTCTGTAGGTAATGCCATTTCAGCACGAGTGGCATCACAATTATTTCAGTTTTTATTTTGATAAAGAAAACGAATACATAAAGATTCAATAAAAATTACGCGATTTTTTTAATTCATTTCGATTTTGCGAATTAAACTGTCAAGTTGTGTGGAGTAATCCAAAAAAGTGTGTGTGTATAATTTAAAAACAAATTGATGAAAAATTATAACGAAAATCTAGCAAATATTACTAAATAGTGAATAAATCAAAGTAAGAAAATAATTTAAAACTTGGTCCTTTAGCGTGTGTGTTAAAAAACAAATAGAAAAAAAAATTAAATTGCAATCATAATAAATCAGAGCATGTAATAAAGTGAGAAACCGGGTGTTGAAAAAAAATTTATCAATTTAAAATAAATTTATTAACAAAGTGAGTTTTTTAAAGAAACCCTGGTCTTTTTTAATTAAAAGTGATTGAATGCAAAATTGCTAGCTGTGGACTTAATTAAAAGCAAAAATAGGCACAAAGTCCATCACTATTAATTTCAATTTAATTTTGAAATAGGGTGTGTATTTTTATGTATTATATTAACTATTGTTGAAAATTCTCTTGTTTATTCAAATTATGTGTTTTAATTATATAATTAAGTTCTTAGCCCAAGCAAAGAAAGTATAATAACAAAAACAAGAACAGAACATTAACATAACTTTTTTTGGGATGGCAAATCTGTGTTTCTTTCTGTTTGTCTTTTATTCTATTTATTTTATTGTTGTTATTTTGAGTCGCAAAAAAAAATACTATTGTGTGATAGCAAATTAGAAAAAAACAACAACAACAATTTTATGTATGTGGAACTAATAAGAAAAATAATAATATTAGATAATTAAAAAAAATTGTGTGAACTTGAGCAAAAGAGATAAACAAATAGAAAAGAAAGGCTAACAAATTGGTTAAATATAAATTTTAACATGTGCATAAATTTTGCTTCTACATTTGTATAATAATATAGTTAACACGTTCTTTTTTTTTAACAAATAAGATTTACCGAAATGGTCCCAAAATCAACTGAAAAATGTCAAACTTTTTTTTATAAAGGGTGTTTTTTTATAGAGGTATAAAACTTTGAAATGGAATAAAACAAAGATGAATTTTTTAAATTGTCATGGAATTTACTTTAATCGAAAGATAAACTTCTGGCATTATAATTTAAATATGACTTCTGGCATATGACCGCCACGGATGGTTTGGACGTAGTCTAATCTGGAGATCCAATTTTCAATGAAATTTGTGGACGTATATCGGCAATAATGTTGTCCTCCAAATGGCAATAATTTTGTCCTCCACGTGCCGAATGTTGTCCTCCAAGTGGTCAATCCTCCAAGTGCCGAATGTTGTCCTCCAAGTGGTCAATCGTTACGGGCTTATCGGCGAAGACTAGCGACTTCACATATCCCCACAGAAAATAGTCCAGCAATGTTAAATCGCACGATCACTGTTCAGAAACGTGAAACTATGTGGTTACCAAATGTTACCTTCAATTGTAGCACGAGATGTGTGACATTTTGCGCCGTCTTGTTGAAACCAAAGCTCCTGTACATCATGGTGCTTCAATTGATGAACGAAAAAGTCAGTAATCATCGCTCTACAGCGGTGACCATTGACGGATGGACTGATTCTACAGCAGCAATGACTTCTTCTGTACGCACTGTACGACGTCGCTGTGGATGCATATTATCATTTAGAGTAAACGTGGTACGAAAATGTTCCATAGTTAATCGAATTAATTGCTCTGATATGAGATTATGTTGACCGTAAAATGGACGTAGTTCGCGATACGTATTTCGAACAGAACTATGATTTTCAAAATAAATTTGAACAATTTGGAAGCGTTGTTTAGGCGTCAGTCTATTCATGTTGCAATGCCAAACCAAACTAAACATAAATCACTTGGGAGCTAACAAAATAGCTGCCAGTTAAAAAAGTGTTGCCAACTTTAAGTTCTATACATGTATAAAAAAACACCCTTTACATGTAAAAACGATTGTCAAATGAAGGGAAATTACCAGGAATGGCAGGCAATACCTCCAAAATACCGTCATCGATTCAAACCCCTTTCAACTGACTGTCGTTATCCCCAAAATACCGTTACCGAAATAATTAAAATACCGTTATTCATAAAATACCGTTACCGATTTAACTAAAATCCCAATATCCTTAAAATACCGTTACCAAAATAATTAAAATACCGTTAACGAAATGATTGAAATAGCGTTAGATCTAAAATACCGTTACCGAAATAATCTGACAAAGCTTGACCATAAACTAGCTAGTCATTAGAATTAGTGTATAATAGGGGTAAAATTTTCGATGTGCAGTGATATTACCTGCATAACTAAAATAACGTTATCCTTAAAATACCGTTACCGAAATAACTGAAAACCCGTTTTCTCGAAAATAACGTTACCAAAATAAGCGAAAATCAACACATTCCTGAAAGTGGTCAATTAATAAATTTTAAAACAAAAACTCTATAGATTATGTGTTAGGACAATATCCTAATAAAGAAAAATAGAGTATGGCCTCGAACTTCAATAATTTTCATTTTCATTGCACAACTAAAGGCCGAAAAACATAATTTTTATTTTTAATAAAAATGATATCAAACTTGATTATTTTAACGTTAATAAAATTCGAGTTCGTTATCATCACTAATAAAGCATAAATGCTACGTTAAGATGCCAATTAATTGATTCCAAAACACTAGAAAACGTATTTTCGCGAATTAGAAATTTTCATACAAAAAATCGATTAATCGACTTTTACTTGAAAAAAGTCAAAAAGCCGACTTTTAAAAAAGCGACAAAGTCGAATTTTAAAATTTTTTACAAAAGTCGAAAAGTCTAAAAGTCGACTTGTTGTTGCAACTATATAACCCTACTCTGGGTTACCAAATTTTTTTTTTCAAGAGTTACAAAAGGAATGACCAACTGACAAATCCTGCACAGGATGATGGAGGGTATAACATTGTTTGGCTGAAGCTTTAAAATTTATTTGTGTTATAGCATGGGGGGTTTCATCAGGTCTCTTTGTAGATCTGAAGTTTTCTTGCAGAATTTCCTAAGAAAAGAAGCGGGAATTTGCCATAATTCAACTATAACTGAAAGTCGATAAAGGAAATTGAAAAAATAAAATGTTTATAAAATCGTGTTAAAAACAAAAACCTAAAATTTAAACAAAAAAATTAATTATTTATTAATAATTTCACTATTAAAGTTGTTTTTTTTGTTTTTTTTTTTTGTTCGATTTATTTAAGAATAATAAGAAAAACACTAATTTTATATGTTTTCATTTTCCTTCACTTTCTCTTTAGTGAAGGAAATTCACCGGACCGAGTAGGCATTAAAATGGCAAGAGCTTGAATTTGATGACATTCTGCTAATGAATTCTCTTTAGCCTATATGCTCGTTGGTTTAAAGACCCTGACCATGAATTGCAAAATATGTAAATAAAATGTTTCTTTTTGAAATCTCTGCTATAATGCATTTCTAATATTTTTATTATACGAAAGCGAATTTATACAATATATGAATATATGTAATCTTTTAAATTGATAATCAAGTCTAAAAGTCAATTTATATTTTTTTATAAACCAAAACCCCTTGCTTCGTGTACCTCTATAATTGAACCGTTTATTTTAAAAGTGACATTAGTCACTTTTATTTATAGATAGAGATATAAATAAATATGAGTCCCATTTTTAAAATTTTTATTTCATTATTCTGTAAATAACCAAAAAAAATCTTTACATAATATATCGAGGCATTTTCCGCTTTTAATAATGCAAACCAACTTATTTTCTTACGAACTTATTATATATTTGATTAAGTTGAATATTGACTTATGGCACTTTCAAAATAAGCAATTCAAATATATTCTTATCGTACAAACTGTCGTTATTTTTTTAAAAACTTTCTTAGAGCAAATTAATTAATTTTTTTATTTCTATTATTGGTTGGGAAAAAATTAGGCTACTGTTTAGTTTTTATTATATATATATATTTTTTAATATTAATTAAATACATAAATGTAGGTACATAGAATATTCTGTAGCCTCAAATATTGTTTATCTTATCGTGCAAAAAGCTAACATGATAAGTTCTTTTGATCTGACTGTAAACATAAGTTTCACGGAAAGATTTTTAAAACATGAAACACCTAAACTAACCAGATATTTAAATGCCGTTTTAATAACGGCAGTATATTTGGAACTCAATGTGTCTATATTCCACATCGAGAATCTCAAAATACTAGGTATACAGTGGAGCTCAGTTATAATGAACTAGTAGGGACCAGATATTTTACAGAAATCGTAGATTTTGAAATTAAATTGATACCACTTGTTCGGCACGAAAAATAAACAATATGTTCTACCAACATTATTTTCGTTTCTTAATTTGGGCGATATGGGCCAAAATAGGTTCAGAGCGAATCTCATATACTAACCCATTAATAACTTTAGGCATAAATTATTCCTCTTACCAAGATATAATTACAGTCCAAACATTACACTATTTGTGCTTTAACTTAAGAAGATATGGCGATTTTCGTTTTTCGAAAAACGCGAAATTGGGCGAAAACGGATCTAAACTTCAACAAATATTGATTTAACTTAAAGGCTTTGCTAATACTGCTTGATATAATCTTTCTAAAAATATCATAAAAATCCGTTCATACACTCAAAAAATTAGTAAAGTCAGCAAAAAATTTTGCTGAGTTAGCTAAATTTTAGTCAGGAGGGTGCTTGCAAAAAATTGCTAATGTCAGCAAAATCTTTTTAGCAACAAAATTCGTATTTTCAGTTTCCAGTTTTGCTAACACTTAGTGGATTGGAAATTAAAAAATCCTTGCTAAAAATAAATAAAATTTTTTATTGGGGATTTTTGAATTTTATTCATCGTCTTCTTAGACAGTGTGCAATTAATACTATAATTAATATGCACATATTTTCAATTGTTTGAGATAGGCGTGGTAGAGAAGATTAAGCATACTTTTCTAAAAATCATAACTACATTGTAAATTTTTAATTGAATTAGACTGCGCAGTTTCTGGTAACACAACCTTCATCAGTAATCCTTTTGACAATACTGTATTTATTTGTTATGGTTTTTATTGTTTGATTGCATCTATATGAAATGTTTATTTATTAAATGCAATCCTGACCGTGGCTTGAACCTGCTTTCTTTGCCACATGCACTTCGCACTACACTTTAGACAGGCGCTTTAACCGCTTGATCTAAAGTCAGGTCGATTTTTGCTGTGGCTTAAAACCAGTTTCAATTACACGGGGTCGATTTTACATTTAATAGTAATTGCAGAAGATAGCTAAGACAAACACCACAACAATTCACAATTGTTAGAAAATCATATGTAATCTAATTTCCACTATTTTCCCAAATATTGTGAGTTTTAGCGACATATATGATGTATTTTTTGTACATACGGTAGTTGGCTATTCACGTAGTTAGGGAAGAGTTGCAGGGAGCAAATTTTGATATGTTTTATTGGGGATTTTTGAATTTTATTCATCGTCTTCTTAGACAGTATGCAAATTAATACTATAATTAATATGTACATATTTTCAATTGTTTTTGCTGAATATTAGTACACTGAAAAAAACTCAAAATTTTTTTAGAAAAATTATACTTTAGTTAATTTATTTGCTGAAAATCATAAAACATATTTTTGTAGATCTTTTAAAAAAAATCTACAATGCGTTATAAAACATAAAAAATTTCATAGTCCCACATTGACTACATGAATTAATGTAATATCTAAAAATATAAAGAATTATTATATAACATAAACATAATTATCGTTTCACTACTTACATCAATGGTTGTCTAAATGATGCTATCTTTTTAAAGAAACGCAAACACCTCAGATAATTATAGAAACGAAAAGAGAAAAAAAACAAAATATGACATATACAACCTTTTTTTTTGCAATAAGAAAAAGGAAACATAAAAACCTCCCTAACATGTGTGGCTTTGTCATTCGCTTTAGTCTGTCTACCTATTGCATATTTGTTTGCAATTTGACCACACAAGATTATTAATCTCTATAAACATTTAGTTTACAAATACACATTTAATCTTTATTAAATTTAAATATTTTATTTTGTCTTCTATTCAATTAATAGACAATTACTTTCACAAGCCGGTGACAACGCACAATCTAGTTGTTTCAATCCACAATTTTGTTTTATGTATGAAAAACAGATGCAAAAATTTTCCATAGTTGATTTTTTTTTACATGCCTTTCTAGAGTTGTACTTTTTAGTATCATTGTCCTCATTAATCTCCCTATAACACCATCCAACAAAACTATTGATTCATCTCGACCACCTTGGCATCTGCCTTCTAACGGTTTTATCACCTCTTTAAGCCAATACACTAAAAACTCTACTCCGCCAAATATTTATAGAAAAGGATTTCAGGAAATTATTAATGGACTTAAAAACTACAGGTTGTTATATACAGATGGTTCAAAAAATTATGACAACCTCTCCTACATCATTACGACTGAAAATACCATTATAAAAGCTTCCATACTACCTTCTTATTCCACAGTCTTTTCTGCAGAAATAATAGCAATATTTGAAGCAATCAAACTTATAAAAAATTTAACAAGTAACAATATTATCTGCACGGACTCTCTCAGCCATCCATGCGATAAAGAACATCCACAACAATGACTATTATGCCACAAATATAAGAAACTTCTTAATAAACAATTATCCCAAAATCTTAATAACATGGGTTCCTGGACACTGCCTAATTCTGGGCAATGAGTTCGCGGATTCTACAGCAAAAACAGCTCTCAAATCTCCCCTTTACCTGACTAATAACATAAACACAAATGACATACTCAGCTATATACGCAAATAACTGATCCAACAATCAAATCTATGGTTAAAAACATCAGATTGGTATAGAGAAATTAATCAGAAGAAAATAAATATCAAAGACTATCTAAACTTTAACATCAATAAATCTATTAAAAGTCAAAGTTATTCTAAATTCTAAATTCTTCAGACTTAGATTAGGTCACACTTTAATCACAAAGAAACACCTAATGGAAACTAACTCGTCAGACCAATGTCCGTATTGTAATAATAATACGATATCCATCAAACATATTAAATAAAATCATTGTCCTCATCACTACTACATTTTGACCTAATTCACTACTAATTCATTTTGCGTATATCTGTTTGTCGTCCACACTATTAATGTGCTAATCAGCACATTTTTGTTTTTAGCAAAATAAATTAGTAATACATTAGTAAAATATAACTAAAACATTAGTTCAAAACAGTTAAGTGCTGAATAAGTATAACTAAAATTTTAGCTTAAAACATAATTTAAGCAAAAAATTTTCTGAAAAATACTACCTGATTTACAAGATTTTTACTAACTTATTTTTTTGAGTGTACGTTTTCAAGTTAAGACAATGTCCTTTACAGATATCCTTTTGAAATCCTGTATGTCCTTGGACCAAAATTACAACTTTTTTTTAAAAAGTTTAAGCTTCAATCTTACTCTGTGTTTATTATCACCAGCTTCTAGTGAACATAAATGTGTTTTACATTTTTTTTTCAAAATTGTGTTAATTTTAAAATATTTATTTTGTTAAATTTTACGAAATTTTAACTTTAACGCTTTCTCGCTTTCAAACCGTGCCATGTACACAAAAAATTACTTTGCAAAATGTTTTGTAAATTTGGTTTTCTATCAAAATAGCTTAAATTCTTATTATAAAACACTTATGGCCAATTTAAAATACCCCGTCTTTAGGCGGACTTGAAGGTTAGAGGTCAAACTATCTGAAATTTTTCAAACAAAATATATAATGGCATATAAAAACCTGGGTACTCCACTAAGTATAGTCTACCTAACCCTGTGCATAGTTTCTCTAAATTAAAAAAACCTTGAGAAATAAGAGGCATCTTACGTCAGTTTCGACAGGTATCGAAAATGTTTGAAATAACTCATATATAAATTTTACTATCTTTTAAATACAATAATCAACACTTGTTCGGCGATTGTGTAAACTTTGTTTTGTTTTGTTTAACCCTCTAACAGGTAAGGCTGCCTCAGGGTAGCCTTCATAAAACTTACCACAAATGCGTCAAATGAGCGTTTTATACTTAGAAATTAATATATTCCGATAGAAAACTAAATTTGCTAAATATTTTGCGAAGAAATTTTTCGTATACCGTCCACGGTTTGGAAGCAAAAAAGCTTCAAAATCAAAATTTCGTAAAATTTCAAAAACTAATTGTTTTTAAAAAAAATATAGTTTTCAAAAATCTAAAAATCCAATTTAAGTTGACTAAAAACTCTTTATAATAAAATTTAAGTAAGATTGAAGCTTTATCTTTAATAATAAGTCCTTACTTTAGTCCAAGGGCTCACAGGATTTTATCAGGATTCCTCTAAAGGACATCGTCTTAAGTTATAAACGGATTTTTATGAAATTTCGCAGAAAGAAGACATTAAGTATTAATAGCAAAGCGTTGAAATTTGAACAATATAAATTGAAGTTTAGATACTTTTTCACCTAATTTCGCTTTTTCCAAAAAGCGAAAATCCCGATATCTAACTAAATAGGAGCAGAAAAAAATAGTTTTTCGAGCGTGGTTATATCTTGGTAAGATAAATAGTTTTTGTCCAAAACTTCTCTGTTATATGCTTTAGTTTTCACCCTAAAATATTTTGGCTCATATCGCCTAAATTAGGCAACGACAAACAATTTTGTTGAAGAACTTATTATTTGTTTTTCGAGTGGTGCACATGGTATGAATTTCGTTGCAAAACATCGTTTGCCAGTTAGAGGATTAAGTAGGTTCAACTTATTAAACATTGTTTTTAATTTTCAAGAATGAATCCCTATTCTCATATTATCATTATCCACACTCAAAAAAAAAAAAAGTCAGTATCATTTTTGCTGGGAGGATTCTTGTAGAAAAATTGCTAATATCAGCAAAAATTGGTAAATTCGACAAAAAAAAAGAAATTAGTAAATTCAGCAAAAATTTTGATGAATCAGCAAATTGTTTGCTAATATTAACAGTTTTTCTGCAAGGATCCTCCCAGCAAAAATGTTGCTGACTTTACAGATTTTTTTTTGAGTGCATGTCAACTAGTCACGTATGCATGATCATAAAATACCATCTGTATATCTGGTTTTAAAATTGTTTTCTACACTTTTCTCCAGAGTACAAAGTCCAAGACTATTTTTGTCTTTTTATTTTTTTTTAATTTTGTTTTTATTTTTCTACTATTTTTATTTTAAAAATAAAAATAACTAAGAACCGTGTCAAAATAAATTTTGTAAAAATAACCTATAACCAGAGTATAAAAACTGTTTTTGTTTTCTATTCTTCACCTTGATTTTTTGTTTACAATTTAGATTTTGTTATTGTCTTTTTGTCTAATCCAAACACTTGAGTTACATATGTATATTATTAAAGTGTTGTTTGTTGTTGTTGAACTTGTTTATGCATAAAATATAGTAATCAAAACTTTTATATTGTGTTGTTTGCCGGTACTTGTTGGATTCACACTGTGTCTCTTTAAATCCCCTTTGCTATTGTAAATTTAAGGAGTGAGTTAGAAAAACAAATTTAAAATAAAAATTCAAATGTTATGCGATTCTTGAATGTTTTTCTTGGCTTTAAACCTTTACTGCATTACGTTACATATATGTAACGAATAGTTAGCTAATTACACCATAGCTTTAACTTAGTTCTACTCCAACTGTGATCTTAGCTATAAGAATAATTCAACTGTGATATTTTAATTTTTCGAGATTTATTTTTGCATTTATTTTTAATTAATTAAATCTGTTTTGTGTCGTTCATTAAATGTCGTATAAAACCTTTGATGTGTATTTTTTAAAAATGATGTAAATTTGACGAGAAGACTAATTGTAAGTGAAATTATTCTAATGTTAAGTTTATTGTTGTTGATATTTCTTAGTGGTTATTTTCTTTATATTTACATGGTTGCCAGATTTAATAAAAAACGAATCCCTGAGGATGTCGGAAAATACCGACGAAACGTAGGAATACGAAAAATGAAATAAAAAAGTCTTTTATTTACGTTTAGAAAATTCATGACCTTGAAAGCCTGATTAGAATAACTCTAAAAATAACACAAAAGTTTGACTTTTAAATCAAATTCGATACAGCCAGATCTGAATTAAAATATTCAATATTCGCGTTTATTTCTTTCGAAAAATACACAGAAAACAATATTTCCTTACTTTTTTCAATTAAATCGGGTTGTTGAAAATTTTAAAAGCTGCCAATTAAAAATTAATTGAATCAATTAAATATTAGCTCAAATTTGGAACTTGCTTTACATTTGTTTATATTATCGCTCAAAAGCAAACATCAACACATTGTTGTTGTTTTTGTAATATTTACGTAGTTGTTTTTTTTTTTATAAATGTTTACGTTTAGTGGTATTAGTAATAAATATTTGAAATTCATTTCAATTATATTAATTCTTATTAGGTTTATTACTTTATTAAGTTGAATAAAGGCTCCATTAAGGCTCCATTAGTCTTGCCGTTCCGTGCGTGACGAATCAGCTGTTTCCTTATTGGTTTATGTGATATGCTTTTTTGAAAACCAAAAACAAAACAGCTGATTCGTCACGGCACGGAACGGCAAGACTAACTGAGCCTTAAGTCTCTGCGTTCAGTGACGTTTCTGTAACGTGCCGTTCCGTTTTGTGTGGTTAGTCTGTTCCGTAACGACAATAACAGCTTTGGCTAAACGATTTTAGTCATTGTTTGACTAGTTGCAAATGTGGTTGTAATTTTATTATCATAATGTGTCATTTCTGTTATTTTGTAAAATTTAGCTTATAAAATTAAAAAAAAATAATCTTGCATTGGTTGTTTAGTTTTTTTTTAAGTGAGAGCAATCAGCTGATTTTAGCTGTCACTTAACGTAGTAGAGAGAATTCTGTTTTTAACAGGTTCGTCCAGCACGCAACGTTACATAAAAGACAAACTAACTACTCACACTCATTTTCATACATCAAAAACAAATCAGCTGATTCGTCACGGAACGTAACGTACAAACTAATTCAGCCTTAAGGGTGAATTAGCCAAGGTTAAACGTAAACGTATCTCGGTGTACGAAATTTAATAAGTCAAATAAGAATAGAAGACATTTTGTGTATCTTGCTGTTTCATTCATATGCATTAAACATAGAGAAAACGTAAACGGACAACAAAATTCTATTTTGATTAGATTTTCTTTGTGTTTTTACGTATTCTATATGTTTAATGAATATGAATGAAACAACAAGATACAAAAAATATCTTCTATTCTTATTTTACTTATTAAATTTCGTACACCGAGATACGTTTACGTTTACGCTTGGCTAATTCACCCTTTAATTTAGTTTCAGTTGTTTAAATCTGAATATTTATTTATTCGTTTATGTTGTTTGTTTATACAAATTGTTAACTACACTCAAATGTATTATTGTTCGTACACTATATACCAAATTATACTTACCTTTTGTATTATTCTTATATTTAATTTAAAGATACTTCCTGAGGATGAAACTCGAAGAGTTTCGAAATATTGGAAAATAATAAAGAAGAATTTTAATTAAAGAAAAATCCAGGCCTCGAGCTCAAACATTTTATTTTTATAATTAAATTGGAAAGGTCGAATAAAAAACAACTAGAATTTATTCTAAAACATTATCATAAAATTGATAATGTAAAGTTTGATTTCGTTTAATAAACATTTAAATCTTTTTAAACAGAAAGAACATTTTGAAAATAAATTAAAAATTATTTTAAACAAAAAAAAAAAAAATTCTGTGATTTCAACACAAGGGCTAATTTCTGCAAAGAAAAAATCCAAAAAAAATTTTGCCTTAACCCCTACGCTTATATAGAAAGAAAAAAACTAATTTCTGTGTGAATTGGTCACATAAGTATACAGAATTCTGCCAACTAATTGAGAATTTGATGCCGGTTTAAATTCAATGTTATAAAATTCAAGCTGTTAAAAAACATTTGGTATGGCAATAACACTTCTATATAAAAATATTTGGTATGGCAACAATAATTTTTTTTTTTTGGTTTTTGGGAAGGTATATTATTACTTTTCACTTTTTAATCAAATGAGTTATAATTAAATTTAAAAATAATTCAATTCAAGAGCTATCAATTTCTAATTGAATTAGCAATTTTCGTTGTTGGCGGAATTTCAACAATTACAGTTATTGAATCGGAGGTTTTCATAATTGAAATGGGTTTTTATTTGTTTGTGTGTATTGCTATATTTATAAAATGGAATATTTTTTTATTAAAACTACTTTCACACTGAACCCAAAAATACTTATTTTCGTTTTTTTCAAGTTTTCGACTATCAAATTATATACAAATTTTAAATCGAAAACTTGAAAAATACGAAAATACTCATTTTGGGATTCAATATGAACGCAGTAGAACAGTCAAAACAATTTTTTTGTATTTGTTTAAATGTTTGAAACGTTTAAATGAAAATACAAAACAATACTTGGGATTTTTTCATTAGCATTGGAATTTCATTAGCATTAGTTAACTAATGCTAATGCCAAAACAATTTCATTACTATTTAATTGTATTTTAATGCATAAAAAACTAATTACAATTGAGCAAAAAAAGCATTTGTTTACAAAAAAAAAAAATAAAAATGGAATGTAAATTGTAATACTGAATACGGGAAACGAAATGGAACGAGGAACTAACTTTCTATTATCCGATAACATATGTTTATGTTTGTATTATCTCGTAAATAAGTAAAAAATGAAATCAACTGTTGTTTTATAAAAATTGTTCACTCGGGATCTCTCTCGAACCTAGCCTATCTCAAAAACTAAGCGAGATATCGCAAAACGGACAAAAATTTCGCAAACTTTAACAAAACCGTGTACAACACAAATATGTTCAGCGTTCCGAATCCACTCGTTCCCCATTTCATTCAATATCGTTTCATTTTGGACCAATGTTCCATTCTATTATCGGAGTGATTAAATTGGTATTTTCACGTACGTGTTTAGGTAAACATATATTTGAGACATCCTGTTGTTTTTTCATTAAAAATTAACCTATGGCAATCTTTCCCAGACCTGGCATATTTGTATTCTGTCAATTGTAATTTGCTTTCTTTAATTGATTCATTACTAATGGTAATGAAATTTAAAATCATTATCATTAATCAATGAAATACATTGCCATTCATTAAAAAAAATGCTAATGAAAATAATTTCATTACAATTGATATATGAAATTGTAATGAAATCATCAATTAATTAGTCCATTCAATTAATTAGTCTCATGTATGTACAGAACAAATTGTTTAATAAACTTTTCAGGGTTGGCAAAACATTCATGACATTAATGTTATAAAAAATACGATGTTTACTAGGCCGGGTCGATTTGATATTTCAGAAAGTAGGAGGAATCTCTCCAAGATTATGGGAGATACTTCTTCTCCGGGAGACGCGCTAGCAGATTAATGCATAAATCATCTTTCGAGGGGTTAAAATTTAAGTTAAAAGAGGGCCTTTTTAGCCGTGTTTTTTTTAGCAAAATGTACAAATCTCGGGATAGAGATATTTCAGAAAGTAGGAGGAGTCTTTCCAAGATTAGGGTCTTTATTTCTTCTCCGGAAGAAATAGAGTATAAATATATTCGATTGGGTTGGATTCGATTGGGGCACTTTAAATGGGGTAAAGTGGGATTTTTCAAAATTTCACCCTACGGGTCAAAAGTCGTGACATCAGAATTCGTTTTAGAGGTATGGTTCCTTCGGCAAAGTTTCTTATTTTGATCCCTAGAATACGATTTTCCTTGAACGTTGAGCGATTTTTAAATCGACCCGCCCTAATGGTTACACTGTATACGACACTACATGAATACTACTAATGCGTTTTACAATAAAATAAGTATTTCGAACATTTTTATATCAATAACCCTGTCAGCGGGCAAGCTTTAAAATGTGTCAGAAATGAGCTCAACATATATTATTAAAATTAAAATTTTTTGTATGAAAGTGGTTTATCCAAAAGATACCTTCTTTTCTAATTCAACAATTACTCAGAAAAGATATGTAAACAAATTCGATAGGCTCAAAATTGTGAACATTTTTTTGAAGCCTTTTTAGAGGTGTTCACAAAATATTCGAATTTAGTAATTACATTTCTGAACCATTTTTTTTTTTTTATTTAATAGTTTTCTTAAAATGTTTGTGTCTGTTATGATTCTTTTTAGAAGACTCATATTTTCGTCCAAGAAATGAGTAGTTTTTGACCATAAAATTTAGAAATTTGATTGATTCAATTCATTTTCGATCCCTCAAATAAGTATCCAAATTTGTCTGACTGTCAATTTATTTTTTTTTTCATATGAAAGGTGTTTTTGTGTAAAAAAAAATTGTAAACCAAAAAAATATTTTTTGCTGGGATACTTATAACTGCTGGTTTCCAGTAAGATTTAGTTTTATGATACCTATTTCGTGAAAAACTTTATTAATGTGAAAAAATGTTATGAAAAAATTTTTTATTTTTTTTTTTTTTTTTATTTATTATTCTTTTAAATAACCGAGCCCAGAGGGCCATATATGGCTAAAAAAATAACTACTACACAAGACTACTGTATTATATAAATAAAAAAAACTATAAATTTAACAATATAATTTTAAAAAAAGATAATTAATATAAAATAGAATATTATTATAAAAGAATAAAAACTTAGGAAGTTAAAAGAAAGAATAGAAGAACTATATATTATATTTAAATGAATAAATTTTAAATTAAACAATTTTTAAAAGTAATAAAAAAGAAATATATAATAGCAGACGCAAACGTATATAATACTCCTCATTTATCCTTCTTAAAAAATGTCCCTAATGAATATAGTTGCGTTCAAATATCAGATGTACACACTAACAAATTTAATAAATTTGTGAATAAAAAGGTTTAAACATTGTTATAGCAGGCATATTCTTTTAGCTTGACCCTAAATACATTGACAGAAAAGTCAAATTTTCTAAGTAATAGGGGCAACGAATTCCAAATTTCAGCTACCCTGTACTGAAAAGATCGTTAAAGAATTGATGTATTATGTATAGGATACTTCAATTGAGGGTTTCTTAAAGATCTTGAAAATACAAAATGTTCTAGTAAATATTCCGGACATTTAGACCTAAAAACTTTATAAAAATGTATCAACAATCGCGTATGTATAAAACTTTTAAAACTGCATCCTAGTAGATAATCTGAAACATGATCGCGATATTTAAGGTTGTACACAAATCGAATAATTCGATTGAAAAGAAGGTTGTATCTACACATTACCCGAGCCTTGACACCTGTAAAAACTTCAGCACAATACAACATATTGGACATCAATAGTGCATGCGCAACGCACTTTTTTACATAAATTGGTAGATAAAGATTCAAAGAATATAATCGACGTAACGTAAAATTTATAGTAGAACACAACCAGTTTATATGTTGATCAAAATTAAGATGTGAGTCAATTAAGACTCCCAGACATTTAATACATTCTACAAACTCAATATGAACACCATTCACCACGATATCAAAATTTACGTCAGACCTAGGAGATTCAAAAATCATTGCCTTAGTTTTTCTAGGATTAATACAAAGATTACAATTAGACATCCAATCTGCGACATCTGACATTATATAATTTATCACCTGCTCCAATACATCAGAAAACTGACGCTCACCAGAAAAAAGAAGCTGAATATCATCTGCAAAAACAAAAGCCTTGCAAGAAAACCCTTCAACAATACTCATCCTATCATTCATATAGAGTAAAAATAGCAAAGGTCCAATCACAGATCCCTGTGGAACACCGCTTTTCTCTATGAGCGATTGTTTTTTACATAAATACATGGTTGGTGATTCTGATATTACGGGCCAATTTCGACACCATTAATGGCATTGAAGTTTTTTTTTGCAGGATTTACTCGTAGAATTTCAGTTAGGTTGCTTTAATTATTTTAAGAATATTTACTCTATTAACTTGAACTTGCTTATCATTTAGTTTTTTTTACAATTTTACTCTGCAAGACTATAAAATTGCTACAATCAAAATAAAAAGTTTGAAAAGTCAGCAAAAAATTTTGCTGAGTCAGCAAAATTTTAGTCAGGAGGGTGCTAGCAAAAAAATTGCTAATGTCAGCAAAATCTTTTGCTGAAAATCAGCTAGCTGATTTTTAGCAACAAAATTAGTAGATTCAGCAAAAGTTTTGCTAACACTTAGTAGATTAGAAATAAAAAAGCGTTGGTAAAAATTAATAAATTTTTTGCTGAATTTTAGTAGACTGGAAAAAACGCAAAAAAATTGTAAAAAAATTGTAATTTAGTTAATTTATTTGCTGAAAATCATAAAACATATTTTTGTGATTCTTTTAAAAATAATTTACAATAATTACGAAATATAAAAATTTTCATTTTCCCAAATTGACTACATGAATTAATTTAATATTTGAAAATATATAGAAATAAATATATATAACATAACAAAAATTTTCTTTCAACTAACATCAATGGTACACCCAAAAAATAAGTTAGTAGAAAAGTTAGTAAAACGTCTTGTAAATCAGGTATACTATTTTTTAGCAAAATTTTTTGCTAAATTCGTGTTTTCAGCTAAAATTTTTGTTATACTTATTCAGCACTTAACTGTTTTATACTAATGCTTTACTAATATACTAATGTTTTACTAATTAATTTTGCTAAAAAATTGTGCTGATAAGCACATTAATAGTGTGGACGACAACCAGATTGAAAGATATACGCAGAATGAAGTAGATGTCGCGGCATGTCAAGATGTAGTAGAGAAGAGGAAAATGATACTAAAAAGTACAACTCTAATAAGACATATAAAAAAATAAACCATGGAAGTTTTTGTATCTCTTTTTCATGCATAAAACAAAATTGAGGATTAAAATAACTTAAATTTTGCGTTGTCACCGGCTTGTGAAAATAATTGTCTATTAATTAAATAAAAGACAAAATAAAATATTTATTTATTTAAACTAAATGTTTATATGTGTGGTCAAATTGCAAACAAACATATACAGAATTATAGACAGAGTAAAGTGAAAGACAAAGACAGACATATTAGGTAGATTTTTATCTTCGGCAGTTGCGTGCTTTAAAAGAAAGCATCATTTAGACTACACTCGCTTTACTCTGTCTACATGTCTGTATATGTTTGTTTGCAATTTGACCACACTAGATTATTAATCTATTAACATTTATTATAGAAATACATATTAAATTTAAATATTTTCTTTTGTCTTTTATTTAATTAATAGACAATTATTTTCACAAGCCGGTGACAACGCAAAATTTAAGTTGTTTTAATCCTCAATTTTGTTTTATGTATGAAAAACAGATACAAAAGTCTTCCATGGTTGATTTTTTTATATGTCTTATTAGAGTTGTACTTTTTAGTATCATTTTCCTCTTCTCTACTACATCTTGACATGCCGCGACATCTGCTTCATTCTGCGTATATCTTTCAATCTGGTTGTCACTATTAATGTGCTTATCAGCACAATTTTTTTTAGCAAAATTAATTAGTAAAACATTTCATATTAGTAAAGCATTAGTATAAAACAGTTAAGTGCTGAATAAGTATAACAAAAATTTTAGCTGAGAAGACGTTTTACTAACTTTTCTACTAACTTATTTTTTTGAGTGTAGGACAAACTGAATTTCAATAGACAAAAAAAAATAAGAGTAGTGTATTCAGGTGCCGTTACAAGTATTATGAAAAATATATTTTCCGGAAGGTGAAAAATCATAGCATTTTTATAAAAATCGAGTCTTTTCCTGTTAATGTAGCTCGAAAGCCTGATGTCGGAGAGTGATTCTGAGACCAGACTTGGATTCAGCATACCTTATACCTTTAAAAATGTATAGTTTAGTTCTAGTGTAAGAGAAGGGTTTTTATTATTAGGTCTGTTCGACCATAAAGCGTTTCTGTTGTCAAAATTGTGTGAAATTGTTGTTGGGCTTCCGCGGTAACGACGTCGAACAGTTCAATTATTAACAAATTATTTGTGGTGCATTCCTTAGTTTGATTAAGATATTTGTTATATACGCCATATTAAGTTGTTTACTATTTTTTTTTTTTTTTAGAATTCTCATTGTGTTAATAGTAGTTATTTTTATTGCATCTCTATCGTTTAACTTTTATTTATAAATTAAACACAATAATAAACTGTTATGGCTTCTTTGAAATTTAGTAGTAATTGGGTCGCCTTAATTACAAAAATTTATGCAAGAAATATTGCAAAAACGTTTAAGAAATTTATTTATGTACTACACCATTTCAAGATTAATTTCGGCAAATATCACATTAACATCAGAGGGGAAAACCTGTTGTTCAGCTAAAATCAAAGTTAAATTTTTAAAGTACATAAATGTAATTGAGAAAAAATATTTTTAAATCAGAAGTTATCATCGAGATTAAGAAAACGTCAATTATAATTTTGATTGTAAACGTCAATGAGACACAATGAAATGTATTTCGTCGTTTTCAATAAAGTTTTTTTTTTAGCCAGTGTAAAATCTAAATTTTTGTAATAACATTCGAATACATATAGTAACATGCAAATCAGCCCATATAACGGTGGTAACATGCAAGTCAGCCTATATAACGGTGGTAAATTGTAAATCAGCTCATATAACCATCAAGTTGTCGTAATAACATTTGACTATATAAAGTAACATGAAAATTAAACAGCTTAATTTATAAGCAGTGCAACCAAAATAAAAACTACACAGATGAGTGTTACAAAGGTATTCAAAACCAAATGGAATAAAAAATATAAAAAATTTGACACGATTTCAAAAAAATCGCTAAATTCAAAAAAATTGCAAAAATTGAAAAATATCGTCAAAAATTAAAAAATTAATTTATGGAGAATAAATTAAAAATTCTCCAAAAATTTAAAATAATAGCCAAAATTCATAAAAATACAAATATTCCACATAATATTCTTTAATATATTAATTAATTAAATAAAAATATATTTGTTGATACCGCATATACTTTCAAATAATTTTAGTGAATTTTGTGTTTAAAAATGAATAATAGTGAAATAAAAGAAAAAATGTTATCTAATGTATACAAATTAAGTAAAAAAAGAGAACGAAGCAAGATATGTGATCCTTATTTAACTCCCCAACATAATAAGAGCTGAGGAAGAAGTAGTAAAAACGCCACATCTACTGATCCGGATGTGGTGCAAATTTAGGTGAATCATTAATGATTTTAACATTGTCGTGTCATTGGGCGGATGGAGTGAATATATTACTTCTTTAATAGCATTTTAAACAGTGCATGAATGCTATTTTTCAATAGTTCATGGAAGGTCTTTTTGAAATATATATTAACATTTTTATTTAATAAAAATGTGCAGCATACTTTAGGGATGTTTCTTTAAATATTAAAAAAAATAAAAATCTTTTGGTGCCAGCGAGTATTGAACACACGAATCTGAGTTACGATCTGCTGTATTAAAGTAGACCGCTCTACCATTTGCATCAAAGTTACTTATGCAGAACAACAAACTTAAAACGAACTTAAGTTGAAAATATTGATATATTTTTATGAAAACAAGAAAAATATGCTACACAAATATATAATAAAAAAGATAAAATAATGATTTTTAAAACATTTTTATTATGTGACTTCGTATCACTGAGATATAAATTATTTTTAAAATATTTTTAAGTTTTGATGAGGTTAAAAAAAATATTAAGAAATAATAAAAATGCTCATTTAACAATTTTGAATTCATTGCATATTTTAAAATATTTTTTAATAATTAATTTGACGAGAAGTGTCATTAATAAAATAAAATATACCAGAGAAGAATTTTAACTACAGGTAGGAAAAAGTGGCCTGTAATGAAACGTAAGATCTTTTAATGTTTCCCGTATTTTTTTCTAAAGATTTGGAGAAAGAGGTCGTTAAAAACTCTATAGGTAAATTAAAGTGATTTATTTAAATTAAGTAGAAGTTATTAATTAATTAATTAATTAATTAATTTACTAATTAATTATTATTATTAATTAATTATTATTATTAATACACTAGCTTTCAAAATTTGGCTTCGATATTTTTCCTTTTTGCTAATTTTTTGTTATCCGAAACTATAGAATTAAAAAATCAAATAGATTTTTTAAGCCAAAATCAAATTTTTTAACTTTTTTAAATTTTTGAAGGCACACCTAAAAAGTATAGCTTGAAACAAATGTGAAAAATTCGATAAACTAATTTTTAGCAGTGAAATACATCTTTGCATTTTCTTATCAACATAAAAATAAAAAATATAAAACCTTACGTTTTTTTTATATTTTGAAATAAGTTTTACAAAAAGTTCCATCGCAAAGACAAAAAATAGATTTTTATCAAATAATTATTTGTCCACTCTGGGTAACTATTTTCTAAAAATAATTTCTTTATGATTAAAGTCAAGATGTTAATTATTTGGTCGTTTTTAAATTACTTAATTCTCTTAAAATACTCAGAAAAAACTAAATTAAATAAAAAATACTAAAAAAATTAATTGGAATTAAAAAAAAAAAAAAAAAAAAGATCTCCCCGGCCCGGAATCGATCTCGCAACCTTCTGAATGCAAATCCAACCACTTACCACCTCAACCTCCATATAAAAAAAAAATATATGAACTTTTGAAAAAGTACTTCTTAGGATGTTATTAATTTAGATAGCAATTAATTTATATGGTGATGCAAATGCTGTTTAAAATAACTTTAATTTAACATTTTTGGCAGTTGTTAACAATAACTTCTGTTAAAGTAAAAAATGTGCGTATGCTAATGCTTTGGAAGTCAAGTTAAAGAAGTTCTTCAAGCACTACTTCCACTTTATTTTGCTGGGTCTTTAAATTTGCTATACCGTAATACGTTTACATTTAGTCAAGGGTTGTCATATGTGGTAATTTTTCGTAAACGTGGCGACGCGCGATTTTTCAAGAGTCTGGCGATTTTACACACAAAAACTCCTTTGCCAAAAAACTGAAATTGATTTTTCACATAAATTATTCAAAAACTTGACATGTTTTACCAGAATATAAATTTATATTGTTAAGAAAAGAGGGGAAAGAGGAAAAGTCTCGAACTTAAAATTTAGTTTTTATGTACCCTCTGTCGCATAGACACCTGCTTAGGCAGGATTTTTGCAAATTTTTTCGTGTAGGTGCAAAATGGGAGAACTCTTCCCGTTGGCAGCCTGCCTATACCGTTTTGCTTAAAAATATGTAATTGTAAATACCTGTTTCCTTTGGTATGGGTTAATTAACAAATAATGTACTTTTTGGAACATTGAAAATGTTTGACAGGCCTTAACGGCCTGTCAAAACCCCTACAGTAAGGAACTTGAAATTTATTACGAACGCCCTTTCTCCCGATTCGACATTCGCTTAGATGAGATTTTTGGGAATTTCTACAGTAGGGGCGAAAAATACTGCTTTTCTTCTGTAATTTAAAAAGTTTTTAGTGAACTTATGTGAGAACTAAACACGATTTAACTATTTAAAAGCTTTCGATAAAAATTAATAAAACTAATTTATTTATTTCGAGAAAAAAAAAAATAAAATTAAACTGGTTAAACAAATCACAGTGTAAACCATTACATGAAAGGGAAAAAACTGCACTACACGACATTTTGGTTAAGTAATATATTGAAATTGCAGTTACGGCCTTTTGATTTTTTGGACATAAACGTGTACAATTTTGTGGGAGGGTGTATTGTGGTTAACTACATCATAATCAATCAAAAAGTAAATTTTGTATTTTTTGGATTTGGATTTTAGGCGACGATATACAATATTTTAAAAACAATTTATATTTACTAAAATTTATTTTAAAAATTTCTGAAATACATTTCACTATTTCAAAGTCCTGAATTTCATTTAATATGTTTTGATTGAAAATTTTTATTCAAATAAAATTTTTTCGTTTTCTGAGCTACATTTATATGTGTGTTTTATTTTCTCATTGACTTTTTTTTATAGATTTTTATATCTTATATCTTGTCACCTAAAATCCAAAAGGCCGTAACTAACAAAAAATTCAAAATTGATTTTTTGATTGATTGACACAAAATTTTACACGTTTACGTCCAAAAACACCAATTTTATTAACGAAAATCAAAAATCCGTAATTGCATTTTCAATATATTCATAGTGCAGTTTTTTGTCTTTTATGTAATGATTTACACTGTTTTTTAGTTTAACCAATTATATTTTATTTAATTTTCTCGGAATAAAATAACAATTTTATAAATTTTTCTCGAAAATTTTTAAATAGTTAAAATGCGGTTTGTTTTAAATATACTCATAATAAATATATAAAAATACAGAAGTTGACTAAAAATTTTTTTAATTACTGTCGAAAACGTTTGGTTTTATTTTTATCATACATTTTTGCATTAGAGTTACGGTTTTTTGGTTTCAGAAAAATCGTTTACAAAGGCCGTATCTTCATTACTTAAAAACTAATATTTTTCCATGAATTTTTTCTCAGAAACAAACCCGGTTTTATTTCATAAGCATAATTCTAAAATTTGGATACTAAACTTCTAGTAGTTTTGCATTTATAATGCTTTTTGTCTGTTGTGTAAAAAAAATAAATAGTGTAGTTACGTCCTTTTGGATTTCAGGTGACGATCTGCGGAATATCATATCACAGTTTTCAATTGATTTTTTTGTTCGAGAGCAATGTTATACCTTCTCATTGACCTTTTTTCTGACTCAATACGTGTGACAACAAATATTTACAATTGACAATTGATATTTCAAATTGACAATTGATTTTTACAATTAGATAATTAAAATTGAATGTAAAAATTTCCTATTGGCATTTTATTTATCATTTACATTTTGTTGAACTATTGTAACGTTATAATGCCTCATTTGCATGTGACTCAGGGATGTTAAATGGGGTTTTTAATTTTGTACCAACCTCCAAAAAAAATTGTACTTTTTGGACCTTCACGGTACCATTTTTTTTTATTTATTAAAACAACAAAAAAGTACATAAAAATTAATTTATACACAAAAAAAAACAAAACTTAACAATAACACATGGATTTATTTGTTTAGGTAAGTAATACACTATTTGGAATTTTTACATCATAGCAGCATGAATTTGTCGATCTTAACCAATCCTTTGTCTGTAAGAGACTTGATCTGTAGTCTGTTTCTTTCCTTAGTTTTTATTATATTTTGAAAAGAAAAAACTGTTTTCACATTTGCAGGCGAGTGTGGAATGGCTTAAATTCCAGCAACGACTCTAGAAATGTCAGGAAACATATTGACATTCAGTTCATTTTGAAAATTAGCTACTACCGACCAAAAACTACAAATTTTTTAACGGCTTCAGTTGCTCAACATCAGCTAAAGCTCTAAAGTGATTATTTATTGAATCAATATTTGAAATTTCATTCGGGAACAATTTTACTAGAAGATTTACAATACTACTTGTTTTACCTGAAATAACACTTTCAGGAGTAAATTTATGGAACCACATTAATACTTCGTTATTAAAGTTGACGTTGGTTGTCAAATTTCGCAAAATTTTATATAAGATTGTTTCTTTCATTTCTTTAACAATAATTTAATTTAATTTTCACTTCTTCAGAATTTTAATAAATTCAAAATAAAAGTGAAGTTGGCTGCACCAATTTCAATATATGTAAGAGCTTTATACAACATAATACCACTCGCATACAGAGCTGCCAGATAAGTTTTATGAAAAATCGTCAAATTTCCGATATTTAAAAAAAAAATCTACAAAATCCTCAAAATGATGATAAATCGTTAAATATGTCGGATATGGTCGCATATATTTTAAGCGCTCATTACATAAAACGAATAAATGCTATGAAAAAGGACACAATAACAATTTGTTTGCTATACTAAAAATTTAAAAAGGGGAAAAATTAAAAATTTTTAAATTGTACCAACTGAGTCGCGGTAGTACCACGGTACTTTAGAAGGTCAAAATGTACCAAAAAAGTACAATTGTACCAACTTTAACATCCGTGATGTGACTCCACATATTTACAACTGATTATGGGGCTACTTTAGCAAACTTGTCATCTATAACAATATTTTCAGAGGTCTTAGAAGCACTGTATAAAAATACAGTTTTCTAAAGCGTTTATTTTTTAAAAAAATTTTGTTTTTAAATTTAAATTTAAAGAAAAAAAAAATAATACTTCATTTGCTCAATTGGTACAGTTATTGGGTACAAAAATTTTGTAACTTTACGGACATAGGTTCGAATCCCACTAAGGTTGTGAGAAATTTTTTATTTTTTTATTATTTTTGTAACAATATTTGTTTCATTCCGCAAAGAACATGACAGTTTTTTTTCCGAAAAAAAAAATAATTTTTAATTATTAAAATAAATTTTTGCAATTAAAATTAAGCGAATCAATTTAAAAAATAAATAAACAATTTTTTTCTATTTCGATATTTCGATAATTCGATAATTAATTTTTTAACTGAAAATCATTTACATCTGAAACAAATTAAAATGATAGTTTTTTACAGTTTTATTATTTTTTTGTTTTTTATATAAATCGAGATTATCTTTGTGTTATTTTCAATTTATAACTAGCTTCCAACCTCCGTATATTTACAAAAATAAAGCAAATCTATCATTTTAGCTAGGTTGATACTAGTATTTCGATCTGGCTAAAGATCTCTTCAGAACCCAAAGTTTTAGAAAAGCTAGAGCCTCCATAATAGGAAAAGCTTTAACAAATAACCTATTAATTTTCAATTCTGCTCCATTCTTGTCTTCTTAGTAATCAAACACATGGTTAGGGTCTTTTACCAACAAACATCATGACGTTACTAAACTTTAAAGACCAAAAATGTCTTATTTATATAAAAAAAATTTAGTTTTTACTCTGGCTCAAGTAATATTTTTTACAGTTTTATTAGTTTTTTGTTTTTATACATATATATCGGGATTATAGTTATTTTTGTAATCCATCAAAGATTGCAAAAAAAAGTTTAAATTAATTAAACTGCATTTATATAAAAATTTTAACAAAATATATTATAAATTCAAAATTTTTGCACCAAACTCATAATGAATTGAAAAAAAGGTATTTTGAGGGTCAAAAATTACACAGAAAAAACTAAAAACGGTTTCAATTAAAAAATTTATTGAATCAATTAATATTTTAATTGATTTTGCACCTATCACGGCAATGATACTATCAATTAAACCTTTTATTAAAATTGAGAAGAAAAAAAAAGTTATAAATAACTTCTACAAAAAACAATATGATACTCACAAAAAAAGTGTGTGATCTATACGTTGGTATGTGTACTTATAATTTTAATATGTTTTAGATGTAAATGGTTTTGCAGTTAAAAATTTGAATAATTTGACAATAAAACATATTTTGTATTTAATTTTTTAATTAATTTACGTAGTTTTTGTGTTAATTACAAGTTAAAAAAATTGTTTTGCTGAAAAAAAAAATTGTCATGTGCTTTGTTAAATATAAATAAATATTAGGTCCATTCGTTTACACCAAAATTTGCACAAATTTGTACAAATTTGTACTGGATTTTACTGAAATGCGTTCGCGTACACATAAATTTGCAAAAGAGAGCATCTACTAAGAGAGTAAAGTGACAGTTGTCAGCAAAAAACCTGAAAATTTTTATTGGACAAATTTTTGCCAGTAAAATCCAGTAGAAAACAAAAACATATGATTAAATTAAGTAAACAAACAAAAATAAGCATACATTTAGTAATAAAAACATTTAAAAGATCAAAAGCTGAATTAAAAGTACGGCAAAAACTACAAATAATTATTTTCAACCTGAAACAAATTAAAGTAGTCAGTTACAATTATTATAGTAACAATTTATCAGTTTTCTAATATCTCTGTTAATTGTTTTTATTTACATTAATATATTAGAGATGTAAAGCTAATGAATATATGAATACTTCTTACTGCATATTATTCAGGGTACCGAATATCAAAAATCAAGTATTCATATATTTTCGTATGTTATTTAACTAGAAACAAAATTAAAAGTCATGTGCAAACTAAACAAGTCTAAATGTTTCCACAAAAGTTTATTTAATAAATACAATTGCTACGAATTTTTAATTATTAAAATGGAATGCATCAAGTACCAAAAACAATATATACTGGGTAGTCTAAATAACACATATTTTACAACACTAAGCTTTTTAGCGCTCATATGTTTGAATAAACCTGCAAGTTTTTGCAATTTTTCCGTTCGTTTACTTTTTTGTACAAGAGCCAGTTTTGAGAGTAAAATTTTCATTTTGTCCAAAATTTACTCATCTACTGGATTTTACTGGAAAAGTAAACGAATGGACCTATTGTTAGAAACATTTAAAAAAAAATATAAAAACTTGTCACACCTTTAGTACTCGTAGTTTTCGAGTTTTGTATACAGTGCTTTTAAAACCTACACTCAAAAAAAAAAGTTTGTAAAGTCAGCAAAAAATTTGCTGAGTCAGCAAAATTTTAGTCAGGAGGATGCTTGAAAAAAAGTTGCTAATGTCAGCAAAATCTTTTGCTGAAAATCAGCGAGCTGATTTTTAGCAACAAAATTAGTAGATTCAGCAAAAGTTTTGCTAACACTTAGTAGATTAGAAATAAAAATGCCTTGCTAAAAATTAATAAATTTTTTGCTGAATTTTAGTAGACTGAAAAAAACACAAAAAAATTTGTAGAAAAATTGCAATTTAGTTAATTTATTTGCTGAAAATCATAAAACATATTTTTGTGATTCTTTTAAAATAATAACGAAATATAAAAATTTTCATTTTCCCACATTGACGACATGAATTAATTTAATATCTGAAAATATATAGAAATAAATATACATAACATAACAAAAATTTTCTTTCAATTACTTACATCAATGGTTGTCTAAATGATGCTATCTTTTAAAGGACACAACTGCCGAAGATAATTATAGAAACGAAACGAAAAAATAAACAAAAACAAACGAAACGAAAAAAACAACCCTTTTTTGCAATAAGAAAAAGGAACCATAAACGTCTACCTAAGATGTGTGTCTTTGTCTTTCGCTTTACTCTGTCTACATGTCTGTATATGTTTGTTTGCAATTTGACCACACTAGATTATTAATCTATAAACATTTAGTTTAAATAAATATTTTATTTTGTCTTTTATTTAATTGATAGACAATTATTTTCACAAGCCGGTGACAACGCAAAATTTAAGTTTTTTTAATCCTCAATTTTGTTTTATGTATGAAAAAGAGATACAAAAACTTTCATGGTTGATTTTTTTATATGTCTTATTAGAGTTGTACTTTTTAGTATCATTTTTCTCTTCTCTACTACATCTTGACATGCCGCGACATCTACTTCATTCTGCTTATATCTTTCAATCTGGTTGTCGTCCACACTATTCATGTGCTTATCAGCACAATTTTTTGTTAGCAAAATTAATTAGTAAAATATTAGTATATTAGTAAAGCATTAGTATAAAACAGTTAAGTGCTGAATAAGTATAACAAAAATTTTAGCTGAAAACACGATTTTAGCAAAAAATTTTGCTAAAAAATAGTATACCTGATTTACAAGACGTTTTTACTAACTTTTCTACTAACTTATTTTTTTGAGTGTATGAAAATATTGCTATAGATGGCATGTTTACTACACTTAGAATACTATGTAGGTAAAGACGACTGCAATTGTAGTCAAAAACAAATGAAAGTTCATTTAAATAAAGGACGACTTACATTTCACTAAATTCAACTAACATTGTCATTTGTTTTTTAATGTTCAAAAAATGGCTAACAATTGTAGTAAAAATGAACCATATAGTAGTAAAAAATAAACAAAGATTTATTTTTTTAAAGAACAAAAAACAACTGTAAAAAATGAATGTAAAATCATAAAACAGTCATTTGATGTTAGTTGTTTTTTAAATGAACTACAAGGTTAGTAAATATTTTAATTTGTTCTACAAATGACTGACATTAACAATAAAAATAAAGAAACTGTATTACAACCCAAACAACTACATATTTTTAAAGCAGAAGTTCCCTGAGTGTAGAATAGCCGCATTAGACTTGATATTAGTTGAACTGCCTTTTTCTATCTAATTTACAAAAATATAAATTGAATTACAAATGATTGTTCAATTAGCAAATAATTAAAAAAAAAAATGTCGTTGATAATTTCTAAAAAACTTTTTATATTTGCTGAAATACATGTCACTAATCTGAAAATCATTTCACAATTACAGTTTTATTAGTTTTTTGTTTTTATATACATACATCGAGATTATTTTTATGTTATTTTTAATTTATAACCAGCTTTCAACCTCCGTATATTTACAAAAATAAAGCAAATCAAATCAAACATATTAGCTAGGTTGATACTAGTATTTCGATTTGGCTAAAGACCTAATCAAAACCTGAAGTTTTTGAAAAGCTAGAGCCTCCAGAATATGAAGAGCTTTAACAAAAAACCTATTAATTATCAATTTTGCTTCATTCTTGAAATTGATAAAACTCTGTTTTTTCTGCCGAAATTAATCTTGAAATGGTGTAGATCGTAGATTTCTAATAGAAAATTTAAAATGTGTTATTATAGGAAAATAAAATGTTTCTCTGTGTGATTCATTTATACAAATTTTGATTTGCCTACTATTTTTATTTTCTCATAAACATGTTAATAGAATAACAAGCACTTAATTTATTTTCAACATTTTCAATATTTTTTTTTTTTTTACTTAACTTTATTTTTGCGTATGGTTGGGTAGGTTCATGGCTTTTACTATAAAAGAATCTAGTTTTGCGCACGTGAAAAATTATATTTATAGATTTTTTTTTTATTTAACATTTTGCAGTTTCAAAAACTATTGGACATATTTTTATTTGTCTATTGGCCGTAAGCCAAAATTTTTGATTTGAAATATGTATTTTTTGTGACGGCTATAAAATATAATCGCGATATACAGTGGCGGACAAAATTATTCACACAGCAGCAAACTTTATTTTTAATCTTTTATATTTTTAAAATGAAACCCACTAGCCGGATATGGTATTCAACAAAATAGTTTATTGACTTATAAATTATTAAAATACAACAAAAAACTTATTCTTAGTATGTTATATTATAAGAAAAAACTAAATATGTAATTCAAAGTATTATTTTAGGTGGACAAAACTATTCACACAGCTTCAAATGTTTGTACAAAAAAATAAAATTTCACATGATTTAATACTTTGTGGAGTAGCCTTTCTTTGCTATGACTTCTTTTAATCTTCTTGGCATAGAATGGACCAATTTCTTCGTAACATCAGCTCCAATATTTTGCCAATTTTTTTTAAATACAACATGCTAAGTGTTAGTTTTTTGTTGTATTTAAATTATTAATAATTTAATAAACAATTTTGTTGAATACCTTATACGGCTAATAGCTTCCATTTTAAAAATATAAAAGATTTAAAATAAAGTTTGCTGCTGCGTGAATACTTTTGTCCGGCACTGTATGTATGAATGTTAATGCCACTTTTTGTTTAGAATAAAACATATTAACCACAAAGATTTTTGTTCTTAATTGTTTTATTTACATTGCATATTGAACTTGAGGAAATTTATATTAAATGAAAAAATGTACACAATTATTATTAGTCTAGTCATTGTTGTTATTGTAAACAATATTTATTTATAATGGTATTCAAGATAATTATTGTTGTTGTTTATATATTGTTGTTGCACTCTTTTGCAGATCGATTAAAGCTCTCGAAATTGATTAAGATTATCTGATTGAATTAGAGAATGTAAATAGAAAATTTTAAATAAGTTCAAATATGCAAAAAAAAAATTGCTTTAATTTGTTGTTGTATATTCTGCACCCCGTTTCTGTTACTTTTGCATCGAATAAAGTTTCGCAAAAAACGCGTAAAATACAACATTGCTCTGCTTTACATAGGGTGACTCACAGACAATAAATCTAAAGTCCATCAAAAAAGCTAATCAAACGCAGCAATCACGTTACTTCTCTTTCTAATTTCGTATTTTACAAAAATATATCTGTCCACAGTTTTAAAAGTTACAAGATCTGAAAGATTTATCACTGAAAATGAAGTCAACTTTATCATCTCTTAACTCACCCTGTATAAAGCAATGTGACCATGTTTTTCTCGATGCGAAAAATTCTTGCTGTAGAATACAGACACGAGATGCTGATTTTTAAAAATCTAAAAAAATTAAGTGCGAATTTCTTTACCGCTTAATAACACTGCGCAACTCTAAAAAATAACACAATAGTACCGACCATTACACTGTGGTTGATGCCATAAGCCAAAAATACAAAAATCAAAGCCAAATGTTTGTCACCAAATGTGTCATCACTAGGGCTCGGAACCTCATGTAAATACACGTTTGTAGTCGTTAGTTGGAGAACAATGTTAATCAAATATCTTTGCAAATCAACAGATTTGCAACAAAATGGCATCGATTTGTTAATGCATATTTTAAATGCATTTTCATTTTGCATTAAAATGCATGTTTTTAAGAATTTTTTTTTGATATTTTACTAAATATAAATTTTACACAATTTATAAATTCTCTAAATAAAATGTTTTTTCAATTTATACACATAATATTTTTTTATCACGATGTTTATTAGTAATTTTAAATTTTTTAAATACTTTTTAAAACAAAAATCACTAAAATTGTGGAAATAATATTGAAAACATTAAAAAATCAATAATAAATGCATATTTTTAAATTTGAAGTACATATCTAACGATTTTAAATACATATTTTATGTATATAAAACACGAATATAAATGCATTGACTTCCGAGCCCTAGTCATCACTATCTCCTATAACAGGGATGGCAAGACTTTTTCGTTGCAACAAACAATTTTTCTAAAATATCGACACACATTTAAAAATATCGACACACATTTATAAATAGCGACACACATTTTTTGACAAGCCTTATTTTTTAAAATATCTCATTAGGTTACCACGTGTCTTAACACAAGTGTTGTATTACACACAAACAAAAAACAAACAAGTAAACAAACACAATTCCAATAACCGCCGCAAAATACCTTTGGTTTCACGTGTAAACTTTTCACTTTTTTAGTGAATCTATCTCCCAAGTCTAGTGACTCAATTTTTTAATGGTCATTAATTGTTCAGGTGAAGACTTTTCTTCCTGAAACTTTGCATCCCGAGTAAAAAGAGTTTTATTTTATTTAATACAACTATATCTCGTTATATATTGCTTTGTATACCACAACATATAAAAATATATTTTTTTTTATGTTACCATATGTTATCAAATCTACATCAAGGAATTTAAATAGTGCGATCAATTTTAATCCAGTTTCATATACAATTTTAAATTGTATTTTCATTTGAAATCAATTACATTCCATTTTTAATTGGAAAATGTTATATGAAACTTGTGTGGAGTTTTGTGTTATTTCTTTGGTTTTTATTAGAAACAATTTTGTTGATATAAAGTCCCATTTCGTTTATTTAAAAGTAGCGAAAATATCCATTTTTTTAATATCTGTCTCATATTCTTATATATATAATCATATTCTTCTTATATATTCTTTCTTCAAATAAACATTTTATAATATCCTAAAGCATTCAAATAAGAAATCCATGTTTTATTTAAAATAATTGATTGAACCAACGTTCTGGCAGTCCCACAAATAAAATTTCATATGATCTTACATATAATATAATACGATTTAATCCAGTGAAAATAAATATCTAGTACCCTGTATTCAATTTAAGAATACATGGTGCTAGATATTTAAATTTAACGTACAGTTAAATTTTAATTTTATATGTTTAACAATAAAAAAAAAGCATGTCAAACTAAAAATTTTGGAGTTTGATATTTTAAAGTGATACAGTGACTTTCATGGAAAAGTAAATAAACTCATCATTTTACTTTTGCTTTGAAAAGCGGTTAAAAGTAACGGTCATATATCTGAATTTACACGTTTTTACAATAATGAAATTATATAAAAATAAATAAATAAAAATAAAACCCCATTTTAATTACGAAAACCACTGATTCAATAACTTTAATTGCTGAAATTCCGCCAACAACGAAAATTGCTAATTTAATTAGAAATTGATAGCTCTTTAATTGAATTCTTTTTCAATTAAATAATAATTCATTTGATTAATTTTTTTTATATATACATACACCCAACTCTTTTTTTACACGGTAGATACGTTCCAACAAAAAACGTGTAAAAAAAAGCACGAAGCCCATACTTAAATCAGGGATGTGTTCCAAAATTAAAAAAAAACGCGTTAGATAAAAAAATTCCTATACGTTGTTCTAAAAACCGTGTAAAAAAATTAAACACGTGTTACATAAATTAAAAAAAAATAAATTAATTCATATTTTTATTAAAAAAAGGTAACAGAAAACTTAAATCCATAAGTAAATATTGTACATGAAAAAAATTAACTTGAGAAATAAAAGAAAAAAGCTTTATTAGCAAATAGCATAACTGCTTAGTAATTAGCCATGTTTATTGCCAACTGGACTACTATTGCTTTCATCACTAGATACTCGTATATCTAACATATCTGAGGAGTTTGAATCCATTGATGAGTTCCGTTCCATAATAAGGTCGTCTGTAGTTGGTTTGGTTTTAGTTAGGAAGTCTGTAATCAAATGTTCGGTTTTTGGTTTTTCGAGTTGCTTATGCAGTTCATGGTACCCAGCTGTACAAATCTGGAGGTTACGTTGAAATTTCAATGCATTTCAATATGCGTTGCCAAAACACAAATAAATAAAAAAAATGCAGCAAATTTTGTCGTTTTATCAAATCTATATTTATAAAAATGCACACAAAGTATTTTACTAAGTAGACATTTGATGTAAGGCATCCTGAGAGTTTTTGATTTTTTTAGTTTAAAATTATTTTGGATTCGTGTTAGAACAAATAAACCGTGTAAAAAAGAAGAGTTTGTCTTTTTTGTGCACCGTGTTATTTCAAAATCGTGTAAAAAAAGACCGTGCAAAAAAAGAGTTGGGTGTATATATCTTTTAGGCATAAATTCGGTTTACCGACACCTCACCAAAATAAATGAAATTTTGTCCTTTAATAGAAGAGACCACGCTGAGTCGAAATAAAAAAAAAATTTTGCGTCGCTCACGCCCCCTTTTCAGTGGGCGGGGCTCCAAAGTTTGAAATGAAATTGCAAATAACTTCAAAACTACTTGTCCGATCTTAACAAAATTTGCGTCGTTGGAAAGGTCTCGAAAATATCTTTTAACGCTCTTTTTGTTAAATAACGCCTATATAAGTACATAAAAAGTGTATAAAAAGGGAAAGTCTGTTTTATAAGCTTTCATAAAAGGTGCAACATGACCCCATAGGTCTTGAAATGAAGTAGTTATTAAGGGTTAAAGTTGACCATTAATAGGCAAAACTATGATTTTTGCAAGATTTTGAAAATTAGATTTTGTTGTATAGTATGGTTTAAGATTTTGTATGCAAAAGAAAACTTGTAAATATGCCAAAATTTCTGCGGCCCGGGGCGAAGCCTCAGCGAAGCCGGTGGGAGGACTGGTGGGAGGAGAAAACCCCTAAGCCCGGCCGAAGTCCGGTTACGCAGAAAAACTATTTTGCAAAGACCCATATATGGTCACGTCGATATATGGTTCAAAATTTGAAAAAGGGTGTGTAAAAAAAATCATTATGCTTTTTTTGGGCAGTAAAGTGTTAATATTTTAGGACATTATATACACCATTGGAAAGATATTTTTGAGATCTTTCCGCCTGAGAAATATGGTCACGTCGATATATGGCTCAAATTTTGAAAAAAGGACGTTTAAAAAAAAAAAAATATAAAAAAAACAAAAATTGTTTTATTTGGGCAGCAAAGGGTTAATATTTTAGGACATTTTATACTCCATTGGAAAGATATTTTCAAGACCTTTCCAACGACGCCAGTTTTGTTAAGATCAGATAAGTAGTTTTGAAGTTATTTCGGATTTCATTTCAAACTTTGGATCCCCGCCCACTGAAAAGGGGGCGTGAGCGACGCAAAAAAAATTTTTTTTGGACTCTGTGGGGTCAAATGTTCAAGGTCAAAAAATTTCAAAAAATTCTGAGAGGTGTCGGTAAACTGAATTTGTTCCATCTTTTATTCAATATAATATTTATACAATAATAATTTTAACGCCTCAGCGCCATAAAGGCTTTGTAGAGGCTAAAAGGCAACTCTGTCTATATTACATATAGAAAATTTTTAAAATCTATTTTTATAATTTACATTATTTACAATAAGAGAAAAAAAATAGTAATAAAATAATATTTTATACTAGAAGTGTTTCAACATTACGAAGTAAAATTTCTTTAATGGATTTTTTAAATGTAGACAAAGCTTGTATATTACGAATATTGATTGACAATTTATTATACTCACTTGGTCCAACATACCTTTACCTTCACAAAAACCAAAAAAAAAAATGAATTGTTGTTGCCATACCAAATGTTTTTTTTTTATAAAAGTGTTGCTGTGTTAATATTAGATTCTCATTTAGTTAGCTTCTCTTTTTATACTTATGTGAACAAACTCACACAGAACTTAGCTTTTTCCTTTCTATTGAAGCGTAGGGCTTATGGCAATTTTTTTTTTTAGAAATCAGAGTATTTTTTTTTAATAATTTTTAATTTGTTTTTTGCATTTTCTTTCTGTTTAAAAAAAATTTTGTTAAACGAAATTGAACTTCAAAAATTTCATTACCAATTTTATGATAATGTTTTAAAATAAATATTCGTTCAGATTAAAACAACTCAAATTAAATACAACTTAATCAACTTAATGAAGTAATGAACCTAATAAGAAGTAATATCTAATCCAGTGTTTCTCAACGTGGGGCGTTCGCCCCACTCTGGGGCAATTTCAACATTTTAGGGGGGCAATGGGCTAATTTTTGTAAGTTGTTTAACTTTTCATGTTTTTTTAATATATAAAAAGAAAAAACCGGCAGAATAAAAAAATCTGTATTTTTATATACTTACTTATATACCATTTCCATCGTCATATTTAGTAGAAAGCGGATTTAGTGTCACTAGTGATTTGTTATTAAAAAAAAGAAATCGTCTGGAAATCACAAATCACGGAGACTTACGATTAAAATTAACAAAATTAGAACCTGTTTTAAAAACCCTTTGCAGCCTTCACCAAGCTCAAGGATCTCATTAATTTTTAGAGTATGTATTTAGATTAGATTATATGGCACTATGCACCGCGACCAACTTAGGTCTTTTGTGCTGCCTAAAGTTACCCTAAAGATTCAGGCTACCTATAAAGCCAATAATCCTATTAGGCAAAATCTTCATAATGTCCGAAGGGGAGACAAAGCGATCGCCAAGAAACTTGGCACGCCTTTCACAAAGCCTCGGACATTCGCAAAGAACATGCTCCGATGTTTCAGCTACCAGTTCGCAAAACCTACACTCATCCGTGTCCGAAAGGTGGTATCTGAGATTGCAGTGTCCAGTCAGGTAAGACACCAGGGTACTCAAGTCACCCCTCCCGAGGGTCAAGAGTCTCCTCGATCCTGCACTGGTAAAAGAGATTAATCTTTTAGCCTGTCGTTGGCCAAGAGAGTTTTCCCAATAGAGAGAGAATTCTGATTCCCTCCACGACCGAGCTTCTCCCTAACATACCCCAAAGGTATACCACAGAATGGTTCAGGGCCAATAATTAGAGTATTTTTTAATAATTCTATCTTTATAACAAAAATATATGTACATACATCCATTGAATTAAACAAATTGTTAGGTGTGTTTTTTATTTAAAGTACTCTCTATTGTACAGAAAAAAATAGGGGGGACATAGAAAATTTTTTAACCCAAAAGTGAGGCACGGCCCAAAAAAGGTTGAGAAACACTGATTTAATCCAATTGAAATGAATTTAAAATATTTATTACTAATACCACTAAACATAAACATTTATAAAAACCAACTACATAAATATTAGAAAAAACAACAAAAATGTGTTGAGGTTTGCTTTTGAGCGATAATAAAAAGAAATTTCAAGCAAGTTCCGGATTTGAGCAAATATTTAATTGATTCAATTAATTTTTAATTAACAGCTTTTAAAATTTTCAACAAACCGATTTAATTGAATAAAGTAGGGAACTATTTTTTTCCTAATTAGGAAAAGACCCTAGCCACGATTACTAAGAAGATAAGAATGAAGCAAAATAGATTTTTTTGTTAAAGCTCTGCCTATTCTGGAGGCTCTAGCTTTTCTTAACCTTCGGGTTCTTATAAGATATTTAGCCAGATCGAAATACTAGTTTCAACCTAGCTAATATGTTTGATTTCTATATTTATTTTAGGGTTAAGAGTTTTTTAATTATAATTTTTATTTATTGCTAGTTAAAGCAAATATAAATCAAACTGTAATACACAATTTGATTTATTAGATTTACACAATTTTTGGGATTTTTTTTTTAAAATTGTAAAATGGCAGCACTGTCGAATCAATTTTTAAAATTTGTTTATTTGTTGAAAGAAAATATCTAATTGTTCATAATAAAATAGATAATTGAGTAATCTTCTGCATATCAAAGTTTTCACAACTTCCTAAAATTCTCGATAAGATCTTTTAATTTTACATGAAAACTACAAACTGCACAACAAATTTTTCTCATTCAAAAAAATGTTCCATACGTCCCTAACCAAGTGCTAAAATTTAGTAATTCGTGACTCAAATTTACAAATTTTGCCAGTTAATTTAAACAACAATTGTGTTCAAATCATTATTTTTTTGTGTCTCCGCTATCAGTCTCACTTGTAGATAGCGTTCTTTTCTCATATTTTTTATTTTATAAAATATAATATATCTCGCAAACTAAGACAGATATAGCAAAATGGACCAAAAATCGTTACTCCGTACCTATGAAGTAATCTATATTAACTACTCATAATCCTGGTAATAATAATGGACCGCCTCTGAAATTTTCACTTGATTCAGCTTACAAATTCTGTTGATTTAGCTGAATTCTTAGTTAATTTAACAAAATCTATCAACTCAAATTTAGTTCTTCTAAAATTAAGGTCACCTAAATTTAGCAGACTGTGATTCTCAACTTCATTGAAAATTCTGCTGGCGCAAATTCAGGTACTATTTTCTGTCGTCGTAGCTGAGTTTTCAACTATTTGTACGGGCTTTTTTTATGTGTGTAGCCAAAATTTTGAAAAAAACACTAAACTGGATCACATTATAGATTATATAATATTATTTTTATTCGGGTAAAGATATTATTTGGTACAATATCTGGTTAAAATTTGGATTCAATTGTATATAATTTAAAGAAATTATATCCAATTTCAATTCAGGTATTCACCATTTTTTCGATAATATTGTATCTGATTGACCATGAATATATTTTTACTCGGGATGTAAATATACATATTCTCCTAAAGTAACTCGGAGTGTGGATTGACATTACCTGAATAACTAAAATAACGTTACCCTTAAAATGCCGTTACCGAAATAAGTGGAAACCGTTATCCCTACAACAACGTTACCGAAATAACTAAAATACCATTACCGAAATAAGTAAAATACCGATACCGCTAAAAAACCATTACCGAAATTATTGAAATATCGTTACCCCGAAATTAGCGTTTCCGAAATGAAAGAAAATGTCGTTAACTTTACCGATAACCGCGTCGAATCGGTTACCATCCATGCTTTTAATCTTTATAAATTTAAAAACAATGCACAACATTCATGATTAAAATTTCAAAGACGATCTATTTGAAAACGACCGTTTTTCATCATATACCAATATAATTTCTTTTGAAATTTTAAATATGTTTCAAACAAATTTTTACAAAATTTGGAAACACAGACAGGTTAACTATGACATATCGTCGTATGAATATTGGTGGGACCTATAGACCACTTCTGGCAAAATTGAGTTAGGAATTGATTATATATGATTAATGTGTCCTCTTTCTAAATCTTTAATCCGTTTTTATATACCAGGGACCGTAAATAATGATTATTGCTAGTTTTTTTGAATAAAAAAATCAATCACTTAGAAGAGACATAAAAAAAAATTTTTTGCACCATTATTATTATTTTTTGACAATCTTTGCATATCCGTCATGATTTTTAAATTTTTGATTTTTAAAGTTTTCTTCAATGGTAATGATTATTTTTGAGTAATAATAAAAAAAATCAGCCATAATAATCATTATTTTTGAGCAAAAAAAATAAAACTCAAAAATAATCATTATTTATGATTTTTATTTTTTTCGCTCAAAATAAAACTCACTTTCAATGTGTGGGATGGACATATCTCAGGAAGTAGGAGGAGCTTATCGAAGATGTTGGTATCAATCTCTTCTTTGGAAGATTCTCTAGCAGACTAATGCATCAATAATATTTGTGGGTGAGGTTTAAGGGGTTAATTTTTAATTTCAAAATAGGTCTTTTTTTTGCCGTATTTTGTGAAAGTAACAATGTGTGGGATGGACATATCTCAGGAAGGAGGAGGAGCTTATCCAAGATTATGGTATCAATCTCTTCTTTGGAAGATTCTCTAGCAGATTAACGCATCAATCATATTTGTGGGTGGGGTTTAAGGGGTTAATTATTAATTTCAAAATAGGGCTTTTTTGCCGTAAAGTCAAAATCTGGAAGCTCGATTTTCACCGTAAACGTATGGTCTAGTGGACTTTTTTGCTCAGTACAATCCCAAGAATCAGAAACGCGAAGCGCCCATTAAGATTTTTTTTCCTTCCATACTAATCGCCCCACCCTAATATGTATATATATTTACACCTACATGAAAGTGAGTTTTATTTTTTTTGCTCAAAAATAATGATTATTGCGGATTTTTTTTATTATTACTCAAAAATAATCATTACCATTGAAGAAAATCCTTAAAACTCATAACATAATCATTATTGTGTAATTTTTATTATAAAACTCATAATGATTACGGTCCCTGTTATATACCTCGTATCAATTAGGAGATATCCAGCCCCATATGTGCTGCGTATCCCTATTTTTACAAATTTCTTAACATTGGCATGGTGTATTGACCACTTTTTGGCCAATGAGTCAAACTTTCTATAGAAAAATAAAAACATTATTCGTCAATCTTGGTTTGACACATTTGAAATAAGCAACGCATATAAAACAAAAAACAATAAAAAAGTTTAAGCATTGGTTTGCACTATGACAACCTAGTTTTATAATGGTTAAAAGAAAAAAAAACTTTTGACCTACTTGAAAGAAAAACAATAAAATTGTGATAAAAACGGCTTATAGGCCATATAATAAAAAAATCTTTTTTTAAAAAATTGTTAATAACTCTGGATACTCAGTACAAAAAGGCGTAAAAATTAACAATATTGTTTAAAATAAATGCAGCTATAGATATAGCAAACAAAAAAGAAAACCTATCTTGTAGAAATTTAATAATTTTGTTGTAAACTTTCTTAATCGTTTTTCTCGCAAAAATGTTTGTGGTCGGTGCGGCTCTCCAATAATCAATTGACGATATGCCAAAAAAGTAAGTGATTTGCGAAGTGATACAGAAATAAAAACTTCGTATGAATTGTATGGAAAATTTTACATTTCTCATTACCCATTTGGATCTTGTTTGTCTTTTAAAATATTTAGTTTATAATTAATTTCTTCGCCTCGTACAGAGGCTTAATTTTTTTCCCATTCATAGAACAGCCGGATTCATGTAATTACGGATACATGTAAACATCGTATACAGGGTAAACATCGTATTTTTTTATAACATTAATGTCATAAATGGGTCGCCAACCCTGGAAAGTTGATTATACAATTTGTTGTGTATTTTTATTTGAATGTTTCAAGGATTTAAACAAAATGAAAAAAAAAAAATATTATTTTGACTGTTTAATATTTTATTTTATGAAATATTCTATTTTATAAATATAGGAATATTTTTCGAAAGAAATAAACGCGAAATTTGAGAAGGGGTACATTTGTTAATTTCCATACCTGCAAATACGCTTTGTGTACTTATACACCAAATACAAACCGTATTATGAATCCCCAACGCACAGTGGGATCTATCACAACATTTTTGGAAATAATTCGACCATTTCTTACTTAGTGGTCCGATTGCAATGAAATTTGGAACAGGCAGAACTGACTTAATATCGAGCTTTATTTGAACGTTGTAAAACCCCGGGAGCGCTAGTATGACCACCCAAAATTTTTGAATATAAAATTTTGATTGCTCGAGAATTTTTTTTTTGTTTCTAATCCGATTTTCACTTAACATATTTGTAAGTTTTTAGTTTTTGTTAAAATGTATGATTTTGAATTTATGATTTGCTGTAAGCAGTCCCACAATTCCCAAAAATAACTTTTTCTGCCAATGTCTACATTTAAAGCGGGGATTCGGGGAGAGACTTACCCAATAAATTAGGTATATATTGGAGTATATACAACCGCTTCCGCTACCTAATTGGAGGCGTGCACAATTTATAATAGTAGTTTAAAGTTGATATTTGCCTTAAAAATGTGGTAACTTTAGAAGCTTCTGGGGGAAAAAGTATATACAAATCAAATTTGGTTTTAACACAACTCGCTTTTATATAAAAAGACCTTTCAGAATAGTATGCACACTTTATATGTTGAGAAATAAAATTTGTATATAGAGGTTAAAGACTTTGGGGAAAAAATCTCAAAAATTTGATTTTTTTTTTAATTTCTACTTTAAACGAATGTAGTTTTTGAGTTGCACAAGATATTGCATTTTTTTTTATTTAATCAAGAATTTATTTAGTTAAATAACCAATATTTAACAAAAAAAATATTTATTTAGTCAAATAACAAATATTTAACAAAAAAAAAAGATATTGGCCCCGATTTCGTCCCACTTTTCGCAAAAAACTGGACCTGAGTCCCACCAAATTTGGAATTTCACATTTTCAATTGGGAAAACAAGTAAAGTCTCTACTAACAGAAAATCGAATGAGAGGCAAAAAAAATGGCGAGCACTCTAAAGTTTTATATACAAAAATTTCCCTATTTTGGATGGTCATATTGCCGCTCCCGGGGGGTTTGCAAGGTCCAAAATCAAAACTTAAGCTCGATATTGCGTCACTTATATCTTATTTACAAAAATGTTGTGATATATCCCACTGTGCAACGTACTTTAAATAGTGCATTATAATAAATTTATTAAACAATCTGTCGTTGATGTCACGAGCTGTTTTGTTTATAAATAGAAAACAAAAACAAGTTTTAAAGCATATTTGAAAAATTTGTCAAGTATTATTTTTAAAATCAATTTTTGTTTACAAATTAATTTTTGTTTACAAATTATCACCTTAAAGGAAACACTATTTAATATGCTTTTAAACACACAGCAATATTTAGTCCCGTGTAAAAAAGATTATATCTCTGAATAGATCTGTTTAGATCAATTTATATCTAATTGAACCTGATTAGATAGATCTGAGATGAAATTGGATTTTATTGGGTATAGTGAGCAGTGTTGCCAGGTTTGCTGAGCATAAAAACGTAAAATTTTCTAGAAAAAATCGTCATCATATTTTGAAAAATCGTCAAAACAAAATATATTTGTGAGAAGAGGAATAAAGTTTTAATAAAAAATAAAATACAATAATGTAATCTACATTGCAAATGTTAACGTGCTATCGATTTTTGACACTACTCTTTGGTTTAAATTTCTAAAATCATTATATTTTACAACGATAGCCCGAATATTCATATTTATAAAATGTTGAAAGATTAAATAAATACGACTTTAAATGAAACAAATTTTACCACTTGAACTGTTACACCCATATTCATAAGTAAAAGTTAGCAGTTACTTAAACATCGCAGCCAACGAGCTGCTTACTAGAATGTATTTTTTGCTTAGCAGCTTGTTAGCATAGAGTTTATTCATAATACATTTTAATCTGTCAACTTAAATTCAAAAATCAACTCTAAATTTTTATGATGCCACAGTGTAATTCTATAGGTGGCCCCTTTTTTGGCAAAGCAACTCTGATGTTTGATGTTTGAAGTTTGCAATTGTGTTTTTCCCACAAAAAAAAATTGTGCTTAAAATAATTTAAAAAAAAAAACATCTTAAAACTGGTAAAAGCGGAAAAATCTGATAAGAAGCTATAAAAAGATCAGTTAACTGAGAACAAGATGAAAAGGTAATACTAAGATATTTATTTTTCATCATTATTTTACATTTATGTTATTTTTAACATGTACTTACAGGATTTGTTAAATAGACTAGTTATGCCAGCTGCAGTTGGCATTTTAATATGGCTTTTTTAGCAAACGTCCTGGCTACCTTTTCACAAATTCGGCTCATTGAAGGTTGGCTTAATTGATGAAATTCACCGCAATCTTCTTGTTCGTTGTTGCGGCCCCAACACATTGACGCTTATAGAACTTAAATATACGGTGGAATCTGTCCACCGTTCTTTTTTCCTTTCAGGTCATTCTTGACCAAATCAATTAATTTTTTACGAAATTCACTGTCAGTATAAACAAAAAATTGGTTTTTTCTTTGTATAAAATTTAACCGCACGATTACGGGCTCTATTTAATAAAACGTCCAATGATTCTATATTATTAATCGTTCAAATAATTTAGATATTAAAAAAAATTTTTGGGCACAAAAATGTATATTTATTTTTTATAATTCGCAGTCACTTTGACAGAAAACAGCTGTTTTTTAAACTCTTAACAACGGTTTAGAAGCTCGTTAACATGAACTTAACAACAGTATGACAAGTGTATTATGAATAGCATACTTGTTAACTCCTTGCTAACTTTTACTTATGAATATTGGTGTTAATCACTTGCATCTACATAATTCTGTAAACAACATTTCAGTAGCACAACTTATTTAAATCTTAAATTCTTTTACAACATTTGGAAATTCTTTAACAATAAGTCTGTTGGATTACTTTTCCAGTAAAGCTCAGTAAAAATTACTCAGTAACAAAATTACAAAGAGTAAGACAAATTTACAAAAAAGTAAGCGAACGGAAAATTTGTAAGAATTAGTTAAATAGATAAAACAGCTGGTTTTAAATACGAGTAATAAAAAAAAATCAACTGGTCATTATGAAAAAGATAAAAGTTAATTAAAATTGTCGACCAAAAAGAATTTAAAATGTTGTTTAACTTCTTCCATAGTTAATTCTTTAATATTTTTGACTTTAAATCCATAAACAATTTTAATTTAATTTAATATTTGCTTTTGTTTACTAACAATACAAGCATATTTTTCAATCATATGTTTTTTTCTTCTTACATATTTTTACCGGCAAAAATGTATCCAGTAAAAAAATGTAAGTTCTTTGGCATCAAACTGTCACTTTACTCTCTCTTTTTACCAGTTTTTACTGAGGATTTGTGTAAACGAACACCTTCCAGTAAAAACTTGTACAAATTTTTGTGTTATCGAACAAACTTAATGTTATATTTTTTAATTATTAAATTTTGGCACTTTATTTATATTCCTAGGCCTCTTTTAACATTTTATAAATATTCGGGCTAAAAATCAGTTTCTTTCGCAAAAAAGTCCATACCTTGTTTTTTAATTTAATTTTTTTTTATTTTTATTTAAATCTAATACTAATTAAATTTTATAAAAATTTAAAAAAAAAAATCTAAAGATATAAACACAGAAACTTTATTAAGCTAACCCCATAATGAATTTATAAAAAAATAAATCCGGTTTGGATTAAGTTTTATTTAATTCTAGTATTTGTATTTTTCCAAAATTGTATTTCACATCATATTAGCAAATAAAGGTTAGATTTCGATGAAAAACAAAAAAAAAAAAAAATAGATCCGCCGATTTTATGAGAATGATAAATAAATAGGTCTTGCTGACATAAAGGGTCAGCCAAATAACTTTTTTTTTGAACTCCTGAACCAATTGGACTTTGTATGGCGTCATACCAAGGTCTTTATGCAAAATTCGTCTCAATGATGTCATCGAAATGTTCAATTGTTGAGAACGACGGTGAATTGATGTTGATGGCGCTTTACGCACACTTTCTGCCACAGCAGCAATATTCTGGGGTGTACGCACTGTTTTTGGCTTTTCACGCTTTGGTTTATCGATGAGGATGCCAGTTTCTTTCACTTTTTTCACAAGATAACGAACATACGGACCATATTCGTTCAGCGGAAGGATAAAACTAATTATCTGTCAAATCAGACATGAGCTAAGTGTTACATTCACGAAATAAGCACTAGTTGAAAAAAAAACGTTAGATGGCGGACCCTTTATTAAACTATTGTAAAAAAACCGTCATTTTGGAACATCATTCTATGCCTTGTTTTTTAATTTAAATTTTTTTTATTTTTATTTAAATCTAATACTAATTAAATTTTATTAAAATTTAAAAAAAAAAAGGTTCTAAAGATATTAACACAGAAACTATATTAAGCTAACCCCTTAATGAATTTATAAAAAATAAATCCGGTTTGGATTAAGTTTTATTAATTTCTAGTATTTGAATTTTTGCAAAATTGTATTTCACATCATATTAGCAAATAAAGGTTAGATTTCGATGAAAAACAATGTTTTTTTTCATTTTTAACGAAATAATATACGTTTAATAATAGATCCGCCGATTTTATGAGAATGATAAATAGGTCTTGCTGACATATTAAACTATTGTAAAAACAATCGTCATTTTGGAAGCAAAAATCGTCCAATCGTCATTTAGTTATTTTGGGTATTAAATATCGTCAAAATGACGATAAATCGTCAAACCTGGCAACACTGATGGTACGCCAGATCTACCTTATAGGATCTCAAATGCGTCTCCAATTTTGGGATCTTATTAGATCTAGTACAAATAGATTAGATATTAGTCCAGATCAAACTGTATTTAATTATATATGATGCTCAAGATTTGGTCAGATCTGATCTTTTTTACACGGGATGATAAATAAAAAATACACTGGCAGAGTATTACGTTTTAATTTTTTTGTTAATATTTTACAAAAGTTCTTATAAATTTTTTTTTTAAAAATTTTTCTATTTTAAAGTAGTATTTTAATTGTTTTTCTTTTATTTTGTTTTGTTTAATTACAGTCTCCAATGAGCCATCTTTTGGAGAAACCAAACATAGAGATGCCCATTAAAACAAGTGGCCAATTATCCACAACAGCTGCCGCCGCCGTCACTGCATCCACCAACGCAAATATAAGCACTAACGCCATTAATACTACAACTACAAAACTTAATGAGACTACGATAGCAACAGAACAAACGCAAGAAAATGAAATTACAAATATTGCAGCAACGGGTAGGAAAATAATTAAATTAATTATTTAAATAAATCATCTCTTAATTAAAATTAATCATCTCTTTAATAGCGGGTACATATCAGGATGTCATAGTTAGTTTGACTTCTGGTGCGGTGGCAGGAGCATTAGCAAAAACTACCATAGCACCTTTGGATCGAACGAAAATCAATTTTCAAATCAAGTAAGTTTCATTTAAAGTGATTTGCTATGAGTATTTACAATTTTATCTTTAAAAACACTTTCAAATTTTAATGAAAATTTTAAATGAACTTGCCAAAAAAAATCCTATTACTAGGGCAAACAAAAAAAGCTCTTAAAACAATGTTTAACGCGTTTAGAAAAAGCTCGAAAAATAGTAAAATAAGCGATTAAAATAAAGTATAAAAAACATAAAAAATTGAAATAAATTTCCCTGAAGAAGTCTCCCAATGTGGAGACGAAATATTGGAAATTAATAATTTACAATCGTTTTAGCAAAAGATCTTAAGCTCGAAGAAGAATCATATATAATAAAAGAAGATCGAAGAAAATTAAACATATTCAAACATAAAAAAAGTTAAAAATAACTACAAATAGAATTTGTATTTAATTTGATCCTTGAACTGCATCTATCAAACAAAGGTGCAATAGAGTAATTGTTTTTCTTAGGCTTCAAAGTTCAAATTGGCATATCAAAATATGTTTTAATAAACTAACAACATTTAACATTAAACTTTCAGTTAAAAAAAAGTCATCAAAATAATGTTCGCAAAAAGCTCTTATTTTGAAAGAAAAAAGATAAATATTTTAAAAAAATAGTGAAAAAACTAGCAAATATTTACAAAAACTAAGCAAATATCAAAAAATAAGCTCCAACAAACATAGCGCTCATTTACTTCAAGACTGTCATAAATCAAAAAATGCAATTTTTAAGTTTTATTAGTTATATCATGCTTTATATTGTGTAAAAATTTCATATTAATATCATGTATTCTTTTTGAGATAGAGGATAATATATTTTATTTTTTTCTTTAAAGTGGGTAGATAAACTGTGCTACTCACGGGTCTCTCGATAATTAGCGAATTCGCACACAACTCTCACTAAGAGAAAAATACATTAAAACCCCACTATTTATAAAAAAACGTGACCAAATAAATAGAGAAAGGGTTGGGTTGAGCGAGGCATATATGGATTGAAAACTTTAAACTCGTTTTCTGCAAAATCATGTTTTTTGAGTTATGTCAGTCTTGCAGTAAATGAGCGATAGCTTAAGCTTTATTTACAAAACGCTCAAAATCCTTGGATTTCTATAGATTTCGAAATCTAGTTTGTATATCATTTTATATACACTACCATATAATCGGAATCTAGTTTTAACTGTATTTCGATGGTAAATGTAAATACAGGTTTAAAATTTCATAATTTCTAGATCAGAAATTATATTCAATCTAAATATTTTTATAATTTCGCTTATTTTTGGTTGCCCTAATGGGCCATATATGATATTAACTATGTGAATATATCGTTGACTTAGAAAAAATGCAATTATTGTTAATACATTGTTATTAGAAATAAACAATTAGTGTTTCTTTCAGTTGTTGAAAGTTAGATTTTTAAGTCACAAAATTTAAAACTGATTTTATTTTTAAAAATCCTTATGAGCGTTATAACCCTAAAAAGACTCGCTAATAAAAACATTAAAATTTAAAAGAGTGTGGTAATGTTCTACTTTTTTACAGATATAGGCCTGGGTTCTATATTCCACTACGAAGTGAAAGTGGAATCGTTTTTAATTCCACATTTTCAATTCCGCTGTGTTCTGAAAAACGAGTGAATCGTTTTTTTCACGTCGATTTCATTTTCATTTTGTTCTTAGCAACAACATAAAAAAATGCGGGAAAAAACCAAATTATCACTTTAAAATGAATGAAATTGCAATAAAGAAGAGTCCATTTTTTTAAAAAAATAAAAATTAAACAAAAAAATACTTATTTTTAAAATAATATAAAATGAGTTTCGCAATTGTGATTTCCCGGTAGTTAATTGAAAAAGAAAAACAAAGAACGGAAAATCTAAATAGAAAAAGGCTCGTGACTGTTCAAATCCTTTGGAACTACCAGAAAAATCGTAAGACAATAATTAAAACTGAGTCGCAAGTGTTTAAAATTAATAAAAAAAAAATAGTTTTATTGCTTATTTTAGATTAAATAAGTATGCATTTATGATGGTTTTAGAAGAATTATCAAAAATAGCTAAAAAGACAAGCATTCCAATTATTTTGCAATTGGACACATCACTACGCTATTTCGGACAAGGAATTTACCAACAAATGATCGCAAAAGACTTCAATCTACAGCGTCAAAAATTTTAACAAATATGTGTAATGTTTTGAAAACTGTCATATGCCCAAAATGGATTAGATTTGAAAGAAGTCGCGAAGAAATTGAGAAATCAAAAAGAGAAATCAAAAAGAAAATCATCGGTTGCGGTTCCTCATGTTCTATATTTTCAGTACCTTCGTCATTTTTATTTAATTTTTGTAAAATCACGTTTACTACATTGTCGGAGCTGGCGCCATCTAAGTTTGACAATTCAGTAGATGAATTTGTGGTTGTTTACCCTTTGCTAGTCGTCCCGAATGATTTAGCAGCTGGAACAAATTCGACTGTTGTATAAAGGCCAGAAAGTTTGGCAACTGAATCTTCTTTGGATGATATGTGTTGGATATTATTGGGTCCTCCACCTGTTGCCGTTACCTCTGCTCTATTTACGGCCAATTTTTTACGAATGATAGCCTTCCAATCAGCCCAAGCCTTTTTCCAACCAATTGCATCGTTTTCTGGAGGTCCTAAGCTGTTTAATGTACTTGCTAAGTCCCCTCTAAAAACCTTTGGCCAAACCAGATTTTTTTTCCATGAATGTTAAAAATGGTTCCTCTTGTTCCGGATTCATGTGTTTTCCCGTAAAAAATACAACACTTTTTCAGTTAAATAAACGTATATTAACAACATATCACATTTACTTACAGTGTTTGATTTTTTTTTACGTTTAATATTCAAAATAATTTTATTTTCTAAAAAGTTTTGTTTTTTACTCAGTTAACTAATACCGGTTTACAATTACTTTTTTTGTAGTGAAATTGTTTTATAGAACACATTAAATCACTTTAATTCCACTAGAAACAAAATGAAAATGAAATTTTTCTTTTCAAATCACTTATGTGGAATTGGGAACACAAATTGAGCGGAAGTTTCACTTTCACTTCATTTTCGGAATGTAGAACCCATGCGATAATAAAATATTCAGTATATTTTTTGCGAAAATTTGTTCCAAATTTGTTTTATTAATTCTTAATATGTATTAATATAAGCCCTTATTGTAGCATCATTTATGAAAACGAAGATAATAGGAAGTTTAAAGGGAAGCTACACAGAAAAGTTAATCTACTAAAAATGGGATTAACTGCTAACGCAAGCACTAAACATGTCGATTTAACCGTCTTTTTAATCTTTTTGATTAAAAGTTAATTCAAAATTTCCTCTGCTTACTATTTCTAATATGGAATTTACACAAAAAAGTTAATCTACTTGATTAACGATAATTCACCATTTTAGTCTTCCACGTTTCCATACTCATTTTTCGACAGTTAAAAGTTTAACTTTGTCAGTCCAAAATATCAAGGTGGCAACGATAGCGATCCGGCATAAGAGGAACAAGGAAAATATCTGAATTATCAAAAATTGTTTACATTTTATTACGGCAGCGTCTTCAACGTTAATTTGTATATGATCTTTTATATGACTTTGTATGTATGTTTTTTAGCGATGCCAACCGAAATTATATTAAAATGCAGAGTTGCAGATAATTAGTAGTATTAATACAGAGTTGTTTAGGAATAGTAAACAGAGAAAAAGTAGCATTAACTGTTAATCAAAAAGATTACAAAATTATTTAATCGACTTGTTTAGTGCTTGATTAAGCAGTTAATCCCATTTGCAGTAGATTAACTTTTCTGTGTAAATTACTTATAAAAGAAGATTTTTTATTTGGATTAACTTTTCTGTATACAGTGGGTTTAAACGATTAACTTTGTCAGTTTAAAACACCAATGTGTTGCTCATAGCGCTCCGGCATAAAATGAACAAGGGCGATGTCGGCGTTAGAAAAATGTTGTCGACAGAGTCTTAACGTTAATTTGTATCTGCAGGTTTTTTTCGTGTTGCCAATAGAAATTATATCAAAACACAGAGTTGCACCGAATTAGTAGTATGAATACAAAATCGTAAAGAAAGAGTAACCAGATGAAAAGATGGATTAACTGTAAATCAAAAAAATAATTGTTAAATCAACTTGTTTAGCGTTTGATTTAGCAGTTAATTCTGTTATTATTGGATTAAATTTACAGTGTAAATTGGGAATTAAACGGATTTTGTAAAAAAAATTAATCATAATCTAGTAGATTGTAAACGCAATACGCTATTCAAAATTAAAATTTTAATCTGGTTGTTTATAAATGTAAATGCGCTATAATCTTTATTTTTTTCAGCAATACCGTAAGATATACCTTAAAAGGTGCCATCGATTTCCTTAAACAATCTCACGCCAAAGAGGGTACTCTAGCATTATGGCGCGGAAATTCCGCTACAATGGCTCGCATAGTGCCTTATGCTGCCATACAATTTACTGCCCACGAACAATGGAGAAAAATCTTACAAGTGGATAAAGATGGTACAGAGTAGGTTCATATAAAATTGAATTTTATTTAAAACGAAATAAAAAAGAAATAAGATTTTGAATTAAAACTCTTTAATCTTTTTCTATAAATAGTACCAAAATAAGACGCTTTGTGGCCGGTTCTCTGGCAGGCATAACCTCACAATCACTGACTTATCCATTGGATTTAGCAAGGGCACGTATGGCTGTTACAGATAAATATACTGGTTATAGGTACGATTCATATGGGTTTTCTTTTTTTATGTTGAAATTTATAAATGATTTTGGTTGTTTTCATTATTACAGAACTCTGCGTAGCGTTTTTGTTAAGATATGGGTTGAGGAAGGTCCACGCACATTATACAGAGGTTATTTTCCTACAATTTTAGGTGTTATACCATACGCTGGAACATCATTTTTCACTTATGAAACTTTAAAACGTGAATATGCGGGTAAGTGTTAGAAAAGGAAATAAATTTGAAAATGTCACCGCCAAATTTAATTATAATTCTGCTTTTCTTTATAGAAATGACTGGCAATACTAATAAACCAAATACTCTAGTCTCGTTGGCATTTGGCGCTGTAGCTGGTGCTGTAGGACAAACATCAAGTTATCCGTTAGATATTGTACGAAGGCGTATGCAAACAATGGGCGTAACCAAAGATGGAGTTTATAAATATACCAACCTTTTTACAACCTTAAAAACGATATACAGGTAAAGCAATCCGGAAATATGCCTTAACCTAAAACTATATATTAATCGCTGCATTTTGTCTATTCATTTACAGAGAGGAAGGCATTAAAAATGGTTTTTATAAAGGTTTAAGTATGAATTGGATTAAAGGACCTATAGCTGTGGGCATTAGTTTTTCAACATATGATTTGATTAAGGAACTCTTACGTGAATTATTTCATTTAAAACGTGGCCGAAGCTTGACTACAGTTACAAATTAGTTTATTTTTCTATGTTAATATACTATAATTTGTTGTTATCTATTTTTTTAAAATCTTTTTAAAAAAAAAAAAAAAAACTTTATTTCAACTAATTGTATTTTGTATTTTTTTTTTTTAATTTAAGCCCTTAACCAAAAATTAAAAACTATAAGTAAAATTGTAATGATTTTGAAAATCTAAAACAAATTTTTATTTTTATTTAGAGTTTAGAACTTATTTTGCGATTTTTTTTTTCTTAAGTTTTAGTAGTAATAATTTAGTTTAATTCAGGGACCGTAAATAATGATTATTGTTCGTTTTTTTAAATCAAAAAATCAATCACTTAGAACAAACATAAAAAAAATTTATTGCACCATTATTATTATTTTTTGAAAATCTTTGCATATCCGTTATGATTTTTAAATTTCTGATTTTTAAAGTTTTCTTCAATGGTAATGATTATTTTTGAGTAATAATAAAAAAAAATCAGCCATAATCATTATTTTTGAGCAAAAAAAAAAAAACTCAAATATAATCATTATTTATGATTTTTATTTTTTTCGCTCAAAATAAAACTCACTTTCATTGCCCAACTCGTGGTAATATGCCAAAAATTTGGTTATAGCCCTAATATGCATATATACTGGGCATTAAGAATAGTAAAGCTGGTATGTAAATCTATACCCAATTTAAAAAAAATAAAAAATCAATGTCACGAAGACTGCAAGCTGTTATAATTCAAATTGAAAGCAAACTAGTACTAAATTTTTTCCATATCCTTTTTAAATTTTACGAATATTTAGTGTTTTTATAGATTAATGTTTAAATTGCGTACGAGTCAAATACTATTACTAACTCGGTCAGTTATAAGGAATATTCCAAAGTGAGCACAATATTAAAATTATTAAAATTTATAAAAATAATAAATATTAATAATAATAATAAATTACCGCAACCATTGCTCGAGGATTTTTGTGAAATTCACCTTAAAAATTCTATGAAAGTGAGTTTTATTTTGAGCGAAAAAAATAAAAATTATAAATAATGATTATTTTTGAGTTGTATTTTTTTTTTTTTGCTCAAAAATAATGATTATGGCTGATTTTTATTAATATTACTAAAAAATAATCATTACCATTGAAGAAAATCCTTAAAACTCATAATATAATCATTATTGTGTAATTTTTATTATAAAACTCATAATGATTACGGTCCCTGGTTTAATTTAAAAAGCCTTTGGTTCCTGTTCATTTTAATTGTTATTTTCGGCACACATTAGGCGACATTTGTTAACGCGACTAAAGACAAAAATGAAAAAATATCCACCAAAATACCTTTTGTCTTTGGTCACTACATGCCAAAAATCGCCTAATGTGTTTATAGCTTTATAATTTTTAAATTATTTTTTTTTTTATAACGCACAATATAAGACAATAATGAAAAAAAGAATATTTAATAATATACAACTGATTTAAAATACAATTGTGAGTATTTGTTTTTAGAAAAAAGAAAAAAAAAAACTACTAATTTTTAATGTTTATCATGAATTTATACAAATTTATAAATAATTATGAAAAACTAACAACTAATGGCTATTTGTAGTTGTGTTTTTTTTTTTTTATTTTAACAAAAGCAAAATAAATTTAGACTTTAATTACAAAAAATTTCATACTAAATACTATTACTTCGTATATACAAAAATTTGTCTATTATATAATTGTGATTGATATAATGACTTTTTCTATTAATTAATTTATAAAAATGTGTATATTATATAATATTTATGAACAAATGTTTAAATTGTAAATAAAGAAATTATGTTGTTACGAATGCTTTAGTTTGTATTAAAAATATTTTTCTTTTTTTGTGGTCAATTATAAACTCGATTTGATTGTTGAATGTCCAGTTAAAGTTTAAATTATATGGGAAAGAACAGCAGACGTGTCAATTAAAGTTCCAGTTGGTAGCTAACGGGACATTGTGTAAATGAGGCTTAGTAGTCTTGTTTTAAAGAACGACACAGGAGCAACCATTTTTAAGTAAAATGTTAGGTCTGTTCCGCATTGTTATCGCGTATTACCAAAAGCAACAATAGTTTAGGTACAATTTTGACAACCCAGGTGAAAATGTCCATATATGATCATATATTGCCATATATGGTTTCATGTATGAGCATATATGGTTCCATATATGGGCATATATGAACATATATGTAATGTATGGGAGCATATATAGGTAAACACATTCAAATGAAAAGTTAATATATGGATATGAATGACACCATATATGATAATACATGATAATATATTGCATATATTGGTTCATATATTGGTTCATATATGCCATATATCTCCATATATGAATTCATATATTATTCCATATATGGTTAATATGTTTTAATTTTTGATCAGATATGACCGTATATGAGGATTAAATTTTTTTTATTTTTAACCCTTATTCTGCCTGTCTACGAATTCTTGACAAAAATATATAAATTAATGTTTTATTGATTTAAAAAGAAATTTGAGTTGAAAATTGATGAAATTGGTCCATCAACTGATATTATCACGCTAAATATACCATTGGTAAAATTTGAAGGCGAACGCAGCCCCTTTCCGGGGGAGGGGTTCAAGTTGGAATATTGTTTTGCGATTTTATCCAAAAGTTGTGAATGAGTCGGAACGATTTATGCACCATCGGAAAGGTATAATATGTCCCCATTCTTTAACCCATTAAAAGCTATCTTAAAATTTTGTATTTTTTCCTCTTTTTATATAAAAAAACTCGCAACTTATAAAACTTCCACGTTTACGTTTAACCAAGTTTATAGATTCACAGGGTCATATTATACCTTAAATGAAAGCTCAATATCTTGTTTAAAATTTACTGGCCTCAAAACTTACCTATAATACAGATAATTTTTAAAATAAATAAAAAAGACAGGAAAATTTAAAAAAATACCAAATGTTAAACTGACTCGTAATGGGTTAATGAATGGGGACATATTACTCTTTGGAAAGATATTTAAAACACCTTTCCGATGATGCCTAAATGATGCGGATCCATTCACAACTTTTGTATAAAATCGCAAAAAAAAAATTCAAATTTGAAAAAATTTGAAAAAAAAAACTAAAATAAGCTCTTTTATATACGAGAATATAGGAAAAGTAATAATATATGACAAAATATGAACATTCAAATATGACCATATATGAACATTCATATATATCCATATATAAGCATATATGTCCACATACCCTCAAATTTCGGATCCGAACATATATGTATTCATATATGAACTCATATATGTGGCCATATATGACAATATATGAACTTTTTCACCTGGGAATAAAAACGTTTTTTTTTTTTTTGTAAAATGTGGCCATAGACTAATGTGGCTCCAGCACTAACGAATGAGAAACGAATGGCAACTCCTTGTTTCGTTAAACTATCTATTATTTCCTTTTGCTGGCAATAAAAAAGATGAAGCGTTAAATTTTTCCACAATTCATATATTCGCCTATGTGCTGGATATCGAGTCGTTTTCAAAAAGCAAACTTTTTTTGAAAACGAGTCATGTAGAAATTGGTGTTCCTAAAAACGTTCGTTTTGGTATATTCGAAGTTTTGTTCGAAAAAAAATTTTAAATTTCAAAAGCTTGTAAACATAATTTTGTATCAAAAAAGGAAAAAAAAGCTGTAAACAAAAAAATTATACAAAAAATGACTGGTGTTTTTGTTTTAAGTTATGTTTATTTACGGCGGCGTTAAATGGACCAACAAAAAATAAAAAGAAGTTGCATAAGGGATGCAAAAATGCAAAAAAAAACTTAACCTATTGAAGTTTGTGAACTAACTCTGGATTTTTCGAACATCATTATAAAAGAAGAAGACTTTAAGTAAATTTGCGATTTGCAAAATAAGTGTTATTTTCAAGAAATATTTTTTTTAAGACAGTTTTTTAATAAAAGTTAATAATAAATTATTTAAGTGCATGATAAAAAAATTAATTTACATTGTTCATGCTCATTTCATAGTGTTTTTGTAATTGTTAGACTAAAACTTTGTTTTAAAATATGCATTTTATTTCATTGCCACAGATTTATGTAAAAATATATGAAACATTAAGAGATTTTTAAAAGTCTTGTTTTAAATTGAAGAAAACTATTAAAAGATTGCTTTTTGACTTAAAATAAATAAAAAACATTTCAAATTTTTAATACTAAGTGTTGTTTTCAATATTTAACAAACCTTTCTAAGAAAAAATCCACATTCTATTTACTTTCGACAAGGTACAACTGCTCGATTTAAAACGAGCAAAAAAATTGCGATATCGTAATCTGGCACACCTAATCTTGAAACTCGTTTTACTTATGCGGTTTCGATACACGATTAATTGATATTTATTCGTAATAGCTTTGTTCGGCTTACGGTACCGCTGGTACCCAATTTTACCATAAAGCTTTTCTGTTGTCAAATTTGTGTATAAGTTGTTGATGTTTTGGTTAAATTGGGGTTCCCGCGGTAACGACGACGAACAGGACTAATATATTAACTCATATTTTAATAGTATGGCAACTCTTGACACTAATTTTGGGTAGATATGGTTGAAAAGAGTGAATTGCCCCTTAAGTTTGATTCTCTTTTGAAAATGAAATTTCTGATCATCAATACTGGGAAATAGTAGATATGGGTGGACGGAGGTGGATTACGTGTAAATCAAGGCTTAAGTACAATATTATGTACACTCATAACAGTTTTACAGTAGAATCTACTGAAAATGACAGAAAAACAACTGTAAATTCAGTTAAAAATGCAATTTTCGTTAATAAAACTAAAGATGCATTTGTTTTTAACTGTTGGAAAGCAACTAACAAATAAAGTAAAAACATCTTACAATGTAGTAAAAACAACTGACATTCTTTTACTACAAACTTATTGAAACAACTGTAAAAATGATTAATAACTACTGTTTTGAGCAGTTTTTTTTTTGGTTATCTCAGGTGAAAATGTTCATATATTGTCATAAATGGCACATATATGAGTTCATATTTGAATCCATGTATGTTCGGATCCGAAATTTGAGGGCATATATGAATGTTCATATATGGGCATATATGAATGTTCATATATGGGCATATATGAATGTTCATATATGGGCATATATGAATGTTCATATATGGCATATATGAATGTTCATATATGGCATATATGAATGTTCATATATGGTCATTAGGGTGGGGCGATTTGAACATCTTAATGGGCGCCTCGCGTTTCTGATTCTTTTGATTATACTGAGCAAAAAAGTCCACTAGAATAACAATGTGTGGGATGGACATATCTCAGGAAGTAGGAGGAGCTTTTCCAAGATTATGGTATCAATCTCTTCTTTGGAAGATTCTCTAGCAGATTAATGCATCAATCATATTTGTGGGTGGGGTTTAAGGGGTTAATTTTTAATTTCAAAATAGGGCTTTTTTGCCGTATTTTGTGAAAGTAACAATGTGTGGGATGGACATATCTCAGGAAGTAGGAGGAGCTTATCCAAGATTATGGTATCAATCTCTTGTTTGGAAGATTCTCTAGCAGATTAATGCATCAATCATATTTGTGGGTGGGGTTTAATTTTTAATTTCAAAATAGGCCCTTTTAGCCGTATTTTGTGAAAGTAACTCTGTCCCTTTGCACTTTCACAAGGCCAAAACTGCCTGAAGGAGCGTTCCAATGCTTTTGCGATGTACTAGAGAGTTCTTAACTAGAGAGTTCTTAACTACAATTTTTGTCTTATTATTGGATGGAAAATCTCAATGGTTTGGCTGTTATAGGCCAAAATATCCAAAAAAAACGTGACAAGTCTGAGAAAAAACTGCAACTGGAAGCTCGATTTTCACCGTAGACGTATGGTCTAGTGGACTTTTTTGCTCAGTACAATTCCAAGAATCAGAAACGCGAAGCGCCCATTAAGATTTTTTTCCTTCCATACTAATCGCCCCACCCTAATGGTCATATATTATTACTTTTCCCTACATGCTCGCATAAAAAATGAATACATTTTATACTTCGATTCTGATTTCGAAATCCTATCACAGGCTTTGAAACTTTATTTCTATCAAAAAGCTTCAAAGCGAAATTTTTTAAGAAAATACAATTTGAGGAAATTGTAATGAAAATTAATAACAGTATGGACAATGGAAAATCAACTTGTTCCAAAAACAAAAATAAATAAAATTCTATGATTTGGAAAATGAACCAAAGCCAACCGACAAAAGAAGTCCTTTGGTAAGAATACTTAGGAATTTTATAAAAAAAACTTTACCTTAAATGCTTGTGTTTAATAGTTACAAAGGTTCCACTAAAAACATTGGAAAGGTGGGAACGCAATAAAAAAAGCTTGTTGATTCCGATGATGACAATTCATTGTCGATGGTAATGAAGAGATTGATGATGATGCCAATTCGGATACTAATGGAGGTGAATGTTTAGATAAATATGAATATTCAGGTTCAGATAGTGATTCATGGTTCAGGTTCATGATAGTGATTGACCAACTCTTTTTGGTCAAAAAGCGGAGCTCGGCAAGCGAAAAATCGGGAGTTTTAAAATTTATTGTTTTAAAATTCGTATTTTAATAAATTCGTAATTTTTTAGTTTGAATCGCTCAAATATTACTAAAAAAATTGATATTTTCTTTTAATTATAAAAAAACTCACTTTTGGCACAACAAATGAATACATTTTATACTTCGATTCTAATTTCGAAATCCTATCACTGGCTCTGAAAATTTATTTCTATCAAAAAGCTCCAAAATTTGTAATATGTTGAGAGTTTTTAAATAATATTATTTTTTATAAAAATTCCCAGCAAACAATCCGGTCCGTTTATGTGCCCTTTTTCGGTACAGCATAGTCGGATCCGGAGTCCGTTTCCGTACCGTTTTCCGGATCAGTATACGGACCAGAAAACGGATTAAAAGGAACATCGAATACGGATTCGAATCCGTTGCAAGTCCGTCAATGACGGACCGTTTACGGACCGTTGGGTCGTGTTAAAAACTGACTCAAATCCGTTTGAAGTCCGTCAAATACGGACCGTTTCCGGACCGTTTTGTCGTGCTGAAAACGGATGATTCCGTTTTTTACGGATATAAAACGGACAATAAACGAATCGTTGAAAATACTTATTTGGTCCGTATTTTAACCATTTTTTTACAAAAAACTCAATGGATTTTATTTTTTTTATACATTTATTAATTTATTTGAAAAAATATTAAAATATACTTCATTTAACTTTAATTAAATACGAAATTTGCCACAGCTACTTTTTGTATCCAGCTTAGCAGCATCACGGAACATTTGTGGTCGATAATATTCAAAATCTAAAAGGAAAAAAGAATTTATTATTTTAGTTTCAAGAGATAGTAAGAGTTTTCTTGGAATATATTTTTTTTTATTTAAAAAAAAAATTTATACTTACTTTTTCGATGCAGTTTTTTGTTTCCACCAAGAGCATCATTGTTAGTTTGTTTCCCATTATTGAATCAGATATCTACATGTAAATAATATTAAGTGGGGTTTAAAAACGATGGATTCTATCAACAAATATATTTTTGTTTGCAATCTCATTTGAGCGTTTTAAATCATATAAATACTTACCATCTAACGTATGCAATGCATATTATGCATGCTATCTGAATTTATTTGGCGCCCCGATCTTTTATATTATTTACTTAATTTTATTTTAATAAAACAAATTGAAAAAAATTGTTACCGATTGTGACTGACTTGAAACGGATGAAAATCGGTGAAGTCCGTATTAAACGGCACGAAAACTGATATCCCCAAACGGACTAAAAACGTGTTTTCGAAAATCCGATTAAACGGTCCGAAAACGTACCGTAAACCCCGGATTCAAGAATCCGTACCTGCCGGAGAGTCCGTAAAAATGTTTCTTGGGTTACATTGAAAAGCGGTATAATCCCGCTTTTAGAATTAAGCTTTAGAATTAAGCACATCAAATGCGACTAATATTTCTTTAGATTCAAGTGAGATATCTCATATAAACCAAAACAAATTCCATGCCTTGTATCCAAATAGTAAAATGCGTAATTTGCAACAAACTACGTAAAGAGCTCAATTAAACCTTATAAATTCTATATTATAACTAAAATAAAACGTTTATCTTATTAACTCATTCTCTACTGTTGTCTCTATTAATTATATAAACTTTAAAATCTATTTTCTTTTAAATATTTTTGTCAGGAATTCGTACAGCGGCGAGAAGGGCATAAAAATAAAAAAAAAAAATCGTATTCATACATGGTCATTTCTGATAAGTTAAAACATATTGCCCATTATTATATGGAGATATATGGCAATTATGAACCAATATATGACATATATTATCACATATGGTGTCATACATATCCATATATGAACTTTTTCTTTGCACGTATTTACCCATATATGATTCCATACATTACATATATGTTCATATATGCCCATACATGAAACCATATATGCAAATATATGAAGTTTTTCAAATGGGAAGAAAATTTTTTTTTCCAAAATTTTAGTTTTGTTGAAAGAATAAACAAATTTTTTATTTAAATATTGAGGAATTCATAATACTCTTCGTATTTGGTGTATATGTACAAAAAGCGTATTTGTAGGTTAGGAAAATAAAATTTGTTGCCCCATTTTTAATATAATTCGTTCGTTTATTATAAACAATCAAAACAATTATTTTTTTCTAATTTTTTTTTAAATGTTTGAAATATTTCAAATAAAAATACTAGAGTTGTGTAGTTCGTGAACGACGATCTAGTTCAAACGAAGTAGTCTTTACTTAAAACTAGTGAGCTAGTTCGCAATCTTCAGCTCTTTTAGGTGTGTGTTTTTTTTTTGCTGTTTTCGTTCTCTTTTTTTTTTGGTGTTTAAGCAGTGTTACCATATTGCCAGTTTTAACTGTTTTTTAGAGTTTTTTAGGATGCGTTACAGTTTTCCAGTTTTTCATGAAAAAAAAACAGTTTTTGTTTAATTTCACCCTTTTTTTCCAGTTTTTCCAGTTTTTAACAGTTTACCTGCTCGATTTACTTTCTTTTATTTGAATTTGTAAATTTAATATAAAAGTTGCACAAAATGTTTCAATAAAAAATAATACTACACATTGAATGCAATGCATTTTAATTCCCTTTTTAGCATTTGTTTGTGTTAAAATTTTGTGTGGAATCAAACTAAATGAAAATCAAATTTAATCAAAAAATGTATAACTGATATTTTTATGTAATTAAGTAAGATCTCAAAATGTGATGAATTATTTTGTTTTTTTATGATTTTGTAGTTATTTTTTGCTATATGTTAAATAATTAATATAAATATGTTTTTTTATATTATATTTTTTTTTTTTTTACTTTAAACAAGTACACATAAAAAAAAAACATATTATTCCTATTGTTAATTAAAATGTAGTTTTATAACAGAGCACAACTTGTGATCTGTAACAACATAAATTTGAAAATATTTTTTTTTTGTTAGTATAATTAAAAGTTAGTCCACAAAAAAAAATATTTTTTTCTGTGGATATAAATATGTTATGTGTTTAATGTTTTTTATGTTGTTTTATGTTTAAATTAAATGCAATTGAATTCAAAATGCACATATTAACTGTTTTTCCTACTGTTTTTTATTAAAAGAAAAAAAAACAGTTTTTTCTTAAAAAAACAGTTTTTTCTTACAGTTTTTTGAAAAAAATACATGGCAACACTGTGTTTAAGTAATATTTCTTTTCTTTGTGTTGCTTTTGAGTATAATGTTTTTTTTTCAATGTTGCCAGCTCAATTTTTTTTAATGCTAAAAAGAAGTGTCTAATATGAGTAATTCGCTTAAAGATTATCAAACAAACGATCTAACGAACGATTGAATGAAATTGTCAAAGATCTTTAAATCAGTTGAACTAGAAAGATCGCTCACTCAAACGAACTAGATTGCTAAAGTCTAAAAAAAAACAAAACAAAACTTTTCAGGGTTGACAAAACATTTATGACACTGATGTTATAAAAAAACAATGTTTACACTTTGTATAAATATATTCGATGCAGGTATGGGTAACGGTAACGCTATTTTCTTTTATTTCGGTAACGGTATTTTATGGGTGTCGATGTTTCTGTTATTTTGGTAACAGGTTTTTAGCGGTAACGGTATTTCACTTATTTCGGTAACGGTATTTAAGCGGTAAAGGTATTTCAATTATATCGGTGACGGTATTGAAATATCGTTATCCGTAAAATACCGTTACCGATATAATTAAAACACCAATATTCTTAAAATACCATTAACTAAAATAACGTTATCGCTAAAATACCGTTAGCGAAATAACTGTAAAACCGTTATCCTTAAAATTACGTTACCGAAATAACTCAAATACCGTTACCGAAATAAGTGAAATGCGTTACCGATAAAATACCGTTACCAAAATAAATGAAATATCGTTATCACCGAAATAAGCGAAAATACGTTACCCGCATCGAATCGGTTATCATTAATGGATTAAAGCAAAAGAAAATTATAGTTTCCTGTGCTTGTTTAAACATTTTTTCAACTGCTTGATTACAAGAATGAGTTAAAAAAGTTTTTTCACTTGCAATATTATTGCACAACTTTTCGTTGTTGTTCTTTTTGCTGTTTCCATATGTAGTAACAGATGAAAGAACACAATCGGTCTATTGCGCAATAATATAGCTTGTGTATGGGTACATTTTGCAATACTATTATGATAAAATTCTGAAAACCTGGCAACTCTTTAAGTTGGTAATATTGTAAAATTAACAGTTATTTTTCAATAGACATGAAAATTTGTGTTTTTTTTTAATTTAGTGCAATAAAATATCATAATAGTGCTCAAAAAACATATCCTTACTTGAAATAAATAAAAAAAAACTAATTGTTAACAACTTTTGGCATTTATTTAACATTTTCTAAAGTGGCCTTTTCTCCAACCTTAGCATCATGAGCCTTTAAAAGTTCGGGCGTGGGTTCATCCTGTTCAGCAGCCAACTTTATAAATTATAACAAAATTAAAAAAAAAAAATGAATTTTTAGAAAAACAATGAAAAATAGTGTTAATTGTGTACCTTATACGATTCTGCTATGGCATCATCTCTATTTGTTCTCCATTTATATTGCCAATATCGAACCTCTTCCATTGAAGTGCCGGAAAGCTTCATAATCAATAAAGAGGCAGCACCACCTACGCCACCGAGAAAGCCACCAATAATACCACCAGCAGTCATACCTCTTAAACCCATATTGAATTTATATAAAGCCCCACTTAAAGTACCAGCTGCCAAATACTCATAAATGGAAGATTTTTCCCTATACACAGATACCAAAGTAATAACGCCGCTGCAACAAAAACATATATACAAGGTTAGTAAACAATCTGTTTTATTATAAAACTTTTTCCCTAAAACTTACTAATACGAGGTGGTAAATAGTGCTACACGCCAACCCCATTTAAAACCACCTTTAGCAAAATTCATTGTAAATTGATCTTGAAGTTTTCTCTGAAACACAGAAATAACATTTTTAGAAACATTAAAAGATTCTTTAATTTACAGTCAAATATCTTACTTTTGCATCAAGATGTGATTGAAAAGCTGTTGCTTGATTATTTTCCATAAAATTCATATAGGCTTGACGTGATTGTATAATACCGCCATAGATGGCACCCACTAGAAAACCTAAAAAGCCGGCTTGATATATAGAATTTAATTCAGCTGATATTGAACCAAATTCACTAAAATTATAAATTTTTTTATTAAAAATTCCCAAAAAGTTTAATTTCTAAACTTACTCAACTTGAAAAACTTCCTTTACCCTTTCCCAGCCCGTTTCATTTGATGGCGGTCGTTGTACAAACGATTGATAGGTTTTGGTTTCCTTGGATACTTTGTCATGTTCATCTGAGTGTAGTGGTAATATACCAGCTATTAACCATTTTCCTCTGCCTCTTAAAAAATTCATTTTAATTGAATATTTCCAAGGAAAAATTCCGTAAACACGCTGAGTTTATAGGAGGAAAATAAATAAAAAAGGAATGACCAAGAATTCAGCATCAGCTGTTTTTACCAGCTGCTTTGTAATACCAGTGTTGGGCAAATATGGAGTGGTACTTATTTATTTTTGAAACTTGCATGGTTCTGTTCCCATACTTTATTTATCGCGGTAACTCAAACAAAACCGAAGCATCCCAACAAATTTTTTAAACTTTTAACTTTATTACAAGATTATTTATTTTTTGAAATCAATGAAACTATTCTATTGAACTAATACTAAAATCAGAACCTTTTTTCTTAACATTAAAAAAGAAAAATATTACAATAGGAAAAGCAACTAACACTAATAAAAATTGTTCGATTCATCCAACGAACAAAAAGAAAATTCGAACGAACAATTTAAAAACATTATTTTAGAATAACGAATAATTCGAATAAATTTTGACGATTTATCGAATAAAACGAATAGTTAAAAAAACTTCGGGTTCTGATGAGATCTTTAGGCAGATCGAAATACTAATATCAACCTAGCTAATGTATTTGATTTGCTTTATTTTTGTAAATATACGGAGGTTTAAAGCCTGTTATTAATTGAAAATAACAATAAAAATAATCTCGATGTATATTGTATAAAAACAAATAAAACTAAAAAAATATTACTTGAGCTAAAGTAATAACTAAAATTTTTTTTATAAAAAAGAACAATTTTGGTCTTGAAGTTTAGTAACGTCATGCTGCTTGTTAGGAAAATACCCTAACCACGCGTTTGATCACTAAGAAGACAAGAATGGAGCAAAAATGATAATAGTTTTTTTTGTTAAAGCTCTGCCTATTCTGGAGGCTCTAGCTTTTCTAAAACTTCGGGTTCTGATGAGATCTTTAGCCAGATCGAAATACTAGTATCAACCTAGCTAATATGTTTGATTAGCTTTATTTTTGTAAATATACCTAGGTTGAAAGCTCGTTATTAATTAAAAATAAACCAAATCTGTATTTTTGTTTTCTCAAACGTTTATTAAAGACATTTTATTTTAAGTCATTGTTTTTAAATATAAAAGGGTTTCTTTCTTAAATATTATAGCGATATCTTGTAATTAATGAGCTTTCGCAATGCTCGTCCATTTGTAAAACACTTAGCCATGTTCTGTCTTCGTCTTCCTCCTTAAACAACCATTAAACGTGGTGCAATATTCATTGACATCAATTCTTGGAACAATAATTTAGCAGCATACGGTAAACGAACTTGAGAGATTTGTGTCTTATTCTTACAACCCTTACATTCAAAGGTGTTATTACGTAAATTGGCAATAGCAATTAGGCCACAGAAATTACAAACATGTATACGATAAGGATCGGATACCTCGAAAAGACGTTCTCTTAAGAATTGCGCAGCACCATGGGATATCTGACAATCACGTTCCATCTCGCCGAAACGCAAACCACCATCACGAGCCCTACCTTCCATAGGTTGTCTAACAAGAATTTGCACGGGACCACGAGCTCTGCTGTGAATTTTATCATCTACCATATGTTTGAGACGTTGATAGTAAGTGGGCCCCAAGAAAACTTGAGCATTAATTTTACGACCCGTATGACCATTATACATAACCTCATTGCCACGTAAATGATAACCGTATTCTTGCAGGAACGTTGAAATCTTTTGTACGTTGACAGCATCATTAAAGGGAGTAGCATCACCAATTTCTCCCTTATTGGAGCCAAGTTTACCTTGTAAACATTCAATTAAATGGCCAATTGTCATACGAGATGGAATAGCGTGAGGATTAATAATAATATCGGGAGCTAAACCTTCACATGAAAATGCCATATCCTCTTGACGATATTGTATGCCACATGTACCTTTTTGTCCATGACGTGAGGCAAACTTATCACCAATTTGTGGTATACGCACTGATCTGACACGAATCTTACTAAACTTATAACCTTCACTATTTAATGTTAACATAACTTGATCGACAATACCAGTTTCAGAATTACGCAAAAACGTGGAAGCATCTCTTTTTGTAAAACGTTTTGTGTTGCCATCTAATTCATCATCTGTTTCGGGTAAAGTAATAGTTTTGCCAATAACCACATCATCACCGGACACACGAATACCCGGTGCTATAATACCATCATCATCTAATTTGTCATAATGAGCATTACGCATACCCTGACATGTTTGACGATTAGGTTTCTCAAAGTTCTCTTCTTGATCACCGACACGTTTATTTTCAGAATCTTTATATGAACGGTAAAACACAGAGCGGAAGTAACCTCTTTCGACTGCGGAAGCATTTAAAATAACAGAATCTTCTTGATTGTAACCAGTATAACAAAGAATGGCTACAATAGAATTGATGCCGGCTGGTAATTCTCTGAAACGTAAATATTCCATAGAACGTGTAGTAACCAGAGGTTTCATCGGATAGTATAAAACATGAGCCAAAGTGTCCATCCGTACATGGAAATTGGTAATATAAACACCCATAGCTTGTTTACCTAATGACAAACAAAAAAAGAAGCATTAAATTAGTTTTTTTTAAATTATAAAACAAAATTAGAATCCAAATCTTACCCATAGCACTTTGATAGGTATTACGTGGTGACTGATTGTGATCGGGGAATGGTATAATTGAAGCGCAAACACCCAATATCATAGCAGGATGAATTTCACAATGTGTATAGGTGGTACAATAGGCATAATCTTTATCTTGTTTTAAATCATAGGGAGACATAGCAATCATTACTGTTTCCTCTTCTAAGGTATCAATATATTCCACTACACCCGATGCTACCAACACTTGCCAACTGTAATTATTATAATCACGTTCTTTTAACATTTCAACGTGGGTCTTTTTCAATAGCAATGAACCATTCTCCACAATCAATAGAGGACGACAAATTCTACCCGCATCTGTATAAATACGAATTTCACGATCACGAATATCACGAATCATTGATACTTCCGAAACAATAATATCCATCTGTCTTCTCAATTTACGCAAAGTGGCCATCAATTGTTCGGGATCACGATGTATACCAACCCAACAACCATTTACGAAAATCTTTGTAGCATCCGCTATAGCTGAGGGTGCAATTTCTTCTAAATTTTCCATAGACCATTCTTCTAAAAACTCCAATATGGGTGAAGGTTGTGAACCGACAGATATATAAGCCATTAACGCTAAGTTCTTAACCAAACCTACAGCAGCTCCTTCAGGAGTTTCGGCTGGACATAACATACCCCATAGAGTATTGTGTAACTGACGGGGTTTAGCTAATTTACCATCACGACCAATGGGTGAATTGACACGTCTCAAATGAGATAAGGTGGAGGCAAAAGTTAAACGATTCAATACCTAAAAGTTAAGAAAAACAATTTAGAATTTATTTATTTTTTTTTTGTTAAATTTATACACTCCACCTGAGATACTCCAGCTCTGGCCTGATGTGCCTTTTTCTGATCACCCCAATTACCTGTGGCCAACGAATAACGTAAACCATCTGTGATTATATTGGTTTTAATGGCCAATTCCAAATTGAAATCCTTTCCACGATCAATAAACTTTTGTGTATACATTCTTACTTCTTTCATAAGATTTTTAAATAGACCACGGAACAAAAATGCCATTAAAGGTCCAGCCAAATCTAAACGTTTGTTACCTAAAATATAAAAATTAAAATTGTTAGTAAAATTCGGAAATAGTGTTACAATTACTATATTACAAAAAGTACTCAGGTTTTATTGTTAGGAACATTTTCTAATTTTACTTATCTGGCAATCTTTTAGTAAAGTTTATAAGATTGCCTGACAAATTAAATTAGAAAATTTTCTTAGATTTTAAAAAAGTTCGTAACAATTATTTTAGTCCTTTGCACTTCTTGTAGGACTGAAATTAAATTTAATAAGGGAAAAAAATATCTAAAGTTTACTTGTTATATTTTCCACCATATGTAGCGGGTGCGAATAATTTTTACCTAGATTTATCCTCCCGAGCAGTTTTTAATTGAAAATGTTCAAAATCCGTTAAGCGGTTTAAAAGTTTGGAGTGAAAATTTGAATGTCCCTCTAAATTGTCTATACAATTTCATAGTAGCGTCTTTTGAATAAAATATTTTATCATATTTTTTCACCAAACGATTTGAGGTGAATAATATTTTATATTCACCTCAAATTTCTTTTCACCTCAAAAATGTTTGAAAAATTTCTTAATGGAGCATTGCTCTATACATCTGCAAAGTCCTCAATGAGTAAAAAAAAAATTGTCTGTCGGATTTGTTTTTCTATACAAAAGTGCAGCCAAATTCGTTTGAATTTCTATTTTAGTTTGTTAAAATATTCTCCTAAAATTTTTTAATTTGTTTAAATTTTTTTCGTAATTTTTCTTTATTTCTTTTTGAAGCACATTTCTTAGTTTTTAATTTGTTTAACTTTATACATAAGGGAATGCTTCTGCGCTTGCATTGTGAGAATTCTTTTTTCATCTTGCACTTCATCTACACATAGCTCATCATGTTAGAATATTGTTGCATTCGCACATCAAATAGTATTCGCACATGCAAATTTTCTTTATCAAATATCCAAATTTCATTAAGATTGGAGAGAACCCATCGGGAGACTTGCATTGTAAGTGATAGCATAAGGAAGCAACTTTTTTTTTACAATTTTGGAATTTTTTTTTTTTTTAAATTTGGCGATTTGTTTAATACATTTTTTAGATGTTTTTATAATTTTATAGATTTTTTTTTTAATTTTTATAGTTTATTTTTTATTTTTGGTGATTTATTTAAGTTTTAGCGATTTTGCTTTTTAATTTTTGGTGATATTTTCTAAAATTTCGACGATTTTTTTCAATTATGGCGATATTTTTCAATTCAAGCGATTTTTCTTGCGAAACATTTAGAACAATTTTTTAAAATAGTTCATAATAGTTTAAATAATGAGCATTTCCATTTAGAGGGTGTTCACAATAAAAACTAAAAGTAAAAAAATTCTCCATACATTTTGTTTAAAACACTAAATATCATCAGTAGCAAAGCGAATTTTTGGATTTCATACAAAATGTATTACAAAATATTTTCGTCGTTACCCAGTCAGAAACTGCTAGTGGTACAAAAAGTCAGGTACTGGATACCACCGAGGAATTGTAAATCAACTACTGGCAGAACACTTGGCTAAGACGCTTTATCAGCGTTTCTAAAAATCGTTTACCAGTATTTGTTTTACAATAATTTCAGTGGTTTACAGACAAAATTATTGGAAACGAATTGGCCGAGACCACAATAATATTTGTTTTTCCAGTGCTATCTCATCCGAAATTACCAACGCCTCAAAATTGTAACCACTGCTCAAGCATTTATTTTATAAACATGATGATGATTTGTTTAAAAAAGTTTGTAGTCGGAAGGTTCCGAGTTCGAGCCCGGTTTCAGGCAAATTGATTTTTTTCTGACAAATTAATTTTTTTGTTTCCGGAAAAGCTGTTTTAAGACCAAATTTTTTTTTGTTTCCCCAACGTTGGCAAGTTGTTTACATCAAACCTTATGCCGGTGCTCACATGCTTGAGCAGCCAACTATTATTTATTTATCATTTACTTATGTTTTAAGCTGTCAAGTATTATATGTCTCGTTAGCTCAGTTGTTAGAGCTGTCGGCTTCCAATCCGGCGGTCAGGGTTCGAATTATACAAGAACTTCGTTAAAATTTATTTTGAAAACAAAATTTTATGCCACCTAATTATGGTTTTACCAACATTTTGCAAACGTTGGAAATTTTATTTCCCCAGAGCTTTTCCGACCCTCTTTGAACGGACGGATCTTTTGTCTAATGATGTTATCATTTTGGGATTGGGAATGCACTTGTACCACTTGCTAAAATGCCTTGCCAATGGTGGTTCGTTTGTCCTTTTCTGACTGGGCAGGTATTTATTAACTACCAATTAAATCTTTGTCCTGGTTCACACACGGGAATTTTACTTGCCCAACTTTTCTTCAATTCTCCTTTGAACTTGCTTGTGTTCACACAGGAAAAGTTTGTTTCAGCAATTTTCGTATATCAACCTGCAGTGTTGAAAATTGCGGATGACAAAACAAAACGGAATTGGAGTATGGGCAAGTCTGTACCCCCTTCCATTCTCTTTTCCTACCTCTTCTATAAACTCAAGAATTGCGCAAGTAAAATTGCCGTGTGTGAGCCGGGACTTTGGAAATGAAGATAGTAAATAAAATATTAATATTGCTAAAAGCTAAATTGAATATATTATATATCCGATGCTGTTACTTTACCAGTCCTTTTTTAAAATCAACTGTAGAAAATTTTGTAAACCAAGTACTGGCAAAGCAACTATTTAAAAAAAAAATCATTGGCAAAGCATTCGACCGTAGACATTTTTGCAAAACAAGTACAAGATAAGTACCTATTTCAAACGTTGGCAAAGCATTTGCATTTACTGCTTTTTTTGTAAGACCATGGTCTACTTGAGCAATGTTTTTCATTACCACCCATCATTTCTAAGGGAAAAAAATCTGGTTAAGACCAGATACACAATCAAAAAAAAATCTATCTTACGAGTATGCATTTTTTTCTACACACTAGGGGAATTTGCGTTAGTTAGAAGATTTTTGAACCAGAAAATTTTCCTGTGAAACGGAGGAGTCTTATAGTAAAAACCAATAAATTATCAATATGGAGCATTTAACAAAAATAGGAAAGTTTTTCTGAGAACCTTAGAATTTATCTATATAAAAAATTTATACTAAAAAAAGTATAAATTTTAATTTTTTTCCGAGAAAACTTCTCAAAAGCCACATTTTTTTTAAGTTGTTTTTTATTCAACTTACCATAGTGATCCCGATCATCTAATTCACGACGACCCAGAGAGGCCAACAGCAGTCTGTGCACCATATAACCCAAAAAGTAAGCCTTTTTAGTTTCACAAAAATCAGAAACACCCACATGTGGTAACATTTCTTTTTGTAAAATTTCCTTAGCATATTTAATACGTTTATCCTTGGTAACACCAGGTCTGGCACCACGGGTACCAATAAAATTTAAAGCAACATTTTGTTCTTGTACCACAAAAGCTTCATCCAATGAAGGTTTAACCATTTCCATCATTTCGGGATCATCAAAGTCATAAATAATGTGTTCCAAAATATCACGATCTGCTACAAAACCCAATGCACGAAAAACAATCATAATAGGTATTTCCTGTTTGATATAGGGTAAAATAGCAATAATACGTTGACCAATAGCGGATTTCTTAATATTTTGTGAACCTCTGGCCATCATGTTAACCCACAGTGTTGAAGTGGGACGAGAACTATGTTCTAAACATGATCTAATTTCCGATTTATAAGCATATTTGCCATCTTTCATGCTGAACACATATACAGTATTCGTTGCCATTTTCTCTTGGGCAATTAAGACTTTTTCGGAACCGTTGATAATAAAATAACCACCAGGATCTAAAGGACATTCATTTAATTCTGTTAAATCACGATCGGTTAGCTGAGACAAAAGACAATAGGTGGAACGCAACATAATGGGTATCTTGCCAATAAAAGTCTTTTGATGTTGGGTCTCGACAGGCGCCTGACCTTCCACAATTTTAGTTTTAGTAATATCCACATATAAAGGAGCCGAATAGGTTAGATTACGCAAACGAGCCTCATTAGGCATCATAGGACTGGGAGAACCATCTTTTTCCCAATGAGTGGGTTTCGATAAATAGATTTGTTCAAATTTCAAAAGGAACCGTGGCTAAAAAGAAAATTATTAAAACTTTCGTACTGCAAGAATTTTACTTTCTTACCGGAGTTTCAATTTCTCCAGTTGTATGTTGTGCTTCAGCCTGCAAATCAATGGCTGGCGAATCTTCAACAATACGTTGTACGGACATTTGTATAAATTCATCAAAACTGTCCAATTGCTGACGTACCAAACCTTTTTCATCAAAATAGGCGTTGATAACAATCCAACAAGCTTCTTGCCACAATTCATGCGTAATTTCCTCCGCATTCTCCTCTTCGAACATTTCTTTAAACATTTAAATAAATATTAATAATTTTTTGTTTTAAATTTGCACAATTGTATTTTTGATTTTAGTGGAGCCCTAGCGCTCGGACGCCATCTTTTTTCACAATATTTTTTGTAGACATATTTTGCGTCTTATTTGCCTTTAATTTTACTTACCTTCTTCATTATCGTACATCATTTTGTGGGATATTTGCTAAATTCCCGTTCTAGCTAAAATATTTTAATTATTGTTCGTTTAAATTATTAAATTTTTATTTATTTTTCCAAATTTCACCAGAAAACACAAATCGAAAACTCCACTACTTTTCGCAGCGGCTTTTTCTGTGGTTATCACCAGTGATGGCAAACATGGTACTGGGTACATTATTTTTTTAAATTTCTACACTTCTTGGTACTGTGCTACATTTGGTACAATTTAAAAATTTTGCATAATGAACATTCAGAGCTTTAAAGAATTCATTCAATTCGGGAACGAATTCCCTAAAATTGAATTAATTTTTTTCATTAAAGTAATGAATTCTTTAATAAGAAAATACTAAGAGTGCATTTCTGTGAATGAATTCAAATTTAGAGAATGAATTCCATGACTAAAATATTAAGCATTAAAATTAAGGAATTTATTCAACAGGAAATCATTCAAATTTAGTTAATTCAGTTTGGCAGTGTTCTTTTAGTGATTTTAACTATGTTTAGTGACATATTTGTCAAACTAGTACTCACCAAACATACTCAGTAATGGTGCACGCAAAAAATAAACTAGTGTAAGAATATCGAACTTTGTAATTCTTTTTTTTTTATATAAAGTTGGTAAAAATTATATAAGTCAAGTATAAACAACCGCAGTACAAGTATAAATTACATATATAATTTATTTTACATTATTATATTTGTTGCACGCAAAAAATAGAAACTGTAAAATCAACTCAAAATAGCGTATAAGTTACCTAAGTTTAATGTATACAACTTGAAAAGTTTTTCGATAAGTTATACAAACAACTTCGGCAAAAAGTTGTAAAGTTGTATACAAACAACTTCGGCAAAGGTTATGTATTGTATATCTACCAAAGGTAGAGCTTGCACAAAACGAACTAGTTTTCAATTTATTTTTGATAAAAATTATATCAAACTTATTGTAAAATAAAACTACGGCCATTTATACTTTAGAAACTTTGTACACTTTCCATGTGTTGTATTTTGTGAAATTACGTTGTATATACTTTGTTAACTCGTCCTATTTTATTTAGTCCCAATGGACCAAAACCCTTTAGAAAAATATTATATTAAGCTTGCAAGCATAAGCGTTAAGCTTTAAAAAGACTTTAGAAAGTATTGAAAAACGCTTTAATTTTATTGTAGAAAAATCAAAACGGAACCCTCGTGATAATATTACTGAAATAATATTTAAATAAGCTTATGCCGCTAATTTTAGAATAAGCTTATGTCAACAATTGTAGAATTAGCTTATGCTTACAAATTTAGAACAAGCTTATGCTACCAATTGTAGAATTAGCTTATGCCTACTTTTGTAAATTTTTTATTATCGCCCCGATTTTCAGAAATTTTTGTGACTGTCTTACATTTTTGTGACTCTTACCTAGAATTTTTTTTTCAAGGTAATATAGTCAGACAAATTTAGGACAATTACAAAAATGTGTAAGAATCGGGCCTTATGTTTGAATATAAGAAATTCACATTTTATTTAATTTTTTTTATTAAGAAATTTTTATTTAAGTTTTTGGAATTGAAAAACACTTAAAAAATAATTTTAAAAAAATCAATTCATTAAAAATTCAAGTTTTTTACTTATTGTTTTCACTTATTGTTATTATTTTTTATTTATCAAATTATGACAACCGCACTATCTTCGATCAAAATTGACAATGACAATGCAAAGTAATCAACGACGTACATACAGAATTTAACGGGACTTTGCTGCAGCGACATGTTGTCAGCACGTTGTAAAGAATACTACTTTCTCAAACACGGTTGAAAAAGGCTTTAGTATTTTTTTTAAAAAAAGCTTATTCTAAAGTACTGTTATACTTTACTTATTTTGTGGTCCATTGGGGTGTTGTTCATTTTATGTATTTTTATTTGTATGTGTTTTACAACACAACAGACTTCACAAAAACCAACGATATCTAGTAAAGGGGCAGACGTAATAATGCTACTGGTGGCTGACATGTCCAGACGACATATTAAAGAAAAACCTAAAGGAAAACCAGTAACATAAAAATTCATTAAAATCAACGGCAATTTTTTTTAACATAAATACATACCAATTTAAAATAGCTCCTACAAATTTTAATAGTGTAATTAAATAAAAAAAATTAATTATTAATTTTTGTTTATTTCTGAAATGTAGACTTATGGCGTTTTCTTTTCTGACAAAAAATGTTGCATTTTTATAAGTAACATTTAAATAATGTTGTCATAACCCTCTTAATATGTTGCCATATTCATAGTCACAATAAAACATGAATTTATACAAAAAATGCTGCCCTGCTTTAGAACAGCTGATTTGTGTATAAAAAAAAAAACAAGTTGCAAATTGGCATTCAAATTGTTTTTAATTAATTTTTTTTTTTTTTGTATTTAAAATGGATTCAGGAATTGATGCAAGCACAATATTTCGCTCCTGCAGAACACACATTTCCTCTTCATCTGATGATGAGGAAGAATCCATTAGTACCCCAACAACATTGTTTACGCATATCACTACAGCAGCTTTTTCCATTTTTAGCAATTTAAATGTATATTTTTTAAAATTATTATAATTTATTAAACAAAATTTGTTAATTTTTTTCAAAACAAAACTATAAAATCAGCTGTTTTATAGTGCAACATTTTCACCCCATCATTTTATAAAGGGTGAAAATGGCAACATTTTTGCATGTTAATAGGGCGACATATTTTTAAAAGAACATGATTCCTTTTTAAAGTGCTGTCAATTTTTTAGAAAAGAACACAAAAAGTGCAATTTTTTAGAAAGGGCAAACAAAATGTTACATTTTTGCCAGAAAAGAAAACGCCATTAATGACGTATAAAAAAAACAAAGTTGATTTCACACTTTTTATTTTTTGCGTGTTGTGAGATAAAAATATTAAATTTAATTCACTGCATGCAATTCTTTAAGGGAATTAAACAAAAGAGTTAAGTCCCTTGGAACTTTAATCAAAAAGTTAAGTTCTTAGGGAATTAAACAAAAAAGTTAAGTCCTTAGGGGATTAAACAAAAAAGTAAAGTACCTAAGGCAATTAAACATAAAGGGAATTAAATGCCTTCCTAAAGCTCTGTTAGCATTTTTGTACCATAGTACTTTTAGTTTTCAATTAGTAGTTTAGTTTTCCAAAGAGTACTGTGGTAATATTGTTACATATTTATTAGCCCTGGTATAAGCTGAATGTCAAAAATTATGTGTTGCGGCAGTGAACTCAACAACATGAAATAAGGTGCTTGCTTCAATTCCATAATAGAGAGTTTAGACAGCGAAAATAATCTATTTGTTTAAAGTTAATCTATCTTTTTAATCTTCTTCATTTACATATGCATTTTTGGCAGTTAAACGTTTTAGGGAATTCACATAGACAAGTTAATCTCCAAAAACTAGTATTAACTGTTTAATCAGGCACTAAACAAAACGATAAACTATTTTTAATCTTTTTGATTAACAGTTAATCCAACGTTTTGTTTGAGTACTATTTCTAAACGACTCTGTATTATAGTACTAATTGTGTGCTACTCTGTGTTTTTATAAAAGTTTGGTGGGCAACACTAACAAAATGCACATACAAAGTCAGGTAGAAATTAACGTTAAGGAGCTGTCGCAAAAAAATGTTGGCGCAAACATTATTGCTAACGCCGGCATTTTAATTGTTCCACTTATTCCGGATCACTATCAGCGCCACCTTGGTATTTTAAACTGACAAATTTTATCTTTTATAGTACACAAGGTTAAAGTAGTCAAGAAAACAAAAATTTGTATACCAATATTACGTATACAGTGGACCCAGAGTTGGCTCATTTTTGAATTATTTGATATATAGAGGAAAAAGACACTTCAGGAAAAGCCGTATTAAAACCGAACGATTTCGAATATCGGAAAAAGCTTAGATACCCCTTTCGATTAAATTCAATAGCCATTACTGTGGATTTATTTTTGGCGTAATACAATACAACTACAATTCCTTAATAAAGTGCCATATTTAATGTTACTCAATAATAAATAAATAAAATAAATAAATAAAATAAATAAAAAATTCTTGCAAGTATTTAGAATTAATTTTTACACTTAGTAACGCTTAAACATAAGATTCGGCAGCTAAAAAAAAACGTGTCGCTTAAATTTTTCTTCTGTACAATATATCTAAGGTTCATTAAGAACTGCCGGTTCGGGTCGGGATACCCCCTTGTAAGTAATAAATGGCCGTATTATCTACAAAGCAAGAGTGCTAAATGGTATTTTTTTTTAAATTTCGCAAGCTACACTCAAAAAAAAGTTAGTAAAGTCAGCAAATAATTTTGCTGAGTCAGCAAAATTTGAGTCAGAAGGTTGTTTGCAAAAAAAATGGTAATTAGCGAGCTGATTTTTAGCAACAAAATTTGTAGATTCAGCAAAAGTTCTGCTATCACATAATTGACTCCAAATTAATAAAATTATTGCTGAATATTAGCAAAAATTTGTAGAAAAATTATACTTTAGTGAATTTATAATTTTTTTTTTGTTATTCTTTTAAAAATAACTTACAATAAGTTACAAAATATAAAAATGTTCATAATGCCACATTGACGAAACGAATTAATTAAATTTCATAAACAATTATCTTTACACTACATACATCAATGGTTGTCGAAATGATGGCATCTCTCCAGAAACGAACCAAAACGAAATAAGAAAATATGAAATATGCAACCCTTTTGCAATAAGTAAAAGAAAACATACATAATTACGTAAGACGATGTCCTTGTTTATCGCTTTAGTCTGTCTATCTGAACATATATTTGTTTGTAATTTGACCACTCTGCATTAATAGTCACTATAATCATTTAGTTAACAAATACACATTTAATCTCTATTAAATATAAATATTTTATTTTGTGTTTTACTTTTAAATTTTAAAAATTAAAACCAAAAGTTTATTTTTCGATCTTTTTCATAAATTATGACGTGAGCAAGATTATTCAAGTTCAAGATCATTTGTTTTTTGTTAAACAAAAAATCGTGCAATGTTTATTTATTACTCAAAAAAGTTTTTGCCCGCTAACTTATAGCAGACTTTATCTACTGACAGGTTCTTACATGTTTCATTTCGCGTCACCGAAAATCAGCAGAGAACCAATGTAGAAGGGCTAGAATATTCTACCCAAATTTTGAAGGTCCTAATACTATAGTCAGAAAGCGTTGTTGTTTATTTAATAAACAATAAATACACAGTGTATTATGACTAGAGATTCTAGCCTATACACGAACAATGTTTATTAGTTAAAAATGTTTTATTTTTAATTTGAATTAGTTCAATTCTTCCAATTTTGTCTTTTACTTCTCATCAGGTAAATAAAACAATACGGGTAAAGCATTGATCTTTTTCCTTCAAAATTTGGGTAGAATATTCTAGCCCTTCTACATTGGTTCTCTGATGATTTTCGGTGACGCGAAATGAAACATGTAAGGACCTGTCAGTAAATAAAGTCTGCTATAAGTTAACGGGCAAAAACTTTTTTGAGTAATAATAATAAATAAACATTGCACGGCTTTTTGTTTAACAAAAAACAAATGATCTTGAACTTGAATAATCTTGCTCACGTCATTTTTTATTTTGTCTTTAATTTAATTAATAGACAATTACTTTGACCAGACGATGACAACACAAAATCCACAATTTATGAAAAAACAGATAAAAAAATTACATGGCTGATTTTTTTATGTCTTACAAGAGTTGTACTTTTTGTTATCATTTTGCTCGTCTCTGTTACATTTTGACATGTCGCGACTATCTTTCAATCTGGTTGATGTACACACTTTTAATGTGTGCTTATTAGCACATTTTTTTTAGCAATATAAATTAGTAAAACATTAGTAAAATATTAGTAAAACATTAGTTGGAAACAGTTAAGTGCTGAATAAGTATAACTAAAACATAGTTTCAGAAAAAAATTTGCTAAAAAACGGTATTCTTTATTTAGAAGACGTTTTACTAACTTTTCTACAAACTTATTTTTTTGAGTGTACATGTCATTTCCTTTTCAACGATACCAAACACTTGTATGATATGTTTATAACTCCTTAACAGAAAATTTGCAGAAGTTACCCCTTATTCATATATTTCTTATTATGTGTCTTTGTATTCATATCTCACATAATTGGTTCAGGTAATAAGTGTTTTATAATGTTCTTCATTAATGCAAAAATAGCAAAACAATTATTATTTAAATTTAATACAAAATAAGCGGACACATCATGATTTATACACTGTTAATAATGCATGCATAAAAATACAAAAAAAAAAAGTCAAAATAACAAAAACTTTCGTAAAATAAACGAAAATTCGTTCATTTTACACAAGATTTCGTTGTTTTGACATTTTTTTTCGTATTTTTAGCATGGATTATTATGAGTGTATTTAACGGGCAAAGCAAGTCTTTTAATTCTTAATTATGTACAGAGATACCAATGTGTTAGTTCCGTAGTTTTCTCATTGACGACAGGACGGGATCAGAAGACATTAATAGGTTATTATAAATATCTTCGTTCTGTGATTGTTTGGAACATTTTCTGGAGCTAAACAGTTGAGCATGTTTGAAATCTCGATTCCTTGTTTCCTGAGCTTCTTCTGTTAGTTCACCTAGAGAAATCGCTGATCCAGGGGGAGGGTAAATGGTATACACAGAAAACAGTTTTGTAGTTGCAACCAAATTATTTTCCAACCGAATTTTTGTGGTTCCACGTACTATAACTTTTATTAAATTTTAATACTATTGTTACAACCGACATTTATTTACAAATTTTGAATTTTTATTGTAAAAATTGAATATTTTATGTTTATGGACTATAATATTCTATAAATAGATTCATATGCGTTCAACAAAATTTATATTATTAAAAAAAAAAATGTATGCCTCGAACAGGTATCGAACCGGCGATCTTCCGTTTGTCAGGCTAGTACTTTACCTCTAGCCTAAACCCAATTTAAATATTTTTTTTTCAAATTTCAACCTTTAATATTTTCTAGTTCCAAATTTAAATATTTGCCTAAAAAAAGATTTGTATGTACAATAGAAATTCGGTTGCTAATCTCAATATTTCATTAGAGTTACCAGAACTATAAAAAGATTCTTCTCCGCGAACTGGGCTCGAACCGGCGACCTGCTGCTTGTCAGGCAATTACTTTACCTCTAGCCTAAACTCAATTTGAATTTCTATTTTCATATTTCTAACTTAAATATTTTTTTTCTTTCATGTTTAAATATTAATGTCTAGAAATAGATTTGTATTTACAACAGAAATTGGGTTGCTAATCTTAATATTTTACGAAAACTATTAAAAAAACTTTATATTATTTTAAAATTGGTAACGAAAACTTATAGTTTAGATAGAGTGATTGTTTTTTTTGCAGGCAAAATTAATATTCGATTTTAACTGCAAATATTTTATTCAAGGGATAAAATCTACGAAAAGTGGTTGGTTGTTGGTATTAAAGGTAATGTAGAAGATAATATTTTTTCAATATTGTTAAGGAAAGCCAATAGTTTGAATGATGTGACTGTGTTTTGGTTATATATTTTCTGTTTACAATATAGTTTAATTATTCTGATGATGAATTTTAAGTATTTACAATTAAAATTATTGAATAATGATTAAATTTTGTTGGGAATTCCAATTTATTCTCTGTGTGTACATATCCTCCTCCAAAATGAATTTTTCAATACAAAAATATAAGAAATAATAGAATTTTTTTTTAAAACACTAAATGTTTGCTATTCACTGCCATTAATATGATGTCGATCTTTCGAAGTAACCTCTTGTCAATACCTGTTATTCTTGAAGTAGTTTCAAAATCTCTAAAAAAAAAACCTTCTCGATGTACTGCCATCGTTTGTACTTAAGCTCCTTCCCAATATTAAGCACCCCAATTCCACTAATTGCTTGTTTTATTTCATATCGATTCGAATTGAAAAAATTTTACATTTTATCCATACAGTAACTTATGTAATCTTAAAAAAAAAAAATGATGGATTTTAACTATCAAACCCTGTTTCCAACCCAGGCTTTTTTTTTTTTGTAAACATATGATTTTTTTTAGTACAGTGTTATATTAGGTCTGTCTGGGTACTTTTCCAGTAGCAAATACTCAGTAAATTTTTTTGGGAGAGTAAGACCAATTTTACTCTGTCGGCTGAAAATATCTCAAAAAGTACGCAGACAGTATCCAGTGAAATCTTGCAGGAAAACAGCTGATCGGTGTGTAAACAATTGAAATAACAAAGCAATTAGCATATGTGGTATTAATCTGGTAGAGAATCTTCCAAAGAAGAGATTGATACCAAAAACTTGGATAAGCTCTTCCTACTTCCTTAGATATGTCCATCCCACACATTGTTACTTTCGCAAAATAGGCCTATTTTGAAATTAAAAATTAACGCCTTAAATCCCACCCACAATTATGATTGATGCATTAATCTGCTAGAGAATCTTCCAAAGAATAGATTGATACCATATTTTCATTTTCATTTCACAAAAATTATTTCATTCAAACAGTAAATAAAAACAGCTGTTCAAACTAGTTGCAAAATCTTGCAAGAAGAAATTTCTCCAGCAACATTTTGCAAGTTCTCTAACTTCCAACTGTCAAAAAAATCTCTTTTGGCTCTCTCGCTGCAAGAGATTTGGAGTACGCAGACAACATTTTGCAACATTTTGCACAAAATGATGCAAAATATGTGTACGCAGACAGACCTATTAACGTCATATAGACAGTCGCAATTAATTTTTAATTAATATACATTTGACAAATTTAATTTAGAAATGTAGAGGTTAAGAAGAAGAATAAACGTTTTTTGATCAATTGTAATTAGTTTTTGTATGTATTAGTGAGATTTCATTATCATTAACCCATTAATGCCCATTGGCAACCAGTGTTGCCAGGTATGTTGAGCATAAAATCGTCAAATTTTCCAATAAAAATCGTCAAAATCGTCATTATATTTTCAAAAATCGTCAAAAAATCGTCAAAACAATAAATATTTGTTACAAGTGGGATAAAGTTTTAATAAAAAAAAAGAATACAAATGTAATTCACATTTCAAGTGCTCATGTACTATCGGTATAATATAATATGATTTTTTAAACTTTTCTGTAATTTAAACTTCGAAAATCACGATATTTTATAACGATTACCACTTTAACTGTTAATGCCTTCTACATAATTCTGTAAACAGCACTTCAGTAGCACAATTTTTAAATCTTAAATTCTTTTACATAGTTTAGAAATTCTTTAACAATGTTATTTTCTTTAGTTATTAAATTTGGACTTTCATTAACGAATTAAAGTTTCAAATTGCATTACATGTGATGACATAGTTTAATACAATAAATTGTGAAATTTTTGATTATTTCATATTTTTCATTTTGGGTTGGTTTTTAATATTGCTAAAAATTATTTATTATTTTATTTATTATTTATATTATTATTTATTTTTATTTAAATATTGTTTATTACTGCATGTTTTTCCATTTTCAAATATAAATTGTGAATAACTGAAATTTTACTTTGGAACACTTTATTTATATTATTATTAGGCCTGTTCTTTAAGTACTTGATTTATTTTTGAACTTATAAATCAGAATATTCGAACTCGATGTTTGTTGCTCAAAAACTTGGACGTTTTTTTTTAATTAAATTTAATTTTTGTTAAAGTTCTGCCTATTATATAGGCTCTAGCTTTTCTAAAACTTCGGGTTCTGATGAGATCTTTAGCCAGATCGAAATACTAGTATCAACCTAGCTTATATGTTTGATTTGCTTTATTTTTGTAAATATACGGAGGTTGAAAGCTCGTTATAAATTGAAAATAACATAAAAATAATCTCGATGTATATAAAAACAAAAAACTAATATAACTGTAAAAAATATTTTATTTTAATATCAATCTTAAACTAATTAATTTTTTTTAAAAATATAAATATTAAAAAAGCAGGGTTGGCATTCAATAACTGTTCATAGAAACGATTGGATATCACAGTAACATTATGTACACGGTTTTAGTTTTCTATTTAACCTGTTTGATTTTGAAATATCTTGAACTAGTTAAAGTCAAAATAACGCTAAAATACCGAAACGACGATTTATAACGTTATTTTGTTGATGTAACAAAATATAATGGGTTGAATTTTGAAATAAACCCTGTAAGGACACATGCCACTATTGGAATCGTAACTTTAAAACGTTAATAACGGCATAGGTGTGGCCGTGGCAGGCAACTGGCATTGTAATGAAAAGGTAGTGTTTGCCAACCATGAAAAAAGTAAGCACATACTCAGGCAACTGGTGCTGTAAATATTTGTCGTTGTTTCAGTTGTAATACAGTATCTTTATTTTTAAGTGAAAAAAAAAACAGTCATTTGTAGAAGAAATTTAATTTTTGACTACAATTGTAGTTCATTTAAAAAACAAACCACATTAATTGCATTTATAGTAATTAAATGTGCTAAAGTCCCAAAACTTATTTAACAAATTGTGCAAAGCAATCTGATGTAGGCGTGTCCCTATCCGGATTTCATTCCTGCCTAAGGAAATCTTCAGGGGACTTTGTTATTAGAATTTCTAGAGATATTTGTTATGTTAAATCACAAACTCAATGAGAATTTCTTGTCCTCGTCTAGGAGCGAGATTCAAAATTTAAAATATCAAAGAAAAAACAAAAACAACAACAAAAAATTGTCACAATTGGCTTTGTCATCTTCCAAATACTACTCTGTTTTTTTGACAGACCTAGCAATGTAGTGACGTTTATTCAAGTAAATCAACAATAGAAAATCATATGTTTTCTATTAGTGTCAGTTACATTTAAATTTGCACAAGCACCTGCATATTTGTTATTTAAATTTATTTTCATCGGGATAAACATTAATTGCATTTATAGTAATTAAATGTGCTAAAGTCCCAAAACTTATTTAACAAATTGTGAAAAGCAATCTGATGTAGGCGTGTCCCTATCCGGATTTCATTCCTGCCTAAGGAAATCTTCAGGGGACTTTGTTATTAGAATTTCTAGAGATATTTGTTATGTTAAATCACAAACTCAATGAGAATTTCTTGTCCTCGTCTAGGAGCGAGATTCAAAATTTAAAATATCAAAGAAAAAACAAAAACAACAACAAAAAATTGTCACAATTGGCTTTGTCATCTTCCAAATACTACTCTGTTTTTTTGACAGACCTAGCAATGTAGTGACGTTTATTCAAGTAAATCAACAATAGAAAATCATATGTTTTCTATTAGTGTCAGTTACATTTAAATTTGCACAAGCACCTGCATATTTGTTATTTAAATTTATTTTCATCGGGATAAACATTAATTGCATTTATAGTAATTAAATGTGCTAAAGTCCCAAAACTTATTTAACAAATTGTGAAAAGCAATCTGATGTAGGCGTGTCCCTATCCGGATTTCATTCCTGCCTAAGGAAATCTTCAGGGGACTTTGTTATTAGAATTTCTAGAGATATTTGTTATGTTAAATCACAAACTCAATGAGAATTTCTTGTCCTCGTCTAGTATTATGATTTTACATTCATTTTGTACAGTATTTTTTTTTATTTAAAAAAATAAAACAAATTAATGTTTGTTTATTTTTTACTGCACTGACTGAACCACTCATTAATAATACAATTGCAGTTAATTTTTTGAACAGTAAAAAACAAATGACTATGTTAGTTGAATTTACTAAAATGTAAGTCGTTGTTTTTTCAAGTGAAATTTTATTTGTTTTTAGCTACATTTGCAGTGGTCTTTACCGTTATTAAGTGCAGAAAATAAATTAAAATAAACCTTACATGAATCCATAAAATAACTTTTTTGCTAAACTTTCAATAAAAAATAGTTTTTAATTTTAACGAAATAATGAAAATCCAAAAATAGATGCGGTGATTTTTTAATAATAGCAATCAGAGACATCAGAGCATGTTCTTTGCGAATGTCCGAGGCTATGTGAAAGGCGTGCCAAGTTTCTTGGCAATCGCTTTGTCTCCCCTTCGGACATTATGAAGATTTTGCCTAATAGGATTATTGGCTTTATAGGTAGCTTGAATCTTTAGGGTAACTAGGCAGCACAAAAGACCTAAGTTGGTCGCGGTGCATAGTGCCATATAATCTAATCTAATAATAGCAAATAAACATGTTTTGCTGACATATTAAACGTTTGTCAAAAAATCGTCATTTTGGAAGCAAAAATCGTCAAATCGTTATTTAGTAATTTAGGTACTAAAAATCGTCAAAATGACGATAAATCGTCAAACCTGTCAATGTTGCCAATGGCAACTTAAGTTGCCAGCAGAGTTGTTACAATTTAGCGTGCTCTGAAAAAAAGTGAGAGTGTTCAAAAATTTTGTCTCAAAAGCAAAAAAAAAAAAACGTCTGGGCATTAATGGGTTAATAATGATTTTTCTACTGGAAAATATTTTATTATCATTGAATGTTAATGCAATTTTTTTCATTATCATTAAATATCAACTAAAATTCAATGTTGATGAAAAATTCCCATGTATGCTAAAAATACTATAAATTGGGATATGAAATGTTTTATTGATTTTTCTAATATCTTTTTTTTTTTATTTGAGTGTATCCTTTACCACACGAAAAACTGAAATGTAAACTGCATAACTTTTTTGAGTGTATGACCAAAAGAAATTTGTTAACACCGAATTATTAGTTAATATCACATATTCATTTAACTAATTTGACACTACGTCAAAATGTTTTGTACATATAACAAAAACACGAATTTATGCAATAATTAAATACAGATTAAAACCGCCAAAGCTAAACTTGTACTAAAACCATCATTTAGTAATTAAATATGCTGAGAAATCAAAATCACCAAAATATGTAAATTACTTTCGCTTAGAGAAAAAGTATTTTTATTTTTTTTTTACTCCAAAATAAAAACGAAAAAATTCCCTTAACAAAAACGTAAGCATGGAAAAGTGTAACACCGAAAAAAAAAAAAAATAAAATTAATATTCAACAGACGTGTGATTTTTATTTATCTATTTTTTAACAAAAATTATTATGAATAATTAAATTAAATTGCTAATTTTTCTTTTTGAATTCTTCTTTGGTAACAGTTTTTGTTTAAGTGTCACAAAAATATTTGAAAAGTTTTATGTTTTATGAAATTTAAATTAATTACAATGAAATACACTACACGAAAAAATTATAACATACAACATATTTTTAAATATATTTTAACTCCAGTATATTATTTATTTATATTGTTAATTTATTATTAATAGTGTTCACGGATAGAGCTAGAAGCACTACACTTTATTGGAATAAATTAAAAAAAAGGACATTTAAATACAAAATTTCAAAAAAAATTGTAAATAAATATTTTATAGCGTATAAAATTAAAAACTCTGTCTAGTGTAGGTGGGCCGATTTGTAAGTACAAAGTTTTTTCGATATTTTGCCATCGATTTTTCGATAGCTTTTGCCATGAGGAAAAAAAGTTCCACTAAGACATATCAAAAAAATCATTTTCGAGGCGCTCAAATTTCAATTTTATTCGACAAAATATAGTCTAAAACCCCAAAAAAAATATTTTTTTCGAAAAAATTATATCGCCATCGCTTTAAGCGTACAATTTTACCTTGGTTAGGATATATTTAAAAAATTTGAAATCGGTGAATTTTTTTTAACATACCTACTAAAAAAACCCTAAAAATTAACACGCAATAAAAGATTGAATTTTCGACAAAAACTCATCCAAAACCTCAAGAAAATTTTTTTATTGGGAAAACTGCTATCGTCATTGATTTCAGCGTACAATTTTATCTTGGAAAGGTAACATTTTTTTTATTTTATTATTTTTATTACCTACTAAAAAAGCCTTAAAAATAAAATTTAAGAAAAAGTCAAAAAATTGAAATTTGGGCGCCTGGAAAATGTTTTTTTTTTTTTTTGATATATCGTAGTGGAACTTTTTTTAATCATGCCAAAAGCTATCGAAAAATCGATGGCACAATATCGATTGCTAAATCGACCCACCTTACTGTACACACAGAAAAAAAAGTGCCAACCGAATTGAAAAGTTGATTTTAATGGCTACAAACAATAAATTCGTTTTGTAGCACCACTTTGAGGTTTCTAAATATTTTGGGTATTTCAACTAAAACTCAGTTCAATTAACCGAATTTATTGCGAAAACAAATATTCAGTTGTACCAGTCGATTACAGTTGTAATAACCAAATTTTAGTTGGAAAATTACAAATTTTTTTTCTGTGTATATATTTTTTATATAAACGAATCTGTGTGAGTGGTTAAACTAGTTTATTTTTGTTCACTTTTATTAATTTACACTCAGTAAAAACTTCCTGAAATTTGTTTTTAAAATTTTAAAGGCTATTTTGTAATTTTTCCGCTTATGTGTTCTCAAGGATTAATAGCACTGCGCAACTCGAAAAATAAAACAAGAGTACACAGAAAAAATTATTTCCATGCTTTTTTCTATCAAATCGGTTTGTTGAAAATTCTAGAAGCTGCCAATTAAATTTTAATTAAATCAATTAAATATTTGCTCAAATTCGGAACTTGCTTGACATTTTTTATATTATCGCTTAAAAGCAAACATCAACGCATTGTTGTAATGTAAAAAAGATTAAAAAATTAAATAAAATGCTCGAAGTCCCCACCCCCTCAAAACCTTTTCCTGGATCCGCGCCTGAATTAATCTAATTCATATAATAATTCTTATTAGGTTTATTACTTTATTAATTTGAATACTGTAGTTTAAGTTGTTTAAATCTGAATATTTATTTATTCTAAAACATTATCATAACATTGATAATGTAATATTTAAAGTTTAAAGAAAGAAAATGTAAAAAATATATTAAAAACTATTTTAAACAGAACAAAAATACTCTGATTTCAACACAAGGGCAAATTTCTGAAATGGGAATTCCAACCAAAAGTTAAGTTATTGAATCGGTGGTTTTCGGCATTGAAATGGGTTTTTGTGAAAGGCGTGGTAGAAAAGAATGAGTGTATTTTCTAAAAATCATAACTACATTGTAAATTTTCAATTTTCTGAATCAGACTGCGCAGTTTCTGGTATTGAACCTTCGTCAGTGACCCTGTTTTTTTTTAATAATGTAATATTTGTTATGTTTTTATTTGTTCGATTGCGTCTATATGAAATTTTCTGTGCAATCACTGACCATGGTATAAATAAACTGATTTCTAATGCCACATGCACTCGCACTACACGTTAGACAGAGCGCTTTAGCGCACTGATCTATCGAGTTTTGTTGTGATTAAAACTAGTTTTATTTAATACACAGTGTTTTTTGTTCTTGCATACATAATCTCAGAAGTACAACTCCAACAACACAACAGTTCTATTTTTAGAAACTTACCTCACTCTAATGTCCACTGTTTTTCCATATGTTGTAAGTTTATTTTTTTGTGTGTACCGACCATTGATTCAAAATATTTCGGCAACGCTGATTTTAATGGTGTCCACAGTTTTTTTCACTTATGGGCCAGAGTTTTCGCAAATATGAATTAAAGTTTTGCATGTTTCAACACAGTTTTGTATACATAAAATTTTAAAAACAAATATTTCATCATATCTTTTTATGGTGTCCACAGTTTTTTCACTTATGGGCCAGAGTTTTCGCAAATATGAATTAAAGTTTTGCATGTTTCAACACAGTTTTGTATACATAAAATTTTAAAATCAAATATTTCATCATATCTTTTTATGGGAAATATATAAAAGAACTTCATTAACATTCGGGTATCATATTTGGTTAATAAATATGTAGCATTAACAAGTAAATCCGCTTTTTTCTCAGTTTTTACTATATTTTTTCTATTTTTGCAAAATTTATCATCCCATTTCGCAATCGATCACAGCATTTAAAAAAGTATTAGAAATGTGATTCCTTTAATTCCAAAATAATGTAAACATGGGAAAATCTACGAAACCGTACGATTTCAGATTTAAAAATTAAAAATTTCAAATTAGGGGCACACAATTTTTTTTTGTGGATTAGCTCATCTAAAATAGATTAAAAAGCAATAATGCAATGTGAAAGTGCTAAATAGATCGGATTTTATTTTTTGTTTTTACATCATTTTCAGCTCCACAGTACGCTAAAATTCAAGCAGTTTAAAGAATTCCAGGTTGAAATCTGGCTTATATGATAAAGATCACCATTACTATGGTTCTCTGTAAGTGCTAAAATCATCGGATTATCCCTTTCGTTTCTACACCACTTTTAGCTCCAAAAACTTATGAAAAGCTACAAAATTTAATCTTAAATGGATCTGGATACCAAAATAATGATACGATCCATTTATCACTTACACACAATAATGATCTATAGGACTGCAACTAATTCTTTCTAAAATTGTTAAAATTCTGAGTTACATGGCACTATGGAGCAGATATGGACGGCGTCAATTACATTTTGCAATCGTTCACTTGTGAAATTTGTCACATAATTAATAATTTCAGGCATACGCTCACAATTGAAGGCTTAAATGATATTAGTATGGAAATGAGTATTTTTGGGTAAAATTGAAACTATTTTTTATAGCAATCCACAAAACGATTGATTTTCAGAACCACGTTTTTGAAGGTCTGATGCCTTAATTACACTGCAAAAACCCCATTATTTTGAAGTAATTTTGTTATTAAAAATTATCAAACTTAAAACCAATTTTTTGTACGTTATAACGATTTCTTTAAAATTGATGTCTTTAATAAAAATTTAAAAATAAAATAACGCGAATAATTAAGGGGAAGTAGTTTTACGGGTTTAAAATTACAAATAAATGCCTTAAGGTACCCATACACATTGCAATATTATTGTAAATATTATACCTACACAGCACAATGAGATGTACAATATTTTTGAACAAAATATGGCACCACTCTCTTGTTCTGTTGTGGAGGGATACAAAAATTGCACAATCTAGGCAACACACTATAAAATATTTTTCACATTTCTGGGTTGTGCAATAATAATCAAAACCTTTTTGATTTTTTCTTATGTCTTGTACAACCCTTCAATATGACATACATACTGCAAATTTTTGCACAATAGCAACAGTTGTACAAGAATATTGTGTAGTGTATGGGTATCTTTACACATTTAAGAAGACAACAATTTATTATAAAGGAAAGTTAACGCTAGAAACGCATAAATAACTCTGTATGCTATAACTTTTTCGGGTAGTGTATGTGCTATATTTTTTTGAACATCATATTTTTCATCATCACAAATTAAATCAGTGACATATTTCATTTTTGGTCTTTATTGTTTAGCATTATTTCTTTGGATAAGAAATTATTATAATTAAAACACTAATTGATTGTAAAAAGCTTCTGTTTAGCAAAAGATTTTTTTTTGTCGGATAAATTAATTAAAGACGAAATACATAAAAAAGCGTTCGCCTTAAGGTGAAGTAGTCACAGGTTAATAAGAAGTCGTAGGTTAATGATAGATACCCGGCTAAAAATGTTCATATATGTTCATATATAAAACCATATATTGGCGCATATATGAATTCATATATGGTTTCATATACATATGTTCGTATTAGTAAATTGAGGCTAAGTTTAACTTATAAAAATTAAAGTAAAAAGTGAGAAGGAAAATTATTCAAGTTTGAGGCCATACTCTATATTTCTTTATTAGGATATTGTCCTAACAAATATTCTATAAGAGTTTTTGTTTTCAAATTTATTAATTAACCACTTTCAGAAATGTGTTGATAGATCTATTTCGGGAATTTTTTAGGTTCCCATCATCAGAACATGTTTTGAAAAAAGTGACAATCCCATGCAAACATCAAACATTCATATAACCTAGTTATCCCGCTAAATGAGAACTAATATATGAGCTCGAAGTTAACGATTATCACCATTGATCAAAAATAAATTGAAAACTTGTTCGTTATGTGCAAGCTCTACCTTTGGTAGATATACAATACACGCTTTTTGTCTTTAATCTCCTTTTTATTTGTACACTTATTTTGTTTTATTTTATTTAAAAACAAGATGTAAAGGGGAAGTAAACTAGACCGTACTTTGTTTTTTTTACAAGTTTGATATAATTTTTATTAAAAATAAAAATTATGTTTTTTCGAAATTTAATTGTGCAATGAAAATGAAAATTATTCAATTTCGAGGCCATACTCTATATTTCTTTATTAGGATATTGTCCTAACAAATAATCTATAGATTATTTGTTAGGACTCTATTGGTTATTTGTTAGGACAATATCCTTATAAAGAAATATAGAGTATGGCCTCGAACTTGAATAATTTTCAAAAATTAAAATATTTTAATTTTATCTTGCTGATTATATCTATAATATTTGAAGTAATTAAAAATTTTATTAAATTAATATTTAAGAACATGATAAAAATTAATTTAAAATTTAAAATTTCTGCAACATGTTTTCATTTGCTCGGTGCGAGTTTACGAATAAATAAAAAGAGAGCAGATTGAGCGACACTGAGTAGTATAAGAACCCACTTCTTTTATAGTTACGCTCTTGTAATAAAACATGTACATTGTCAAAATCAGGCTTGTGCCCTGTTAATGCGCAGTGGGCCGCAAAAGCAGCCTTTTGCTCCAATGGCCTATCTTTGGCCCTCAAATTAGATCTGAGTGCTGTAAGTCTTGTAATTTTATAAAATGGCAAGTATCACAAAAACTAAGCGAGATATCGAAAAACGAGATTTGCAAAACTTGACCCAAGCAACACGTGCCGATAATAAAAATATGTTAAGTGTTCCGTTTCCACATCGTTCCATTTTGGACCAATGTTCCATTCTACCTTACAAACAAGTAGTTCCCGTTCCATTTGGACCAATGTTCCATTCGATCTTACAAAAAAAGTGGTGTAAAAACCACTTCAAACAGCATCCTAATGCACTGAAGTAGTTACAAGCAGCTTTGCCAGGTTTTTTGAGCATAAAATCGTAAATATTTCCAGAAAAAATCATAAAAATCGTCATCATATTTTGAAAAATCGTCAAAACCTTGTAAAAAATTGTCAAAATAATAAAAAAAATTTATAAATGGGCTAAAATTTTAATAAAAAAATAAAACACAATTATGTTATTCACATTTTAAGTGCTAACATGCTATAGTTGTCGAAAGACAACAACTTTTACATTTTTATGATGATTCCCAAAATATTTAATTTTTGGTCGAGCTGGACTATTTCGAAAATGTGTATATTTTTTTAATTTTTTTAGATATGTCTTCAAATGATCTTTCATTTGATAACCCTTTTGTATTTAGTTTCTTGGAACGAAAAAAAAATTTCTTAAAAAAAATATAAAAAGTAGACCTTTCTTAAAAATGGTCCACCTCACTAAAACGATTGTTGCAAACAATGAAGTATGTTGTGAACCCTCATACAAAATCGCAAAGTTCATTTTGACAGCAGAAACGACAAATAACTTTTCTCTAGTGATGAAATTTTTAAAAGAAAATTTGTTTCAAATTTTAAAAAATTGCGCTAGAATTGCACTTTACGTGACACTTTTTTTACAATAAAATATGTTTATTTTTGGTACGCAACGAAAAAGTCTTGCCATCCCTGATCTATAGTAAAAAGTTTGCTTATTATTATTATTATTAGAGAACTTTGCGTTACAAATTCTCTAATTCATAATCTTCCCATACATAACTACTTTGATTCTATTGAGTATTTTTGTTACAATTTGCAAACAATCTGCTACCTAAAGTGAGCAATTAAATAAATAAAAGTTCAATTAAATCATCATTAATGCTTTGTATATCAATTTCTGAACATGACACAAAGACCACAGTAAATCGGCTTAAATTCTATACATCCATAGAAATAAACCTGAAAAATAGAAAAAAAAACTACTAAAAATTAGTTAAAATTACGTTGCAGGAAAAACTGTTAAATTCGCAGTTTGTTTTTTTTGCTAAATATTATTAAGATAATAATACCAAAAATAAATCTGTTGAATAAGCAAATATTTAGTTATTTTTGAGCTCAGTTTTAGTTTATTGAAATTAACAAATTAATCTGCTAAAATCAGAAAAATAATTTTCTAAATATTAGTAGAGAAAAAAATTCGGATTTTTTTAAGTTTTTTTTAATATTTTTTAAAGCGAATAAAATTCTACCCTTCTGATATAAGCAATCTACAATTTTTTAGCAAACAATTCTGTTGATTTAGGCAAAATAAACTGTTATTTGCATTCTACTAAATTTGAGGTAAATATAGCAACAATTTTGTAGATATTTCAGTTTTTGTTTGCTATTTTTAGTCTACAAATATTTATTTAAAGTTTCTGCTAATTTTAACAGAGTTAATTGCTATTTTCAATCAACTAAAATTCACATCGAATATAACTAAAATTTTGTAAAGTTAACAGATTTATTTTAGCTGTTCTTATTTTATTAATATTAATAATTTAGCAGTTTTTTCTGCAACGTAATTTTTAAAAAATTTTTAGTACCTTTTTTTGTTTTTGCTATTTGTACAGGTCTATTCCTTTGAGTGTACTACACTCATAAAAAAGCCTGTACAATACGATGTCCCGTTAAATTTATTTTTGACTAATAGCACTCAAATGATGCATATTGAAGAGCTGAATACGGAACATATAACAATTTTTTTTGGAGCATACTTTTAGGTTCCGACATGCGATTTGAGATGTAAAAAGTGGTAGGTTTTGCCCAAAGAAAGTTGTCTTACTTGTTATGTAGAGCTTATTATGAGAAAAATGTTTATAATTTTTATCAGAACAGTTTTGTTCCACCTCCGAATTTTTAAGTTTTCAGCATATGTACACTGAAAGAATTATCCTTCATAATATTCATGATACAAATTCATACAATCTTTTTCGTAGATTCAATAAAAAATTTCATTAATATTAATAAATTATTCGTAAACTTTCTTTCATATAATTTCATAGTTTCATAAAAACAATTCATTCGATTTTATACATTATCTCTTAATTTTTTTATTTTTTCATAGAATTTCAGAAAAACTATATTTTAAATCAAAAACTATATTTTAATCAAACGTTTTTCATTTATTTTAAACTATTAAAAAATTACCTCAAAATCCGTAAAAAATAAAATTTAAAAAAACTCCCAAATCCGTATAAATTAACGATTTTATTTTAAGTATCATAAACTTTTTGCTTCAAATAAAGAATTTTTTTAAAAAGAAAATTATAAATGAAAATAATAACTGGTACAGAAAAACAGTATTTATGCGTAGTTTGTTTTTTAATAAATGGTAAAATAAGTTAAAAAAAATATTTCTTTGTGGTTTAAATGTAATATCCTTAAAAAACATAGTTTCCTGATTACTTTTTAAATAAACTACAATCAGTTACTGTTAAAATATTGTGAGTGTAGTTTCAATGCATTTTTAAGACATTCATTAAGACTTTTATTAATTCATGGAAACTTCTTAATATTAAAAAATTTTACGAAACTATTTCATAAATTCTATAAACGCTTCATTATAGGAATGATTCATTAGTTTTATGAAGTTTTTCATTAATTCTACAAAAGTTTCATAAACATTGACTTTAATGAAATCTGTTTCATAGATTCTATGAAAAGTTTCAATGGACGAGTTCCAGTGACAATTTTCATTAAGGCTATAAAGAAATCCATTACAGAAGTGAAGATAATTTTCTCAGTGTATGCTAATTTTAATTTTTTTTTTAATTTTTTCACAAAAAGTCTTAAATGGCAGTGTTGTTTGAGAGATTGGATGCAGTGTTGTTTGAGAGATTGTATACGCAATTTAGAAAATATTTAGTTATTATGTACACTGAGAGAATTCTCTGTATGATATCAATGAATTTTTGCATTAGATATATGAAATGTCGCTGGAACTGGTTCATTGAAACTTTTCATTAAAACTAAAACCGAACAAATAAAATCTCACACATAAACTTATAGATCAACGATAAAATTCACTATTAAACCACTCACCAGGTACAGTGTAGAAATCGTTTAATGTATATGCTCGACATATGTAGTAACAAAAAAAATCTTTAATGTTTGTTGATATGCTTTGCTTATGTAGAAGGATAGTATATGATGACATTAGAGAAAATAATTGCCATTTAAAAAAAGTTTTAACTGAAAGTTAAACTGGCAATTATGGTAATGACTAGAGAAAAACAAACACACTATAAATAGAAATCGTTCGTGGTAAATTTCATTCTAACTCAACACACAGAGTAATGTGGGATTTAAAGTCACCCAATTCCTTTAACGTGTGAGTTAAATAGAAGATATTTACGATTAACACTAAATGGCACGAAGAATGTTGATGAAGACCGTAGTGGGTCAGAAAATGCATTCCATTCATGCTAGTGTCTAATAACTTTTTCTGTGTTTTTTTCTAATAGTCAAAGTAAATTATGATATAAAAATTATAATTTTTCTGTTAATTTAGAGAAAAATTTGTCATGATCTAAAACCGAACAAATAAAATTTCACATTAATGAAATTTTTCATAAAATTGAATGAAAAAAATTTACATATTATTTATTAAAAATATTATACGACTAATGGAAAAGTTTCATAAAGTTTAAGAAATTTTTCATTTACATTGTAAAGAAAACTTCATCAGTTTAGTAAACAATTTCATTAAAACTCGCCCTCTGTATACTAAATAAAAACTGAAAAATGCTGCGGAGGACCAAAAATTTTCTTAAAAAAATGTATAAATATTTTTTTCATAATATTTTCTACATAACGAAATTTTGTTAAACTTTTGTCTTACTTAAAGCCCTATTTCGATAAAAAAGTAAGACAATTTTTTTTAACAAAACATACCAGTTTTGATATCTTAAAACGCGTATCGGAAACTAAATGTACCGACTAAAAATATGTTCGTTATATTTTTCATATTCAGCTGTTCAGAATGAATCGTTTGAGTGCTATTACTCTTGCGAATTCATAAAAACACCCTTTGTCGGGACACCCTACTGTATAAATAGTTGAAAATTCAGCTACGACTCCAGAAAATAGTGTCTGGATCAGGATTTTCAATGAAGTTGGAAATCATAGTCTGCTAAAATTTAGGTAACCTAAATCGCGAATTTGAAAACGAGAAACTATTTTATGTTAATTTTGTTCTGTTTCGCTTAGTTTCCGAGAGAACGACTGATAGCGGAGTCACAAATACGTAATGGTTTGAAAACGATTGTGGTTAAATTTTACTGGCAAATTTGTAAATTTGACAATCACGAATTACTAAATTTTAGGTCGATAAATTAGTTCAAATACGGATGAAATTTGTTCTTGTGTTAAAATGAGATAACTAATAACTATAGCTAAATAACTGAATAAAACGATAACAACAGAATAAATTAGTTCAACTGAATTGGAACCCGTTTAACAGACTTTTGTACTAACTGTTTCTTTATGAGTGTTCATATTGTTGGACTTTTCAACAACATCATCATTATAATAATAATCACAGTAGCTAATTATAACAATATGTTTTCGCATAAAACCATAGCCAAAGAGGGTTGAAAACGAAATCCGAAAAATAAAAGAAATATACACAAACTACTTAATATGATGATTGATTATTATGATGTCTTCATTGGAAATCAATTACCAGATGTTTAGATATAGTAAATATTAAAAGAAACAAGATTTCAACACAACATCTTAAATATGTTTTATTATTATTTACTTACAATAATATATACTAATTAATAAATTATCTTATTTATGAATAAATTAAAATACTATTCGAACATAATCGTATTCCTTTAAGAGACAAAATAAAATTACAACGGCAGGCAAAATAAATTTGTTAAAACTTTAAACCGAAATTTTATCACTTTTTTTTTAATTGACTGATTAACAGCATAGAGCGAATTTTGTTGGACGATAAATAAAGGGTCCGCCAAATAACTTTTTTTTTTGAACTCTTGAACCAATTGGACTTTGTATGGCGTCATACCAAGGTCTTTATGCAAAATTCGTCTCAATGATGTCTCCGAAATGTTCAATTGTTGAGAACGACGGTGAATTGATGTTGATGGCGCTTCACGCACACTTTCTGCCACAGCAGCAATATTCTCTGGTGTACGCACTGTTTTTGGCTTTTCACGCTTTGGTTTATCGATGAGGATGCCAGTTTCTTTCACTTTTTTCACAAGATAACGAACATACGGACCATATTTGTTCAGCGGAAGGATAAAACTAATTATTTGTCAAATCAGACATGAGCGAAGTGTTACCATTCACGAAATAAGCACTAGCTGAAAAAAAAACTTTAGATGGCGGACTCTTTATGAAATAAAATAATTAAAACTTTCTCCTTTAGTGAGTGTATGAAACTTTTAATTAATAAAACCAGATTTTTCATAAAATTTTATGAAAACTTGCATTTACTTAATGAAAAGTTTTAATGCACGAATTTTAGTGTAATTTTATAGATTTTATGCGAAAATTCATTAATATCACTCAGTATGATCTCTCATTTATGCTATTGATTTATTTGTGCTTAATGAAGTTATTGCTTTACTCATAATAATCCATGCTAAAAATACGAAAAAAGTGTCAAAACAACGAAATCTTTTGTAAAATTAACGAATTTTCGTTTATTTTACGAAAGTTTTTGTTATTTTGACATTTTTTTGAATTTTTATGCATGGATTATTATCAGTGTTGTGATTTATTTTGTCTCTTATTTGTAATTAAGCTTTTTCTATAATTAAGTCGTTTGTTGCTGGTCGCTACAATTGTATTTCATCTCTCATATTCTTTCACTTAATCATTTCATCGAATTCTCCCTTTTTATAAACACTTATCGCATAAAATTGTGGTAAACGATACAATTTAAGACGATTATGACTAAATTGTCCATTTGCCAAGGCTTTAACATAGAATATATCCTTCATGTGTATTTCTTTCCCCGAATTCTCCACCTCGTTATTATCAATTTGATTTTGTAACTTTTGTGGTCGATAACTTTTCCGATTTAACAATTTAACATAAATAATTTCATTATCCCTTAACAAAGTGCGTCCTTGATATGGCAACTCTCTAAATTTAGGATATATCAAGACTGGTTGGATGTCTAAGATTTCATTTGGTCTTGTTGAATACAAATCTCTATTATCGAACATTTCCATGGACTTTGCTGGTATTGAAGCTGCTGTTGTTGTATGTGTGCATATGGTGAATAGGATGATGATGTATGAAATCTGAAATTAAATGTTGAATTAGTTGTAATGATTATATTCTGAGCATATTAAATTGATGGAAAAATTAATAATGTATAAAGTTTAAATGGCCATACAATGTATTTATGTATTTACATTAGGGCGGGTCGATTTAAAAATCGCTCAACGTTCAAGGAAAATCGTATTCTAGGGATCAAAATAAGAAACTTTGCCGAAGGAACCATACCTCTAAAACGAATTCTGATGTCCCGACTTTTGACCCATAGGGTCAAATTTTGAAAAAGCCCACATTGATATTTCAGAAAGTAGGTGGAATCTCTACAAGATTATGGGAGCTACTTTTTCTCCGGGAGACGCGCTAGCAGATTAATGCATAAATCATCATTCTAGGTGACCGTTAAGGGGTTAAAATTTAAGTTGAAAGAGGGCCTTTTTAGCCGTGTTTTTATAGCAAAATGTACAAATCTCGGGATAGAGATATTTCAGAAAGTAGGAGGAGTCTTTCCAAGATTAGGGTCTCTATTTCTTCTCCGGAAGACGCTCTAGCAGATGAATGTATAAATTATATTCGATTAGGTTGGATTCGATTGGGGCACTCTAAATGGGTCAAAGTGGGATTTTTCAAAATTTCACCCTACGGGTCAAAAGTCGGGACATCAGAATTCGTTTTAGAGGTATGGTTCCTTCGGCAAAGTTTCTTATTTTGATCCCTAGAATACGATTTTCCTTGAACGTTGAGCGATTTTTTTTGCCTCAATACAAATCGACCCGGCCTAATTTACATTAAACATTATTTTCTTGTTAAATAAATCATTTATGGAAAACGTATGCACTCAAAATAATACGTTAGCAGACAAATTAGTAAAACCTTTTACCAAATAAAGTTTGGTAATTTTTAATATTTTTTTTGCTGAAATTTCGTTTTTAGTGTTGTGTATTTTTTTTACAAATACCCATAAATTTTCAAAAAAAAAAAAAAACAAAATACCCATAGATTTAGTCCATACCCAGAGAAATGCAGATAGAAGTTTATAAATTTTCGTCCAATGTAACAATTTCATTAATATTGATGAAATACCTCAAAAACAATAAGAATTATAATGACCATATCATGGTCTCTTTAAACTTTTTCTACACAAAAATAATGATATCCTTACTAATACAACCTAAACTACATATACAAGGTGGCGCAAAAATAACCTTCCGATGTTTTTTGGCTGTAATTTAAAAAAAAATGAAAAACTTTGATTCTTCTTGTGGATTACTTTTATTTGGTATTTTAATTTTTTTTACATCAAGTCGAGAATATGATGTCATGTAAATGGCCGCCGCCACAGTTGATTGTCATTTGAGCCCTTTTTATGGCATTTTCCATCACTTTGACCAAACCTTCCGGCGATAGGTCCTCACATTCTTGACGGATATTGTCTTTAAGAGCTGCAAGAGTCTGAGGCTTGTTGACATAAACCCGCGACTTCAAAAAGCCCCACAAAAAGAAGTCTGGAGCGGTCAAATCAGGCGATCTTGCTGGCCAGTGCAAATCGCCAAAACGGGAGATTAGGCGCCCGGGAAATGCATCCTTCAGCATATCGGTTGTGGCACGTGCAGTGTGTGCCGTTGCACCGTCCTGTTGGAACCACATGTTTTCCAATCCCAATTCATCAAGTTGCGGCAAAAAGAACTCGTTGATCATTGCTCTGTAGCGCTCACCACTCACAGTAACCGTTTGGCCCGCTTCCATGACATCCTCTGCTACAGCAGCAATATTCTCTGCAGAACGGCTACTCCAGGGTCTGCCACGCCTGGCAACATCTCGTGTTGTGCCAGTCTCTTCGAGGCGAGCGGCTAAACGTCGCAGTTTTTCACCAGTAGGCGTTGGACGGCCAGGAAATCTGCGACGAAATTCACGTTGTGCCAAAGTCACCGACCGATTATTGGTCAAATAAATATCCACCAATATTCCGCGTTCTGGAGCAGTGTAGCGTAACATTGTTTATTAACGTGTATTTCGCATGTGTTTACTACACAAATGTCAAAACAGAACTGACATTAGGGGCCAATCGCAAAATTTATAGCATTTTCTGATAGGAGGATTACTTTTGCGCCACCTTGTATATAGTGAAGCATTTTACAAATATAATGAAATTGATTTTGTTTTTTATAAAAAATTTCATAAATACTATGAAACTTTTCATTTGACGAAAATTGATGAAAAATATATTTATTTATTTATTTGTGTCTATGGATACAAACTATCCTTACAGACTAGCAACTTAATTAAAATGTATAAAATAACTTGAAGTAAATTATTTAACCCTCTAACGGGTAAGGCTGCCTCAGGGCAGTCTTTATAAAATTTACCATAAATGCGTCAAATGAGCGTTTTATACTTAGAAATTAATATATTCCGATAGAAAACTTAATTTGCTAAATATTTTGCGAAGCAATTTTTCGTGTGCCGTCCACGGTTTGGAGAAGCGGTTTGGAGAAGCAAGAAAGCTTCAAAATCAAAATTTCGTAAATGTGAAAAACTAATT